>OU342741.1:487790500-488243320 GCA_910589775.1 Avena eriantha | reverse complement strand
CGTCATTGCCCCATCAACACGTGACACACGCACGCGGATGTGTGCCGATTCTCGTGATGACCACCCGGATCGCACTCCCCTTATTATATACTGGATTTTGGGCGGCGCCGAAGAGCATTGAAGTGTCCATCGCAATAAAGACAAGTCCCATCGATTCCCTATCCCTTCCTCCCTGGCTTCTATGAGAAGGTAGACCGTACACGGTGGTCTGTATAATAGTACTAGTATTACCGCACCACGGCCTGTACTCTTTAACTCTTCTCCCACACTAATCACTATCTCCTTCCTCCCGCTGCCACCACACTCACCCTGCAAGCCATGGCCTCCACTGAGGAGGGGGAGAGGCCGGTCGACGATCCTCGCGGAGAAAAGGGAGAGAAATCGCCGCGAGGCACTTCTTGCTCTACTAGCCGCTCAAGCCCACCCTCTCATTGAGGCCCAATCTCCCTCGACAATGGCGCCGAATGTTCTAGCAGGCGAGGGCTCCTCCCGGTACGGTCTTCTTGTTCTGCTTATTCTCCATCTCCCTCTCCATCATGATCTTAATCAGCTTCTTCTTATTTTTCTTCTTCTTCTGGCTCTTCCTCTTCTACGTATTACAGGTCGGCTGTGGAGCCTGAATCCACCACGACGGACGCGTTGCAGGACCCGTTCGGCCCCGTTCCATGTCTCAGCAAGGTAGCAAATCTCCACGATGTTATTTCTCTGAGTTGTGATGTGGATTTCTTAGATCCTGTCTGCCCTGCATTGGTTTTTCTTCTTCTTTTGCGAGCTGTATTAGTTTTCATGAATATGACTGGATCTCTTGGTCTTTCCTTAATACCGCTATTCATAAATTCACTATGGATTTTTTGTGATTAGGATTAGTTTATCATGGTCATGAATAGATCGCTAGTTCCATTTTTTAACACTGCGGCCAATTGATTCAACGGGTTTTTTTATCAGTATTAGTATTCACCTGGGACCTGGAGTGTAATTGTAGAATTCCTATTTCAATTAACATGAACGATGCAGCAATCGAAGGCCGAGTACCGTGACAAGGTGGCCGCAATCAGTTACAAGATTGCCAACCAACATGAGCTTGCACGCTCCCTCACCCAAGCTAATGAGAGCCTACGCAAGCAATTATCTATGCAGAAGGAGATCTCGCTAGATTTTGCACGTGACGTTGTTAGGCTGCAGAAAGTGCTCGACCGTAACTTGAACAGGCAAGAACATGCCATCAAGATAATCAACAAGCTCACGGAGTAGAAGAAGAATCTCATGGAAAGGTGCATTCTCCTGCAGGACAAAGTCAACGAGGCACTCAGAGGACACGTCGAGGACACCAAGGCTACCATCCGAGCCTACCATGACAAGAACCGTTGCCTAGATGCAGTCAAGGAGATGAAGGCGGACATGAGCAGAGGGATCACCGTAGTCGAGGGTGTTCGGAAAGAGAAGGATGAGCTAAGGGCATGTCTGGAGGCGTATCGGAGCAATGCCCAAGTCTGATTCCCATTAGCGGGGACACGAATATCAGTTCGTCCTCCACTCCTTTGTAATGTTTAGGGTTCAGGGAGTAATGCCCATGTCTGCTTCCCATTATAGGGTGCAATAAGAATCCTAGGGAAACTCCTTATCTATCTGGACATGTGTTGGTGTTCATGTTCATGAATGGACACCATGTTCTCTTTCCATTATGTATCTGGACATGGGTTTTTGCATTATGAGTTTGCCACTCTCCCACTACTATTTGGTGATATTGGGAAAAACCCACAGCACACTAAACTACAGATAAATCTTATTTGTCTTTGAAATTGAAATTATGACAGTGCCACTAGTCGATTCATAAAATGTTGATTAGTCCTAGATTGCTTCTTCCTTGAAATTATGACAGTGCCACTAGTCGATTCAGTTAATTATGGAAACTAACTAGCTTGTCCTGGTGAACTGAACAAACCATACTATGTATTTTTGTTGCAGGGAAAGAGGCGAAAGATCGACCAGGACCTGGCGACCTGGCTAAATGACAAGATAGCAATCCAAAGGGAGAAGCAGAATTCCCAGAAACTGTCCTTTGACCAACTGCGCGCTGAACTCGCGGTCTTTTCTGACAAGTGCCAGAAACTGAAGGAGTTAAATGCCGGCTGGGCGAAGCTACACAGTGAAGGTCGCGCCTCGGCTAGGAAGCAGACGAAGATCATGAAAGGGATCTTAAGGAAAATTGTATGGCTACGGACAGAATTCTCCAATCCGTGATGGAACGATGGAACCTACAGCTGAAGCACGACATAGTACTGAAGGAGCTGGCCAATCTTAGGGAGGAAAATAGGCAGCTCCGAGCCAGGCTCGCTTGAACACAACATATGTCTATTTAGTACTGAACTGCCTGGTTTATCCTTTGAAGTGGTGATTTTGTAAGCGTGAACTTAACTCTATGCACGATATGTGTGTTCGTCTGAAATTAGTTTGCTCGAGGATTGAGTTTGGCTTAGTTCGGAAAGCGCAACTGCAAGTCTTATAATTAACTAGTTTCAGGCATTGGCACAACATAAATTATTCATCTTGAATTTCCTTTATCCTCTATAGTCTGTCCTTGTTCACCCTCGCACGCCTTCTTCAGTTCCTTCAACAGATCCAGAATGCAGTACTCTAGCTTCTTCTTGTCTTCCCTGAGCTGATCCCTCTCCTTTTCTGCATTATGAATCAGCAACTTGTGACTATCCTGAAGCTTCTTTGCAGTTCCAACAACCAAGCTCCCATCGATTCCGCCAGTTAGCTCTGACTGCAAATTCTCGATTTCTTTTTCTAGCTCCTTATTTCGTACCGACAGCTTGTAATTTTTTTCAGCTGCATCACTTACATCAGTAAATCTCTCCGACCTTTCCAACTCATACATCTCCCATAAATATGCCAAACATTTCTTAAGTGCATCTGGCCACTCAAGATCCACCCACTCTACTGCTTTACACATCGGGTCAACCTAAAAACACACACACTATAGTGTTATGAACATGCACGATACATTTACTTCATGTCACAGTTGCACATAATGTAAACAAACCTGATTTGTACAACCCAAAAACCTTCTCCTAGTGTTACTACTTTCGAATGCAACATATCTCCTCAGTTTTAGCCCATGGTCACATGGCACTTCTCCATCGAGATCTAGGCCCTCCTATTCGGAGTCGTAGATCGTCCGTGGTACCTACAGGTAAACGCAAAGCTGAAATTGAACACGATTGCATGCACATATGGAGCTCAGATCTGAAGGAAATATGCCCTGAGAGGCAATAATAAAGTTGTTATTATGTATTCCTCGTATATGATAGATGTTTATTTTGCATGCTATAATTGTATTGATCGGAAACGTCAATACATGTGTGTTTAGTAAACAAAAAGGGTTCCTAGTTATGCCTCTCTTATAGACTAGCTTGTTGATTAACAAGATGATCAAAGTTTCCTGATCATGGACATTGGATGTTGTTAATAACAAGGTCACATCATTTGTGAAATGATGTGATGAACATTCATCCGAAGTATAGCATTACGATCAAGTCATTATGTTTATATTGCTATAACATCATACGAAGTAATCTTTATCCTTAGACCATGAGATCATGTTAATTGCTAACACTAGAAGAGTATCTTGATAACATCAAACGTCACACCGTAGCAGGGTGACTATAAAGGTGGGTTCAGTGCTACGAAGGTGTTATGTTGAGGCTCATGGATCAAGAGTGGAATTTTTCAATCCCGATGACAAATAGATATACTCTGGGCCCTCTTGGTGATATCACATTAAGATAGCTTGCAAGCAAGTGATGTGATCACTAGAATGTTATATCACAGGAACGAGAAAAGAGTGCATGTCGGTAACGAGATCAAACTAGGTATTTGGATACCGATGATCGAATCTCGGACATGTATTATATCATGAGACAAAGGGATTAAGTTACTAGTGTTAAAGGTTCTCACGATCACAGAAGTCATCGTTGAATGTGTAGGAGTCAGTATGGATCTCCAGGTCCCGCTTCTGACTATTGACTAAGAGGAGTCTCAATCATGTCTGCATTATTCACGAACCGTAGGGTGACACACTTAAGGGTTACCGGACACCATTTTGGAGCACATATGTTTCAGACAAAAGGATTGCAAAGCGCAGGAATTGTTTCGATAGAAATCGGAATTGTTTCGGGTAAAATTGCAGAAAGTGGTTATGCATGTGATATTGAAATGTTGCAAGTGTTTTATGTGAATGTTTGTTACTCCCTCCATTCCGGTTTATTAGGCACGCACGTAGTTTAAGAAAACCTTTGACCTTCAATTTTGACTAATAAAATATACAATATATGTTCCAAAAAATATACCATTAGAAACTACTTTTGAAGATGAATCCAGTGGTATAATTTTTGTGACATATTATATAAAATTTGTTGACCAAAACTATTAGTCAAAGTTGTTTTTGAGTTACGTGCATGCCTAGTAAACCGGACCGGAGGGAGTAATTAAAATAATTAACAAAATTCTGAATAAATTTAATAAAAGAGTTTTATTAAATGAGAGAGCATTAAACTTGGAGAATTTTAATGCATTTAAAGTGGAGACTTTAAAATAGAATGTGAAGGGGCATTTTAATGTGGAGGAGTTACCACCACATGAATGAGGAAGGTGAGGGGTCACCCCCCATGGGGCGCCGGCCATGGGGAGGGGTACCCCCCTCCTCCTATAAAAGGCCACCCCTCTCACCCTTCTTCCTCACACCTCCTCGTGAAGGATCTCTCTCCCCCTCTAGAATTATTTCCCCATGGTCACGGGTTAGCGAGATACATGTTCCCGGTGGCCTTGCGTCTGGAAGGAGTTGCTGCTTCCGCCGATTCGCTGGAGCGAGGAGGTGGAGGTTGTCCGGTGGTTTGAACGTGTGTGCGAGGACGGATGCGCTGCTGATTTGCGGCGCTCGGACTTCCACACGATCTTGAGATCGGCAAGTGTATGACTACATCAACCACGAGTTCCTACTCGTTAACAAAACTCGTTGTCTTCAAGGGTAAGTTCTCCATGGATGTATGTCCACCCGTTGCTCTGTATCTAGTAGATAGATCTTGGCGTATAGTTCTCATCGTAGGAATTTTTTTGTTTTCTATGCTGCAGACCCAACAAGATCGAGAGATTTACCATTGCCTAACCCTAGCCTGAGAAAACAGAGGAACTCACATCATGGAAGGAATACTCGATGTCGGAGAGAAGGTTGTCGTTGCTCGACTGGTCGTCCTCGCCGTTCAAGGACAGCATGGTGAATGCATCATCACAGGCGACGGCATCGGCGTCAGCATCAGAGAGAGAGAGAGAGAGAGAGAGAGAGAGAGAGAGAGAGGAGAGAGAGAGAGAGAGCGAGAGAGCATCCCTTATACCGCTGCAACAATGACTAAATTGGCATATTACAATAGTTTAATGGATACCATGCCCTTTCCCTGGATTACTGTCTCCTGCCTGATATGGATTCTCTTCACACATTCTCATTTCAAATATTAAACCTGCACTCCCTCCATCCCAATTTCATTGCCAAACGAGAACATACCAGTATATTACATCATCTAAAGAAATAAAATCATGTCAACTACAAGGTACTTATGCATCACTTCTTCAGTCATGGTTTCACAAAACATTACATTACAATCTCTCAACAAACATAATCACAATATGGTTTCACAAAACATCACATTACAATCTCTCAACAAACGTAATCACAGAAACAAGTATATTACATCAACTCAAGAAACAAAATCATGTCGACTACAAGGTACTTACACATCACTTGTCCTGTCATGGTTTCGCAAAACATTACATTACAGTCTCTCAACAAACAAAATAACAGAAACAAGTATAGTACATCATCTCAAGAAACATAATCATGTAGACTACAATGTATTTATGCATCACTAGTCCAGTCATGGTTTCACAAAACATTACATTACGATGTCCCAACAAACATAATAACAGAAACAAGTACGGTACGTCATATTAAGAAACATAATCATGTCAACTATAATGTACTTATGTCTTATTACAACAATGATGGTTTCAGTGAGTGACATGTCTGAAAATCTCAACAGCTCGCACAATATTATATCGCAATCTCTCAACAAACATAATCACAGAAACACGCTCTAAATGCAACAGCAGTCAATATTACAAATACATGCAGGGGAACCCCGCGGTCCATATGACAAGCCCAGGATAGCAGCTCTCATCAGATCTCATCAACGTCGACCACCTCATTCTGTTCAGCCACTATAGGGGCATCTACATCCACTATAACCTGTTCAACAACATCAGAAATGGTACCAAGGAAGAAAACCTTCCTGGTTCGCTTCTTTCGTCGCATAATCTGCATAAGATCTTCAGTATCCAAAACATCTATAAATTGCTGCTTTTTATGATGCCACCACCGGATTTTTGCCATCTGCTTAGGGCCAATACTGATTTCCTTACCGATCATCTCTCTCATTTCATCAAGAGTTATGTTTTTGGAATCGACAGTGATCTCCACAGTACATGACGAAACTGGCTTATTAACTCTCTCATCAAGTTTTGCCATGTATGAATCCACCTCTATGCGTATACTGAACTTATCTAGATCGGCATCTATTGATCCATATTCTCTAGGAGCAGAAGCTCTGGCAGCAAGATCTCCAGCATCTGCATACATATCATCAATCATCGCTTCAACTTTCACCTTACGATCAGTTGCACAACACTCCCAAACCATATGAAGCTCATGGGAGTGCTCAATTTGCTGATAGGTATCATTCATGTTGCGCCACACCAATTTTGTCCTCTGTCTAGAACCCCAGGGAATTCTAGCGGCAAGCATATCTACCAGCTGCGAAACAGACACAACCTCTTTGCAATTCACAAGCGGATGCACATCTTGCCCGAACACAACCCTCTCGCAACCAAAATCAAGTTTTGCAGTGTACTGCCGAACATGAACTGTGAACTCATATAGGTCCCTTGTATCAAAGCTGTGTCTAATTTGATTAAAAAGGGGAAAATTTCAGTTCATTCGATTCTATTATGCCGTAACTAATCTACTTGCAAGATAAGGCACAGATAAGAAAAATTCACCTCTCACTCTTCTCCCGGGTTTTTTCTTCGAGATCTGGGTGCTGCATCCGCCCACCGGAGCCGAACGATCCACCGCCGGCCTTGCTTTTCTCTTCAACCCGCTGCTCGTAGGTACCTTGGGAGCAGAATCCCTGCTGGCCTCCTCGCTAACCGGGGATGAAGACCTCGCCGCTGCTACGCGTTGAGCCCCAGACTTGGGCCCCGACGGACCCGAATCAGTCGGCGACGTAGCTACAACCTTCGCCTTGCAAGACATGCTGGGCTACCACCGTCGGATTCAGTGTCGGGGGAGGGAGAAAAAAGGTCCTCCGCCGCCGGCAGATTTAGGGTCGGGGAAGGGAAGAAAAGGGACCGCCGCCGCAAGGTTCAGTGTTGAGAGTTAGGAAAGTCTAGTAATGGATTTGCCCCCTACGACACGTGCATGGAGGCTAAGAAGAGTGACCGGCGAAGGAGGGGCACAGCAGGAACCAGTGTAATGGAATATCCTGACTTAACAGGCGCGATTTGAAAATATTGGGTTTGGCCATCATTCACTCGAAAGACCCCTCTCAGCAATTGGCGCCCCAACTTTTCAAATCGCGGTGATAAAAATCAACTTGGGTACCGCGTTGCCTGGGCGACCCAGCTTTCGGGCCGCAAAATGATATTCTCGCTGCAGGAACGGGCGGCGGTGGAAACGGAGGCTGAGGATGGCGTGGTCATGGCGCCGCACAAAGCTCCTTGGTGCCGCGCGGCGGCGCGCTGTAGTAGCCAGCGGCGTCGCGGGGGGAAGGGGGGGACGCCGGCGGCAGGAATAGCAGCTGCGGCAACTCGTTCGGGAGGCCGCGGCAGCGGCCAAGTCCCGCGGCGGTCGGCCGGATCCGGCGGTGGCGGGTGCTGGAGCAGATTCCCTAGGCGCCGTGTTGTTTTGGGGAAGAAAAGGTAGTAGACCCACGACACACGAGGCAAGCGAGACGCGAGGCAAAGTGAGGACCCGGGATCCCCAGGAGAACAGTATCATTTTCCCTCTCGAAGAGAGTACTTCTATTTTCCAGAGAGTACTTCTATTTTCCAGAACATAGTAGTATCGCTATCGCAACAGAAAAGATAGTAGTTCTGGAATGAATGAGCACCGTAACATCTCGCCGATCAACCTATTTAATGGCCATACACCGAGCGACATCATCTTGCCATGTCTATACATACAATTTTCCCTCTAGCTTCTTGATTACTATTTCCAAGAGTATAAATTCAGAAACTACTACTCCTCCGTCCAAAAATAAGTGACTTGTATTTGTCTAAATTCGCATGTATCTAGACACGTTTTAGTATATAGATTCATACGAATCTAAATAAACTCAAGTCATTTCTGGACGGAGGGAGTAGATGCCATTGTTAAAATTTCGGTAAGAAATGTCAGATGATCTTTGAGAGTGAGAGGCATCGAGGAAGAAGGCACTACCACAATGATCCTCGTGCTTGCATGGAGAAAATCCACTCCTTGTGGGAGCTCACCTGGAAAGCCTTAGTCATGTCAGGTTTGTCGGTTGCCATTGCCATCCGGCTGAAGTCTCGGGAACCGCTACTAGGCCACGTCGATTCAGCGGGTAACTAGACGAATCTTGTGAGGTCTTCTACTCCCGCCGGTCAGTGGGCTCAACTTTGTCTGCATGGTTGTATCGGTCGCTCAAACTATTTAAATCGATTTGAATAGGCTAATTGAGCAATCTAGAATTTCTCAAATCAAAGAAAAGAAAAAAGATATGGAAGGCTCCCTAGACCACTCTAGGATAAACTTGTGAACCAATGAATCTCCTTTATTGCGCGATAAAGAAAAGCTATTTCTTTCGTGCGAGAATAAGTGACTTGGGTTTGTCTAAATTCGCCGATACGTCAAACCTTTCGTCTAACTCCGGACTTCCCGCGCGGTTTTTGCCGTCTCCCGTCCCTGCTAACCATATCTCCACTAATCCCGTACGTATTAAATAGGTCTGCACTAATCACGTACTCATCTCTACTGTTTAAAAAGGAAAATAGTGTTCCGTGTTACGGTAGGAAGAAACGAAGCCAATAAAGACGCAGAGACTCCCTCTCCTAACGGCGGCTTCACCGGCAAGCAGGGGAACCCTCGTCGGCGGCCTGGGCGGCGGGCGTGTCCTCGCCTCGCTGTTGGCAGCTGTCGATCCCCAGGTCACCGCAGCCGCCAAGACATGATCCAGAACAAGATCTCCCCGGCCCTCCGCTCCTAGGTCATTGCCTTCCATGGTACCACCGTGACTCCATCCGCGCACCACCACCGTGGGACTCGGTCCCACCCGGGCCTGAATCGTTGTCGCTACATCAGCACGTTCCTTCCCCTCCGCACAAGCCGCCGGGAGTCCGTCCCTTAGCAGAGCCGGAATCGCCGCGACCCTTCCGACATCGCCACCATGACCCAGCTTGCAGGTTTCTCCAGATCATGGTCTCCATCCGACTACTTAAAACCTCACTTATCTCCACAATTTCTGACCTGCAACTGTTTAACCGGCAGTCTATTGTAACATGGAGAGGTTGGTGACCCGCATCCAGTGAAGCTGTAAGTGCCAGCACATTCATTTGTTCATAGTATGAATCGAGCTTTTCTCTAATTTTACACACTGGACGGATGTCAAATCAAACACCCAAAATTCCCAAATTATTGTCATGTTCGCTCGGTCCTAGGTAAGCTCTAAAATCTACAGCTATACTAATTCTCTAAATTATTGGTATATTCATATGTGTCAAGGTGCACAAGAATAGGTAGTTCTTCATCACAGTGCGCCCGCCTCACCAACTCAGTCTCAACAAGATGCATTATCTTCAGATGTTCACCATTCCATTTGATGCGCTCCGGCGCCAGGTGAAGATTGCCGTGACGCCACTTCTGGGTGACCATGCCAAGAGGTCGTGGAGTAGTACAATAGTACATGCTGGATGCAGACTCAGACGCAGGGGCATGCGGTGGAGCAAGGGAAACTTGTCATGCTCTCCATATATGTTGGTCCCTGACTGTGTTGCCGCATGATAATCGTGTATATATTTTTTTTTACTTAGTCTGATCTCACTCTGGATTATTTCACTTGTGTGGGTTATCCACCCTAACAGATTGATTTGTTTTAATTTACTCCCTTCTGCATCCAGGGATCTAAAAGAGTGGATGCCAGGGAGCAATCGGTGAGTGACCCTCAGTCACCATCATTACTCCACAATATGATGTATCATTTTTTTTTCAATGCGTTCATGATTTTCCTTCTTTCTTCAGATAGATTATGCAAAGTATAAATGCAAGAAACCATTAAGACTGCAATTGTGGTATGCTTCTTTTATACATGCTTTTCTCTTTCTGTTACATGTTTTACTTGGAAAACGTGAATAATATATGTACATTTTTTTACAGGACTGATCAAGCGAGAATGACCAAGATCATTTATCTTTTAATGTTAAACTACTTGATTCTCGACAGAAAATATATTGCCTAGAGGTAACGCACCAGTTGTATGCAGCATTTTCTGAAACCATCATGAATTTGTCAGAGGCTGTTGTGCTTCATGGCTGAAGGCACCGTATTCGACAAGATATCTAACACACGGTAAATTCTACCTTCCAATAATGAGCATATTTATTTGCATCTATTATTAATTTTAGCAACATCGGTGGTCTGTTATATTTGTAATACATGCTTCGATGAGTCATCTTTATTGATTTCAACTACTTCCAATAACCTTAGTTAGGGAATAATATTGGGGAGTAATCTTCGAGCAATCTTATTCCTGAATTCAGCCAAGTTGTATCTCTAGGAGCTAAATGTTTTGGTTTTTGCGATAAAAATAGCAATATATTATTAAGTTAACTTTTGCGTAAACATTTTTCAATAATATACCTTAATATCTTCACTATTGAGCCAGCCACAGTGTGCCATGTTGAGCAGCTTATCCAAGCATTTCCCAAGATCTTTTTGCAGGACGATGGTATGGTGAACCCCGAGGCCATCATGAAAGAGGCCATTGCCAACAAGTACCAGAAGCTGGCCATCTTAGATTAGATTTCCTTCTGTCAACAACTTAAAGTGTCGTGGTAGTTTTCTGAATCCTGGAAATTTCCTTACAAAGTGGTTTGCTAGCCCGATGTATTCTCCTGCTTATGGAACTTTTTTTTTTGACTAAGTACAATTATTTTGTAGCTTATTCCCTGATGAAAATAAGCAGTTCAATGGGCTTGAGCATCCTACGGATCTCTCCAATGAAATTGAACTTTTAATGTGTAGGTTTTACTCATTTTGCTCTGAAGGATAGGAGATACTCCCTCCGTTTTAAAATATATGATGTTTTAGCTTTTTCCTAAAACACATTTATCTAGACACCTTTAATATGTAAGTACACTTATTTGCTCCGAAGCTACATACTAAAAGGTATCTAGATAATTGTGTTTCATAAAAAACAAAAAACATCTTATAATTTGAAACGAGGGTAGTGCAAACCTTCACAACTCCAACATGGCCTCCAAACAGTACACCTTATGGTGATCTGGCATGTTTACATTGAACTTCTTAGCTTGCTGGCTTGCCTTACTTAATGCGGCATGATCTTCAAACATTGACCTAAGCCAATATCTTCAAACATTGACCTAAGCCAAGATTTTTAGAAGAATACAATAGTCTTGGGTGGGGATTGTACTAAGGACGAAAATGCAGCTATGGTTGTTGGTGCAGGCAACCCGTAGCAAGTCACTGATGCTCTACATTCTGAAGCTTTCATATTGGTTCATGCCATCGACACAACATTTCAAATGGGGCATACCAAGGTGATGTTTAAAACTGAATATGTGCAATTGAAGACTGTTGTAACCAATAAAGACTGCTTTGACAACATTAGGGGCTATGTTCGGAGATATCAAATGAGGTGTGTGTGCGTGGTGGGGGGTGTAGTTCTTTGTTTTTCTTCCCCTTGGATACTTCAGTTACACACTCTTTAGCTGTGCATAGTGCTAATTTCGGGAGATGGTATTTGCGAGGCTGGGTTAGCAACCAAACTGTACTAAACATTGTTGTTGTCCAGTAATGTTATATGATGGAATGCGATGTGTTCTTAAAAAAATATTCTTACAAAATCGCAATGCGTTCCGACATATTGATAGAAAAAGAGCGTTCGTACAAATATTTACACGCTCATGACAAACAGAGCACCGTACAAATTAAACCCATTAGATCTAAGCGGCCAGGATCAGGGCCTGCAGTCCCTTAGCCCCAACAATAGCCTAAGACCGAGCCTCGAATCGAATCGTGTTCAGAAGATCACCCAAGGTCAGAGAGATGTTGTCGAATACAACAGTGTTGCGTTGCTTCTAAATCCACCATGCCGTCAGCATCACCAACGACGATGTTCCCTTGCACGATGTGCATCTTCTAAATCCACCATGCCGTCAGCATCACCAATGACGATGTTCCCTTGCACGATGTGCGACGGGTAGATCGGCACACTTTCAAACACCAATCGATGAAGTCCACAATTAGGGTTGTGGAGGTTCACTAAGCATGTTGTGGCTCGGGCTTTAATTTTAGCTATCATTAGGGTTCCATCGTAATCCCCAAATATATAAGTCATGAAGACATGTCTTAGTGAGTTAAAAGACAGCCAACTCTTGAGTATATTTTAAGAAATAGAAACTGTCTTTTATCAACAAATCAATGAAAATAATTTTAATCATGTCATGTCAAAATGTGGATCACAGCGGTTGGGGACAATAGCAAATAAGCTACGGGATGCACATTGTGCTGATTTTTGGCCCGCTGCAACGCACGGACATGTTTCCTAGTTAGAAAACAAAATGCGAACCTCGTCTACTCAACCCGGCAGCTAAGTTTAGTGGAACCCATCCTTTTTTCGAACATAGTCTCACAACTCATGGAACTCCAAAAGCAAGGCACCTTGGTGAACCAAGCCCTGTCGAGTATTGTCTGATGAAAATTCCCAGTGGCAAGACTCGGGCCCTATTAGGCCTTGTTTGGCAGCCGGATTTCTAAACAGTTCCACGAGCATTTTACCAGCCCAGTGCAATACCCGAAGTTACTCTCGAAAGCCCATTTGATAGCCTGGTTTGTAATGGTGTGAGCCCGAGTATAAATTCCTAGAAATCCGTCTGGTCAAGGAGTTTTGGAGACGCGAGGAGAGGGCGCGTTTCTTACACGCGTCGCGCCGCAGCTAGCTTGCACGGCATGTGGGGTGAAAAGTCAGGCTTTTGTTATTGAACCACTCGTGTTCTAAACTGGTGTTCCAAACAACGTGGTTTGATGAGTGGTGGTTTATTGGAGAAGGGATTGGGTGGAGGACGAGTATTGGATGAGGTGTGGGGTTTCACCCAAAACACTCGGGATTATACTCTAAAATACATTAGCAACCACCGCTGGCAAACGAGGCCTTACCTGGCAATTCCACGGGTCAGGATAGCAGAAGTCCAAGCTTCAGTTCTATTTGAAATGAGCAAATGCAGCTGGCTCATGTTGCACAATGAGTTACACAAGATACAACCAGTTTGATACTAGTGCTGATATTTAACCCTAAAACGAAGCAGAACTATAATTAGCATCCTACAGTTTGAGCTCATTAGGTCATATTTAAATGGTGATGGCCACCAGACATCAACACAAAGGGACAGGAACAGGTTCCAGGTGAAATAGCGTCTCGACTTCTTCAGCTAGCTGTAAACAGGTCGCGGTTATTTTCCTGCGCAATCAGCGTTCTTCAATGCCTCTTGGGCTTTCCTGTGGCAACAATAGTTTGAGAGTAAGCAGTCGGTGTGATCTCCGTACAACTTCTCCATGGATTAATCATAACCGAGGGATCAGCTTTTCACTAGTGAGATCACGTAAAAATATACTCGTTCACTGAGAAAATTTCACAATTTAGGGAACTAAAAGCTACAACTTTGACTGTGGAATCTGAACAGGTTATAGACGACTGAATCCGCGTGATATTCATCAAGAGGCTAATAAATAATTTGCAATGGAAGAAAAAAATGAATGAAACATCCTCCGTGTGTATTCAAACGCCTCTTAACATAGACGCTGATCTATATATAATAAATAATTTGTACTGGACCTATCAAGTGAGAGATTTCATGAAAACATTGAGCAGTTACCTTAAAGCATTCTTAATATCAACATTTGTACGATCCAGCTTCAAGCCATCTTCAAAAGCCTCACATGCTTTTTCATAGTCCTATAAGTAGACACAAGCAGATGATCAAGTCCATGATCACGAAAAACAGAGTGTAACTATTGTTTTTACCTCCAGTAACATATAAGCTGCCCCTTGTCTATAGTATCCTTTGGGCCAATGAGGTCGAAACCTCGTGCACTTAGTAGCATCGGAGACGGCATCTTCTCCTTGTCCCATGCGCAAGCAGCATAAACTCCTATTTGCGAGCAAGATTGCATACTCTTTTACTCTATCTTCAAGTCTCATTGCCTGCAGTACACCATTTACATGCCGCTTTTATGATGAGGTAGTTGAGCGGAAATCCATTTTTGAACCCGGGTGCAGATAAAAATAACATATTTCAAAATGTTGAAATTTTAAAAAAAAACATGTTCATGTGTAGCTTAATGTTTTAGGTTCACGCGAAATCATTCCACGAAAAACCGATATGTTTTGTGGGCTGTGCAAAAAAGACAAAAGGTTGTCTTGTGTAGAACGTTACTTTAGCACCAATTTTTATCTTTTTTGCACAAGTCACCCAAAATGTTCATTTTTTGCGAAACGAATTTGCTCACACCTAAAACTTGAAGTTCTACGTGCATATATTTTTTTTGATTTTTTTTGGCATTTTAAATTTTAACAAAAATCAAATTCAAATAAAGGATGCATATGAGCTCGGGAGCCAAATAGCCGCGTCCCTTAGTTGAGCAGATTCTGTTTGGAATGCTGACGTACTAAAGTACCCGACATACATCAGGCCACAGATTTCTGTCTGCCCCCACCAAGAACAGGTAACAAATCTGCTTATCGTTCATAACCACGAATTTGTAAAATAAAAAATAATGTAACTTCCGAATTCAATTTTTTTTTGATGATTCTGAACACTGGCGAAATATATGTATATATATATATATATATGGAAAAAGGTCAGTACCTTTATAAATACTCATTTCTCTAACGGGAAAAACATAAATTCCTTTATGATCGACCACAAGTAATCTTCTAGTGTCATGGAGTTACTTGGTGTAAATTGGTTTTTAAACTTCATATTACTTGCTTCAATGATCATCTACTGCAATTTCTAAGTAATGAACACCCTGCATTATATTTTACAAGGATATGACCAGCCGGTCCTAAAGATAAGTCCAACCTGAATGAAAAGAAAACGTAAATTGGAAAACCAGAGACACAGGCACACCGACTAAGGCATTCTTAGATGTCACTAGGTGTTGCTCATCTAAAACATACACCTCTCCTGTTCGCCCCCCAAATGGGCAAAAAACCTGCCTCCTACGCAGTGGCCTGTTCTTAACTCTTGCCTTTCTCAACGATTCCACTCCTCGTCAACAGAATTCAGGCCAAGGCATCCTCACCCCATGCAATTCTGATCCAGCCAGAGGATCTCCTCTGTCCCATTTGATTCCAGCTCCCCGTTATTCCTGATAGTTTCGGGGTCCGGCCTGCAGAAAGGTAAACTCTCGGTTCCTCTTCTATGATTCCCCTCGAATCCCCTGCAGGAAATATTTCCCCACCTCAAATCCTGCCATTCTGCAGCTGAAACTCTGACCCGAGAATGGATATCAACATGGATGACTATCATCCAAACAGTGTGGATTATTTGGACATCACGAAGAAATTGGCAGTTGAGTGCGGACAGAAACCAAATATGTGCAGTGAAGATATTTTATCCCCGCCTGATGGGCTATAATCATATACTATCCACCTTGCGTCCGATTATGTTTTGAGATACGCATATTTATCTCTATACAGTATTCACTATGCAACATTTTACTGACCGTCATGAGCCACTAATATTTAGGGACTGTTTGGTTCAAAGGTATTTCATAAGTTTTCGGGATTCTATTGCTTAGGAATTTTTCCTATAGAGCTTGTATGGTTTGTAGGAATTGAAACCATAGGAAATTTTCCTAGTCTACATTGCTGCAGTTCATAGGAAAAATTCCCTTAAGTCCAACCTTATGTAAATTTTTCTGTCTGTATGACGAGTATGTCATATACATAATCCTTTAGAAAAGTTGCTGCTTTTTTTCTGCAACGCAATAAAACAACATGGATTACAAATTTTCCTAGTCTAGACGTGGTGGCACTCTATAATTGATTTCATCCAAGGTGTGAAATGGGTGTGTGCTAGAAGCAAGATGGCGGAATGCAAATCTAAAAGAACAAACTCACGCTGGATCTAGGGGTGGTATACCCACAGGGCATAGCAACACATTTCCCAATTCCCATATACTCCCTCCGTCCTAAAATATAAGGCGCCTAAGGATTAGTCAAAAGTCAACATTTTTTAAGTTTGACCATGATTATACACAAAAATATAAAAATTTATAATACTTAATTAATATCAATAGATTCACCATAAAGTATATTTTCTTAATATGTCCATTCAATATTGTAGATGTAGATATTTTTTTCTAAATATTTGGTCAAAGTTAGTAAGGTTTGACTTTTGACCAATCCTTAGGCGCCTTATATTTTGGGACGGAGGGAGTAGCAATTAAGGCGTTGGGAACACAAAGAGTATAATATATCTTCTTAAACATATGATAAAAAAATATATATATATATAAATTATTTGGAAATAAATCAAGTACTCAACGAAGGGATATTAAACTAATTTACATGATATAGAACAGAGGCCATTTAACCATTGAACATCCTTGGGCGTGTTTGATTCAAAGGAATCCCATATGAATTTTGGAGGATTTTGATCCATTGAATTTTGTCCTATGGGCATCATTTGATTCGTATGATTAGATCCTTAGGAAAATTTCCCATAGGATAGCATTGCACTATGTTTTGGAGGAAATTTTCCATTCACTCAAACCTCATGTTACAATTCCTTTGATTCAAACACTGCTTGAAGAAAATTCCTGTAGGTTCCAAATCCTATAGGATTCAACAGGACATGAAACTCCAATCCTGCGTTGTTTCTATCCTACGAATTAAACATGCCCTAAGGCATTTCCGCCATATTTGCTACCTAATAATGTAAAGCTCTTCTACTGTTAAATAAAACTCTAAGTACCTAACACTATAGTTTTGGCCAATAGCACAAAAGGTAATTTTGGTAAGGTATTAGAGCACTATTGTAATCCCAAGTTTGTATTCTAGAAATTGCCAACACCCTTCAAGCAATCAACATGATGTGCAATGACTTACACAAGTATACAGCTCTGCTGCTCTCAAATATTCCTTTCTCCCAAAAGCCTCTGCAGCCTCTAATTTCAGCTTAGCTATTTTCTCTTCCAATTCCAGCGGATATTTAACCTGGTAAAGAAATATTTGTGGTTAGAACAAATATGTAGAACCCACTGACAGGAAGCTGCATTTGGACACTAAAAACTAAGCAACAGATCCTCCAGCAGGTGTATGTTTTTTACAAAATATTTTCAGTGTTTATGAGTATTATAAATACTGCATAGGAGGAAGTGAGGAACTACAGGATAATAGGACTAGTACGGACAGAAGGAATCAAATACTCTCGGGTTCAAATTATAGGAGTTCACATGAAAAATGATTCCATCAATACTCCAATCCGGCACATTTGAAAGAGGAGAAGTTAATGGAAATAACATTTCAACAATATCCCTTCTACCATTAAGAGCGGCAATTTGAATTGCAGTTTTACCAAACTGCAGGAGTACAAGAGCTCGTTAATTTCATCGATTAATCATTGTTAACATAAATATCAACTGCACTTGTAAAGAATTAATATACTAACTAGCAGAGTACACATGCAGTGCTATGGACCTTAAATAATCATATACAACAATATCAAAACACAATGCATCATTCTCTTCTATCCCCCGATCACTCTGCGGCACCTTGGCTTCTCCTACTGTCACCATTGCGCCTGTTGGTCAGCTCTGCTATGTCATGTGTTGCTAATGCAACAGACATTAAATTAACATACTATGACCAGAAGAGAATAAAATATGCCTCCATTCTCCCCTCTGCACTACTGCTCCGCGCTGATGTCACATTGCTCCATGCCGCATCGCTAACCCCTCGCACAACAGTCTTATTCAATTCAGCAGACCTCCATCAAGGTTGGTGACACATGGCGCCATATTAGTTAAGTGTCTCATTCCACTATGGATTACTACAAGAGAGTGATATATGGTAATGCCAACATCCACTGAAGATTGTATCTCCAATTAAGTGCAGCGGTGCACCGTGCTTAAATACATGGTTAAGCAAACAAAGCAGATCAGCTTATGAACACAAAGTTATCCTTTAACGCCTCTTGAAATATGATGTGTTACCAAAAAAATCTGGAAAACATAAAACGACTACAAGCACATTGTGTCAGGAGAAAAAGAGAACTTGAACATGCTTTGATGAGAAATAGAAGCATACATATATAGTGAGATACCAGCATTATGTTAGTTGAGAAAGTGGAGGAAGAGCAGAATCACAGATGGCATAGCTAAGACCTTTTGGTGTGAGGAAGGGGTGTCAGCACCATGACTCGTGTTACAATTTGTAGCTTAATACATTTAAACAACAAAACAATGGTTATATAAGCTTTGCACAGAATCACAATGACATGATAAATGGTGGAACAGCTTCTCTAATAAATATGTAAGATGAAGTTTAGATAAGTCATCTACAAGTAAAAACCAAAAGCACAAAAAATAGGAGAACATATGAACTCACAGCATCTGGAGTATTGGGATTTGCACCAGCATCTAGTAAGCACCTCATGAGGTCAAGTAAGCCATTATTCACTGCCACCATTAAATAAGTGACACCAATATAGTCAACAAAATTTACATCAGCACCAGCCTGCAAAAATGGATTATAATGTGATCACCCAAAATAGTGCTTGAGATGCCATCTACACAGAAAACATACGCACAGAGGAAATGAAGCTACCCACAACCTATACTACTTAAGAAAGCTCCATATGAATAAAGATTACTGACCTTAATGAGTAGCCTAATGCATTCCATTGATTCTTCCTGTATGGCCATACACTACAGGAAAAAATGGCGTTGCCGTGCATCGTTGCTTTGCCATGCACCGGTGCACGGCAAAGAGACCTTTGACGTGCATCTTTTCAGCTAAACACACGGCAAATAACATATACACGGCAAAACTGGTCAGATTACACGGCAAAGAAAACATCCACGGCAAAGCCCAAGGACGGCACACGGCAAAGAAATAATGCACGGCATAGGTCAGAAAAAGTACACGGCAAAGAAAATACACGGCACAACACCGCGTCGGGCCCACCACCTCGGCCCAGTTAATGGCGCCTTGGTGAGGGTATGCCTTTGCCGTGGGACACTGTCACGCACGGCAAAGATTTGAATCTGCAAATTTTATTTGCGTGGGAAATTTTCCCGCCGTATTATTGTAATAACGCGTGATTTTTTTTGCTGAAACTTATAATTTAGCAAATATTAGAGATCTTTGCCATGTAGTGTTACACGGCAAAGGGGTCTTTGCCGTGTGGTTGTACACGGCAAAGAGGTCTTTGCCGTGTAGTATTGCACGGCAAAGGCAAGGTATTTTTTGCCTTTTTTATCTCCTTTTTGCATCCACAACAAGATCTTTGCCTCAGTTTGTTAGCATACATTTTAATTCTATTATCGCCCATCTTGCATTGTGGTCACATATCCTAGGCCCACATGGAGGAGATTTGTTGTGATTCCGGTGCTCCGGCGGTCCTACTCCGGCGAAAACCCTATTCTATGGGCCCGGGAGCTCTAACCCCTAGCTTTCTTCGCACAAGGTTCCACCGATGTACTTTTTCATAGGTTTAGGTATGTTTAGTCCATACGTACATGGAAAACCAAGTTGGGTTCCTTTTGGCACATTCAAGCCTCCGGTATACCCGAAGCGGGACATTTCCACCTACATTTCGAGGATCTGCCAAGTGTTATCGCCTGAATGTGACGAAGGTCACACCAGGGAGCCATCTATTGCACCATTTTTTGTGAATTACACATTCCACAACACTTCGACATATATCCTAGGCCCACATGAAGGATTTGGTGTGATTCCGGTGCTCCGGCGGCCCTATTTTGTGGGCCCGGGAGATCTACCCCCTAGCTTTCTCCGCACGAGGTTCCACCGATATACTTTTTCATAGGTTTAGGTATGTTTAGTCCATAGGTACATGGAAAACCAGGTTGGTTCCCTTTGGCACATTCAAGCCTCCGGTATACCCGAAGCGGGACATTTCCACCTACATTTCGAGGAATCTGCCAAGTGTTATGGCCTACATGTGACGAAGGCCACACCGGGGAGCCATCTATTGCACCATTTTGGTGAATTACACATTCCAGAACACTTCCACACATATCCTAGGCCCACATGGAGGATTTGGTGTGATTCCGGTGCTCCGACGGTCCTTCTCCAGCGAAAACTCTATTCTGTGGCCCGGAAGATCTACCCCCTAGCTTTCTCCGCACGAGGTTCCACCGATGTACTTTTTCATAGGTTTAGGTATGTTTAGTCCATACGTACATGGAAAACCAGGTTGGGTTCCCTTTGGCACATTCAAGCCTCCGGTATAACCGAAGCGGGACATTTCCACCTACATTTCGAGGAATCCGCCAAGTGTTATCGCCTGAATGTGACGAAGGTCACACCGAGGAGCCATCTATTGCACCATTTTGGTGAATTACACATTCCCCAAAACTTCTACATATATCCTAGGCCCACATGGAGGATTTGGTGTGATTCCGGTGCTCCGACGGTCCTTCTCCGACGAAAACCCTATTCTGTGGGCCTGGGAGATCTACCCCCCTAGCTTTCTCCGCACGAGGTTCCACCGATGTACTTTTTCATAGGTTTAGGTATGCTTAGTACATGGGTACATGGAAAACCAGGTTTGGTTCCCTTTGGCACATTCAAGCCTCCGGTATACCCGAAGCGGGACATTTCCACCTACATTTCGAGAAATCCGCCAAGTGTTATCGCCTGAATGTGACGAAGGTCACACCGGGGAGCCATATATTGCACCATTTTGGTGAATTATACATTCCACAACACTTCCACATATATCCTAGGCCTACATGGAGGATTTGGTCGGATTCCGGTGCTCTGGCGGTCCTTCTCCGGCGAAAACCCTATTCTGTGGGCCCGGGAGCTCTACCCCCTAGCTTTCTCCACACAAGGTTCCACCGATGTAATTTTCATAGGTTTAGGTATGTTTAGTCCATACGTACATGGAAAACCAGGTTGGGTTCCATTTGGCACATTCAAGCCTCCGGTATACCCGAAGCGGGACATTTCCACCTACATTTCGAGGAATCCGCCAAGTGTTATCGCGTGAATGTGATGAAGGTCACACCGGGGAGCCATCTATTGCACCATTTTGGTGAATTACAGATTCCACAACACTTATACATATATCCTAGGCCCACATGGAGGATTTGGTGTGATTCCGATGCTTTGGCGGTCCTTCTCCGGCGAAAACCCTATTCTATGGGCCCGGGAGCTCTAACCCCTAGCTTTCTCCGCACAAGGTTCCACCGATGTACTTTTTCATAGGTTTAGGTATGTTTAGTCCATAGGTACATGGAAAACCAGGTTGGGTTCCCTTTGGCACATTCGAGCCTCCGATATACCCGAAGCGGGACATTTGCACCTACATTTCGAGGATCCGCCAAGTGTTATCGCCTGAATATGACGAAGGTCACACCAGGGAGCCATCTATTGCACCATTTTTTGTGAATTACACATTCCACAACACTTCGACATATATCCTAGGCCCACATGAAGGATTTGGTGTGATTCCGGTGCTACGGCGGTCCTTCTTCGGCGAAAACCCTATTTTGTGGACCCGGGAGATCTACCCCCCTAGCTTTCTCCGCACGAGGTTCCACCGATATACTTTTTCATAGGTTTAGGTATGTTTAGTCCATAGGTACATGGAAAACTAGGTTGGGTTCCCTTTGGGACATTCAAGCCTCCGGTATACCCGAAGCGGGACATTTCCACCTACATTTCGAGGAATCTGCCAAGTGTTATGGCCTAAATGTGACGAAGGCCACACCGGGGAGCCATCTATTGCACCATTTTGGTGAATTACACATTCCAGAACACTTCCACACATATCCTAGGCCCACATGGAGGATTTGGTGTGATTCCGGTGCTCCGACGGTCCTTCTCCAGCGAAAACTCTATTCTGTGGCCCGGAAAATCTACCCCCTAGCTTTCTCCGCACGAGGTTCCACCGATGTACGTTCATAGGTTTAGGTATGTTTAGTCCATACGTAGATGGAAAACCAGGTTGGGTTCCCTTTGGCACATTCAAGCCTCCGGTATAACCGAAGCGGGACATTTCCACCTACATTTCGAGGAATCCGCCAAGTGTTATCGCCTGAATGTGACGAAGGTCACACCGGGGAGCCATCTATTGCACCATTTTGGTGAATTACACATTCCCCAAAACTTCGACATATATTCTAGGCCCACATGGAGGATTTGGTGTGATTCCGGTGCTCCGACGGTCCTTCTCCGACGAAAACCCTATTCTGTGGGCCCGGGAGATCTACCCCCCTAGCTTTCTCCGCACGAGGTTCCACCGATGTACTTTTTCATAGGTTTAGGTATGCTTAGTACATGGGTACATGGAAAACCAGGTTTGGTTCCCTTTGGCACATTCAAGCCTCCGGTATACCCGAAGCGGGACATTTCCACCTACATTTCGAGGAATCCGCCAAGTGTTATCGCCTGAATGTGACGAAGGTCACACCGGGAGCCATCTATTGCACCATTTTGGTGAATTATACATTCCACAACACTTCCACATGTATCCTAGGCCTACATGGAGGATTTGGTCGGATTTCGGTGCTCTGGCGGTCCTTCTCCGGCGAAAACCCTATTCGGTGGGCCCGGGAGCTCTACCCCCTAGCTTTCTCCACACAAGGTTCCACCGATGTAATTTTCATAGGTTTAGGTATGTTTAGTCCATACGTACATGGAAAACCAGGTTGGGTTCCATTTGGCACATTCAAGCCTCCGGTATACCCGAAGCGGGACATTTCCACCTACATTTCGAGGAATCCGCCAAGTGTTATCGCGTGAATGTGATGAAGGTCACACCGGGGAGCCATCTATTGCACCATTTTGGTGAATTACAGATTCCACAACACTTATACATATATCCTAGGCCCACATGGAGGATTTGGTGTGATTCCGATGCTTTGGCGGTCCTTCTCCGGCGAAAACCCTATTCTATGGGCCCGGGAGCTCTAACCCCTAGCTTTCTCCGCACAAGGTTCCACCGATGTACTTTTTCATAGGTTTAGGTATGTTTAGTCCATAGGTACATGGAAAACCAGGTTGGGTTCCCTTTGGCACATTCAAGCCTCCGATATACCCGAAGCGGGACATTTGCACCTACATTTCGAGGATCCGCCAAGTGTTATCGCCTGAATGTGACGAAGGTCACACCAGGGAGCCATCTATTGCACCATTTTTTGTGAATTACACATTCCACAACACTTCGACATATATCCTAGGCCCACATGAAGGATTTGGTGTGATTCCGGTGCTACGGCGGTCCTTCTTCGGCGAAAACCCTATTTTGTGGACCCGGGAGATCTACCCCCCTAGCTTTCTCCGCACGAGGTTCCACCGATATACTTTTTCATAGGTTTAGGTATGTTTAGTCCATAGGTACATGGAAAACCAGGTTGGGTTCCCTTTGGGACATTCAAGCCTCCGGTATACCCGAAGCGGGACATTTCCACCTACATTTCGAGGAATCTGCCAAGTGTTATGGCCTAAATGTGACGAAGGCCACACCGGGGAGCCATCTATTGCACCATTTTGGTGAATTACACATTCCAGAACACTTCCACACATATCCTAGGCCCACATGGAGGATTTGGTGTGATTCCGGTGCTCCGACGGTCCTTCTCCAGCGAAAACTCTATTCTGTGGCCCGGAAGATCTACCCCCTAGCTTTCTCCGCACGAGGTTCCACCGATGTACTTTTTCATAGGTTTAGGTATGTTTAGTCCATACGTACATGGAAAACCAGGTTGGGTTCCCTTTGGCACATTCAAGCCTCCGGTATAACCGAAGCGGGACATTTCCACCTACATTTCGAGGAATCCGCCAAGTGTTATCGCCTGAATGTGACGAAGGTCACACCGGGGAGCCATCTATTGCACCATTTTGGTGAATTACACATTCCACAAAACTTCGACATATATCCTAGGCCTACATGGAGGATTTGGTGTGATTCCGTTGCTCCGACGGTCCTTCTCCGACGAAAACCCTATTCTATGGGCCCGGGAGATCTACCCCCCTAGCTTTCTCCGCACGAGGTTCCACCGATGTACTTTTTCATAGGTTTAGGTATGTTTAGTACATGGGTACATGGAAAACCAGGTTTGGTTCCCTTTGGCACATTCAAGCCTCCGGTATACCTGAAGCGGGACATTTCCACCTACATTTCGAGGAATCCGCCAAGTGTTATCGCCTGAATGTGACGAAGGTCACACCGGGGAGCCATCTATTGCACCATTTTGGTGAATTATACATTTCACAACACTTCCACATATATCCTAGGCCTACATGGAGGATTTGGTGGGATTCCGGTGCTCTGGCGGTCCTTCTCCGGCGAAAACCCTATTTTGTGGGCCCAGGAGCTCTACCCCCTAGCTTTCTCCACACAAGGTTCCACTGATGTAATTTTTCATAGGTTTAGGTATGTTTAGTCCATACGTACATGCAAAACCAGGTTGGGTTCCCTTTGGCACATTCAAGCCTCCGGTATACCCGAAGCGGGACATTTCCACCTACATTTCGAGGAATCCGCCAAGTGTTATCGCGTGAATGTGATGAAGGTCACACCGGGGAGCCATCTATTCACCATTTTGGTGAATTACACATTCCACAACACTTAGACATATATCCTAGGCCCACATGGAGGATTTGGTGTGATTCCGATGCTCCGGCGGTCCTTCTCCGGCGAAAACCCTATTCTGTGGGCCCGGAAGATCTACCCCCCTAGCTTTCTCCGCACGAGGTTCCACCGATATACTTTTTCATAGGTTTAGGTATGTTTAGTCCATAGGTACATGTAAAACCAGGTTGGGTTCCCTTTGGCACATTCAAGCCTCCGGTATACCCGAAGCGGGACATTTCCACCTAGATTTCGAGGAATCTGCCAAGTGTTATGGCCTAAATGTGACGAAGGCCACACCGGGGAGCCATCTATTGCACCATTTTGGTGAATTACACATTCTAGAACACTTCCACACATATCCTAGGCCCACATGGAGCATTTGGTGTGATTCCGGTGCTCCGACGGTCCTTCTGCGGTGAAAACCGTATTCTATGGGCTCGGGAGATCTACCCCCTAGCTTTCTCCGCACGAGGTTCCACCGATGTAATTTTTCATAGGTTTAGGTATGTTTAGTCCATAGGTACATGGAAAACTAGTTTTGGTCCCCCTTGGCACATTCAAGCCTCCGGTATATCCGAAGCAGGACATTTCCACCTACATTTCGAGGAATCCGCCAAGTGTTATGGCCTAAATGTGACGAAGGCCACACCGGGGAGCCATCTATTGCACCATTTTGGTGAATTACACATTCCAGAACACTTCTACACATATGCTAGGCCCACATGGAGAATTTGGTGTGATTCCGGTGCTCTGGCGGTCCTTCTCCGGCGAAAACCCTATTCTATGGGCTCGGGAGATCTACCCCAAGCTTTCTCCACACGAGGTTCCACCGATGTACTTTTTCATAGGTTTAGGTATGTTTAGTCCATAGGTAGATGGAAAACTAGGTTTGGTTCCCTTTGGCACATTCAAGCCTCTAGTATACCCAAAGCGGGACATTTCCACCTACATTTCGAAGAATCCGCCAAGTGGTATCGTCTGAATGTGACGAAGACCACACCAGAGAGCCATCTATTGCACCATTTTTGTGAATTACACATTCCACAACTCTTCCACACATATCCTAGGCCCACATGGAGGATTTTAGTGGGATTCCGGTGCTCCGGCAGTCCTTCTCCGGCGAAACCCTATTCCGTGGGCCTAGGAGCTCTACCTCCTAGATTTCTCCGCACGAGATCTGCGAGCCCCGTCACCTACCCCAAAGCATGATTAGTACTCCCTCCATCCCAAGGCTTAAGGCATATAACTTTTTTGAAAAGTCAAGCCATGTAAAGTTTGACCAAACTTTTAGAAAAAACTATCAAGAACTATTATATTATATAGATACCATGTGAAAATATGTTTCATGATATATGAAATGGTATGGATTACATAGTGTAAATATTAATATTTTTCTCTAAAAACTTGGTCAAACTTTAGTGGGTTTGACTTTTGAAAAAAGTTATATGCCTTAAGCCTTGGGACGGAGGTAGTACAATATTAAATAATATGCAAGGTATTTTTTGCCTTCTTTCCCTCCTTTTTGCACGGTGCCACTAATTTAGAATGAGACAAAATATTATAGCAATTTCTTTGATGTGCGTTTTGTACACGGTAAAGGCCATCTACTTTTCTTTGCTGTGTGATTTGCACACAGCAAAGGTCGATCTAGGTCAAAACTAAAAATTACACAGCCGCCGATTTGTACACACGTTATCCAAAAGGTCGCATTGGTGAATTACACAGCAAAGGTCGATTTGTACACACCTTATCCTCTACCGGCGCACACACACACACAACTCACAACATGCAGCCATCCCACGCCCACCTGAAGGCACGCCGCCGCCGCCGCCCCTCGTCGCGCAGCCGCCCCTGTCGCGCCTGCGTCGCTGTTCCCCGTCCAGGCCCCTACGCCCCCAGATGCTTCGTTCCTCTCGATAGGGTTAGGGTGCCGCCGCGCTCTCCATCCCGCCGCCGCGGCCATCCCTCTCGCCTCCGTCGGTCGTCCCTCTCGCCTCCGACGTCTGGAGCTAACTCGGCCTGCTCTTCGCGCCCTCTGGAATCCACCCCCCGTCCTTCCTATTCCCCACGTCTCCACGAACTCAAGAAGTACTACAGCCTGTAGGACGCATCTCCTAGCTCCCAAGCCCAGGCGCCCAGCTCGTCCAGGAGGTAGAATCACAGGCATACGAGGAACCATTCCTGCAGCTTGTTTCCTTCAGCAGCACAAGGCAGCTTGTTTCCTTCTCGCCTCCTTTCTTCACGAAGGTATAATTCAAGTCCTCTTTTCTCTAGTCAAGTACTGATGGACTGTATTGTATATTAGGCTAATAGGAAGTAAAGTTCTAGATTGACGCCTACTATTAGCTAATTCCAGTTCTATAGACTGAGAGTACCGATGTTTGCTATTTCCCTATGTTCAAGATAGAACTAAGATTGGAAGTGTACTGTTTTTTGGTCCTCGTTATGTAATATATGCTGCTGACCTTTTTTTTTGTCATGTGTGTGCCTAGATGACTAGGTCCACCAATTTATCCATTATGTAAGTTGATGAGAGCACACCGATTGTTGTTTTTATTCTAAATTCTGTAGCTTTGTCACATTCATGTAAACTCTTGTATAAGCATAAAAATGCAAGGAATTAATGTAA
The DNA here is from genome assembly GCA_910589775.1 of Avena eriantha. Classification (NCBI taxonomy): domain Eukaryota; kingdom Viridiplantae; phylum Streptophyta; class Magnoliopsida; order Poales; family Poaceae; genus Avena; species Avena eriantha. Next base: position 488,215,488 of record OU342741.1, on the reverse strand, counting down.
CACATAAACACTTCTGTCTATGTTTGATTTGCAGGCCTTTCTACCGAGTGGCATCACTCTTCCTAGGGTTGATCCACCTTCTTTTAACCTCAGTGACCCAGTAAGTTGTCTTGCGTATTAGGTGCCAATCTCAAAATACCACATGTCTAGTGCATATTGACTAAGGCTCACAATTTTCCATCTTGTAGCTACAAGCCTCGGGTGGATCCAACAATGCCGAGCTCGGTCGACGATCGTCTCAGGACGAGACCATGCAGACGCCTCCTACAGGGGGAAACCCTGACAACCGGCTCGCTCGCTCGCTCTTCTAGGTTTGTACTCTAATTTTAGTGACTTGTAGAATTCCACATATTTATAGAAAAATCTAGTCATAGAAACTTACACACTTAGCCATTGAAGAGCTTATCCTTTTTTAAATCTTTGTGCTGGTGCAAATGATGACTTGACCAAATGCATTTACACAATAAAGTTTGAGCAGAAAAAAGTCTACTCATGATCATATTTATTTCCTCCTTTAGTGGTCTTGATTGTTGCCTACTTATCATAGTGTTATTTTAATACATGTTGCGAAAATCCACAACCTCTATGTTTTTTATGAAGCGGAGAGACTAATGAATGGAGACCAATATTTTTTAATGGCATCGAATTGTTTCCTGTTGGTGTGTCTTGATAGTGCACATATATTTAGCCTGGTATATATATTATATATTCTATTTCTTTCTTTCGACTCGCATTGAAATTTTATCCCACCGTCTATATGTGACACTGTATATATGTAGTCTAATCATTTTGGCTACCTTTCACATGTTGACATGATCAAATGATATCCTCACTCCACGAGAGAATAAACGTGACCTAGCACACTGTTCTAGATGAAAACACTTTGTGAGAAAATGATTATTCAGCTTTATGAATTATTTCTCACATGTATATTTGAGAAAGTAGATTAGTTTTTGTGCATAAGTCGACGTGCTTGCACGTGCAATATTACTAGTTCATCCAAAAATACATGATCTTCTAAGTAGAGCACATGGAAACCACTTGTATATATTTGTATGTTTCTCTTATGATCGTGATCTTGTATATTGCAATGTTTCTTTACTTGTCAAAATTTATAGACTTATACATGAATCTTATTTCTTTGATTTCTATTTTGTAGCATGTGCATGAAGGAAGGAGCTTATGGTTGTACTCAATACGCATGGTTTGAACTTCATGTGTGAACTTGTATGCACTTATTATGGACATATGCACTCTATTTGTGGTGTTGGATTTCGTATGCACTTATTATGGACATATGCACTTCTATTTGTGGCGCTGGATCTTGTATGTGATCTATTTGTGGCAATAGATCATTGTATTGTGTAATTGATATTGGTCTTGATATATATTTGTGATTGTGCCACTGATGTTGGTCTTGGTATATATTTGTGATTGTGCCACTGATGTTGGCTTTGATACAACATATACATTGAATTACTGAATTGCTGTGAAAAATAGGAAATATGGAAAAAATTAAATTTTACTGGCCTCTTTGCCGTGTAGAAATACATGGCAAAGAGACATTTGCCGTGTATGTGCACACGGCAAAGGTTCCGCGGGGACTGTTTCAGGAACCAAATGGCCACTTTGCCGTGTGAGGGAGGCACACGGCAAAGAGCATGGATAGAGGCGCACGGCAAAGAGAGGTGCACGGCAAAGAAGGAGGAGGGAGGCGCACGGCAGAGAGAGGTGCACGGCAAAGAAGGGGGAGGGAGGCGCACGGCAAAGAGAGGTGCACGACAAAGGCCTAAGGCTTTGCCGTGTGAAGTTACACAGCAAAGAGAGCTTTGCCGTGTGAGGTTACACGGCAAAGGCCTGATGATTTGCCGTGCGTCGTCACACGACAAACTCTTTTAGCGGGACCCACAAACTCGGCGCCGTCTCGTGGGAGGACGGCGTGAAGTTACGTTTGTATGCCGTGAGGGGCAACAAAGCACACGGCAAAGGCTTTGCCGTGCATTTTTTCGGACGCGCACGGCAAAGACTTCTTTGCTGGCTCATTTTTTGCCGTGCGATCTTTGCCGTGTAACATTGCACGGCAAAGGCTTTGCCGTGCTCTTTTTAGGCTTTGCCGTGTACTATGTGTTACACGGCAAAGAATTTATTTCCTGTAGTGATACCCAGTGGCTTAGAATGAAGGTTGAAAAGCCTATTAGGCTGTGGAAAGTGGGGATGTCAACTTATTATACTTGTAGAAAGAGCAGAAAAAAGGAAAAAGAAGATTCGTACGGAAACGGAGTCGAGGTACATGTTTCACATAGAGAGAACTACAGAGAGTCAAATGTTGAATAGATGGTGAAGCACAAATACCACAGACGGAAGACCACACCATTTCTATTTCAGATTCCAATGCAAAGTATATCAAAATGGGTGCTACATAACCTAACGGCCTTAACAAATAAGGATTTCCTTAGCACAGCCAAGGGGAGAGCAAAGAAACTGGTACTTACATCTGCATGGTGCTCCAACAAAATTTTCACCACACCAGCTTCACCTTTAGAAGCGGCTATATGGAACGCAGTACCATGCACAGAGTCAAATAGATCCACATCAAATCCTCTTGAAAGCAGCAGTTCAACATTTTCACATTGTCCTGCAAAAAAAGGTCCAGGCATTAGATTCCTGTTATGAACCTACCAGTGACCCCATTTAGGACAAAGTTTCCAACTGTCGTAATATTAAGAGTACAAATATTTGAACTTTAAATTTGTATGTCGACATTGCCACTAGCTTAAAACATAAGCTGAAATTTCAATTCTGTGCATTGACTCTAGAGTCAATTCTCTATGCATTGACTCTGCATTTTCAATCCTCAAATGGACGAACAGAAGCTCTGTCATTAGTTTTGGTTCCATTAGTAAATCATTTACATGTGAGCTTTGTCAATGGACTGCATCAATTACTCAACACTCAATTGCCACGGGCCCAGGTGATAAGACTGCAAGTGGTTAAAAGCAGAAATCCTCCATACGCCGGGGCTGTGACAAACTGACGGCGTTGTGCGTGTGGGCGGGAGAGAGATATACCAGTCATTGCAGCACCATGTAGAGCTGACCCCAAACTTCCAGCAACTGCCGGATCGGCACCATGATCAAGAAGATATCTTGTAGTATCAGCTGTCCCATACATTGCAGAAATAAACACCGCAGTTGCACCTGAAAACAGAAAAACATGAAGCACTAAGAGGAACCATACTAGTCCTACCATCAACAGAACAAAGTTTGGTTAATCGACAAGACATTTGATCAGCTACTGTAAGAAAACAAGCGCTATTACGGTGCTTAATTAGTTTGGCATTCACCTTCCATACGCCAGCCCGAATGGCAGAGAGGTGCAACATCATTGGCGGGTTGGTTGACGTCGACTCGTACATCCTCAACGAGCAACCTGCAAACGTCCATCCGCCCGTCCATTGCCGCCAACGCCAGCGCGCGATTCCAGACGCCGCCTTTGTTCGCCGCGACGGCCGCCATCTCTACACACACAGCCGTGCACCCACATTATGACATTACCATCAAATCGAAGAACGAAACCCTAAGCCCTAAGGGGCTAAGGGAGAGTGCCAACGGAGGCACCGAGGCGACTACCTTTGAGGGCCCGGAGGTTGCCTTCGGTGGCTGCCCGCATGACTGGGTGGGTAACATCCTTCTCCATGGCGATCGGGCGAGAAGGCCAGTGATTGGAGACCCCGATAGCGGCAGACGGCAGTGATAAGCTCGAAGCGGGGAAGAGGGGAGACGACAGACAGTGGGAACAAGGGTTTATTTTCTTGAGTTAAATATAAGTAGCGGTCGCGAGTTTACTCAATTTAGTCTACTACTCCAATTTGCAGACTTTTAGATGTCAATTGGACTTGATTTAGTCCTAAATTGTATTTATCATTTAAATTATGCCGATGCGGATGTCACGTGGACATGGATCTCACTCGCATGAGATAGCTGTTACGGTAGTTAATCTTCTGCCATGTAAAATATTCAGCCTCGGATTGTTAATTATAGATATCATCTGCTATAAAATCCTTAATTCGTCCAATCCCTAACCCTAGTTCATATTTCATATCCTATCTTCCGCACCGATTTCCTCTCTAGCCGACGACTCCCATGGTAGAAGCTCGAGCATGATGAACGTCTCTCGTGGTTCCAACTTAGGTGTGAAAGAGTACCGGGTTCCTACAAAGGAGTTGTCCATTGTCAAGTGCGACCCACAAGGGGCTAAGTAAAAAGTTCTAGGGCCGTTGTCTCTTGCGAGTGGGAGCTACACCCACATGTCATCTCCATCAACGCAATTTCGACGACAAACATGTTGATGATAACTTGACTTGTGGTTTAACCGTTTTCCTAAGTTGTAGATTTTACTTATGGACGGTTCGGTATGTGGACTTATCTCTTGAAGTCTTGTGAAGACGGTGCCTCTTATTTAGTCTTTCTCTTCATTTTTGTGTTTTAGGAGGCTGTACTATCAAGATAGGGTCCACCTAAACAGGTTGTGGGAAATCACGTTTTTCATGCACAGATTATACTTGCACATCCACAACCTTTCTATTGATTGGCGAGAGAGCGATCATGTGAGGAGTATGAGATATTTCTGCCTAGACAAGAAGTACCGGCCAGGCGTCGTAGTTCCGCCCGCAGTTTTCTACGGGGCTGGCCTGGCTGTAGTTCTAGCTCAAGTTCTGGCTGAAATTTTGCTCACATTCAGTAACTCTCTGTTTGAGAGTGCTCTATTTGATGGAATTAACACTGGAAGTTGGTCTGGTAGTACCGATCGGAAGTTTCGGTCATCCCTGACAGGAACTTCCGGCCAGCACTACCTGGCCACCTCCCTTGAGCGGTACTACCACTAAGGCACCGGTAGTTCTGGTCAGGGACCTCACGACCCAGTATTTCCGGCGCTAATTCCAATCCAAGTTCTGTTGGCATTCGAATTCGATTCAGTATCTTCTGTCTTGAAGTGCATATTAAGAACTTGGGCCGGAACTACTGACGTTAGTACCGGTCAGGTAGTTCCACTCGACTGAGCTAGAACTTCCGGCCGGACCAGGAGCCACTCCAGCCCGCTTCAGAGTTGTTGGAGCATGCTCACCGGAAACACCGGTCGCCCACAGTTAGTAATGGTGGTGTCGCAGGGACAACAATGAGTCAGTTTGAAGGGGGCCTATTTAAGGCATCGTTCTTCCTCCTCCCCACCTAACTCTTCAATATTTTCTCTCCTCCGTTAATACAAGAGCTTCATCTTCCCAGATCTTTCTCCCTACCCACTCAAACCTCTTAATCTTTTGACGAGTGGGAGAGGTAATCTAGATTTACACTTCCACCAAAGGAATCGTGATTTCCTCCATCCATCCTTTGTGGATCTTGTTACTCTTGGGTTCTTGGAACCCTAGATGGTGTAGGGCATCCTCGGAGCTAGGGCAATTGTTGGGAAGCTTCGTGGTGTCGTTGAGGGCCTCCAATTGAGTTATGGAGCCTCCCCTCAACTTGTTGTAAAGGTTTCAGTTGTTACCTTCTGTGGTGCCCCGCTAAAACCACTACTAGAAAATCACTGTGTTTTTGTGTTGTGCATCATCATGACCACATGCTCATGTCATCATGCCATATTGTATTTGGGCATCATATTAAATCTTGCCTTTTATTATTGGCTTCCATTTGTTCCTATCCATTATACATGTCTTTGATTTTGGGTTCGTACTAAATTGTATTTGATTTTTGATATATGCTAAGTGCCCAATTTGAGCTGAGGGCATATCTCTTCATTTTTATTTCCATCACTAACATGTTGCTACATCTGGTCCATATGAATTTTCTCCATATTCCACCACACATGGTACCATATGGGTTTCTTCGATTTGCTTGGATTTAATTATGCCATATGTATTGGTGTGGATCCTTGACATCATATATTATCCATATTATCTTGCCTAAAATATACCATACATTGTCCATATGGGTTCTTATTTATCTGCTTTGGATTTAAATCATGCCCATAGAAATATGTGGTTATCCATTCAAGTTTGTTCTATTTAAATCCTAGTGCTCTTGTCTCTATTTATCTACACCATCTTCCTGTGTACCGTTCTTCTTGTTCAGAATTCTTTGAGATTTTCTTTTGTTTAAATCCTAAAAGTAATCTCATTGCCTCTCTCATTGGTTCAAACCATATCATGCATTTTTTTCGTGCATTTTCCTAAGCCTAAGAGCATTTTTGGAAACACCGTATTTTATTTTCCTAAAATATCTGTATGGTATAATATATATTAAGACGTCATCTCTCTTTGTTATTTTAAAACAAAACTATATTTTTTCGGTCTGTTACGTGACCATAAAAGTTTTTCTTATTTTACTAATAATAAAAGTAGGCAAAAAAAAGCCCGTCTAAAATTTTGGCCCAAAACTAGTCTTATCTAGTCTACTTTAAACTATATAAATACTCCAATCCCCTCCTTCCTTATCAAACCCTAGCCTAAGTTTCTTCCCAGATGAGAAATCCCATCTCACCTTTCCCGAAAATTCTGTCCATTTTTCCTGTGCTCCTTTTCTTCTTGTCGTTCCTTACTTCCTGTCAAATCCATGCGCGTTCAAGATTCTCCAAAAGCAACTAGCTAGCTGAGCAAGATCCAATCGATTAAAACACCACACCGTCAGATTCCATCGTTGGACAAGGAAAACCTCCATGCCACCAGATCCAATGCTTCACTACAAAATCCCCACTGCGCCGCCGTGCATCAGTATTCCTTGGGGCTTGCTCCTCCCGATCATGCACAACAGTACCAGATCCCATGCTGCTTGGCCGCGCGCCCACACTAGTCTGGCCCCTGTTCCGCTAGCAACCAGTGCTGTAGTGCATCACTCTGCCTGGGGCAGCCGATGGGTCATAGCCTCGAGCGCGTGCGCGCTGTTTCCTCACCTTCCATCCGCCGGAGCTCCAGATTCCATCTACCAACAGGTCAATGCCTCTTGTTTAGCTTCGACCGCAGCAAAGCGGCGCTCAGCCCTGCCGATGGCCTCATGCCGACATGCTTTTCTTTGTGTCTTCTGTGCAGGGTATCCAAGTTTTCGCTGCCTGCTACGTGTCGCCACCAACACTTTTTTTATAAAATGACTATTTGGGCTTGACATCAGTCTCCACTATTTCTCTGTTTGCGACTGCTTCGTCCTGATAAAGTTCCATCAGGAAATTTGACTGTGTATTCTCCTAACAGGCTCCCGCTTGTCTACTTCGACTCTGCAAATATCTACATGTTTCAATGAAATCATTTCCTATCAAACACTACTTTCGCTACCTTGGCTAAAATTCGAAGACTGGCAATATGAGCTGTGAAACCCTGACGCTAACTTATTTTCATATAAATGACATATACTTTTTTTGTGCATACAAAATCATTCATATGTCGCATTGCATATCTTTGTGGTTTGGGGTTAAATAGAAATCACCTAATAATTAAATATGGAGTCCATATGCGGGCTATTCTAGTCTTATTCCGGACTCCATATAAATTTGCATAGCGAACCGATGCCATGATTCGCCTTGTTACTTCGACATTTAAATTGCATGGGTCTAAATAACTTGAACCTATTAATTAATTGTTAGGACCCCGGTTCCGCTTAACATTGCCTAATTGCACCACATCTATGCCATGCCATGCATCATATCATAAGCATGCCGGATCTTCTGCTGTAGTATTAAATATTGCATCCGGTGTTTCTTCTAGTGTTTGCTTCTTCGCGGATTAGGCCGATGAGTTGATGCGAGTATCGACAAGTTCTCCGACAGTGTTTCCTAGGCGAGCATCTCTCCCCCTTCTACCTATTTTGCATTTATAGTCTTTATTTCCTCCTGTTGATCTATTGCTATCCGTGTCGCGATGCTTTAGTTTCCGTACACCAGTTATATCCTGTACAGCCTCTATATTGCCTTGGACACCTCCTATTACCTGTGTTTGGTAGATAGCTGGCCTTGCGAGTCGTAGTTGCATGCTTAGGTGCGATCTCGTGTTGTCAAGTAACACAGTTGTTGGAATGCTGGCAGATGTTTACGGTGGAGTTGATCATGACTTTAAATACACTATTAAATTGCTAGATATAACTAATGCAGAGGCATCGGTGGGCAATAGATGTTATTTGGTTCTTCCACGCTCACTTGTGTCCTGTAGGACCCCGAGTACTTGATACCTGTTCCTCGACTATTCGCACTATCCACATACGGGAGACTCTATGAATCCCCCTTAGCCAGAGCTTGATTCATTTCTTATTTCTTGGGGCCACAAACTAGTTTGGGGCTTTATTACTATCCTGTACTTATGTCACGCTTTACTGCTTTATTTACGATTGTGCGTGGAGCACCTGTACTGTTTAGGATCGTGACACATTTTCGCTATATCGACAAGCCTAGTCACACTTTCGGGTTCCCAGTCATTTACCGCCGTCCACACAAACCCTGGGTCCATCTCGGAGCTGGCCAACTTCGTCGCGGGTAGCTTATTGGGGTGGCCCCCTGAAATAATTTATGAATCATGTGATTGCTTTTTCGTGAAAGCCTCGTTGGGTTTTGAGTTGGTTTTCCGAGGTTGATCGTGTGTGTGTTGCTATTTTTGCACCCCTGCAGGGTAAATCTTTCTGAAAGCCGTGTCCGCGGTTATGGAGGACTTGGAGCACAGTATCTCGATCATAGACAAGCATAACTAAAGTAGTGCTATAAATTTGACTTAATACGTGACTAGTAATCAGCTCAATTATAACGGAATGGATATTAAAAATGCCAACAACTGGTGGATCTTGGTCGTATCGTGTTTTGATATACCTGCCTAGTAAGTATTGGAACTCCAATGGAATGTGATAAAAGTGTCAACAACTGTTGGGTTTTGGGATTCCTCAGGACAATTATATCTAACTAGTAAATGTTCCAACTACAACAGAATGGTGATTAAAACTGCCCACTACTTATGCTATCAGGATGACTCATGAAATCTATATCTGATTAGTAAGTGCTTCAACTATAATGGAATAAGTAAAACTGCCAACTGTGTGAGTTCCTCGGTTTGACTTCCTCGTTGGGTCTCGAGGGGGCATACCAGGATGGGTATGTTTGGTGTTAGTATCAGGATGGTCCTGAAATAGGTCTTTCACACCTCTCTCTAATAGTCGACAATTAATCGAGTCTCTATAGGTTGTTTAGTGCATGTTGCGCTGCCGCTTCAGTCCACCATACCTATGTAGGCGAGAGCCGCCGAATTCTAGCCTCGCCGTGTACTGGCCTCAGTACTGACGCTCCTCTTTTTCCTTTGCCCTTTGTCGGCACCCCTTTTGTTTTAGCAGGTTTGAGATCGACGTCATTAGCAGGGTTAACCTTCCGGCTTGGCCTGGGCAGGGTTATGGACGCCATTGGTTATTCTTCAGGGCTCTTAGCCCCATTTGCATCTTGTCCGTAGCCGGACGCTCTATCGTTTTCAAGGTGATTTGGATCTTTGTATAGTATATTTGTATTCTTGACTCATGGAGTCGTTGTTGTATATATATGTTCTGTGGGTTCCATCGTGGACTAATGTGTAATGGTATTACTTTGTTTTCCACCCGCACGAAAGTGCCTGGTGGGCGTCCTTGAATCGTTTCTATGCGGGTTTGGCGGGAAGCGCTAAAACTTGCATAGGGACGATTAGAGGGTGTTACAGAGTGGTATCAGAGCTCAGCAGTTGCGATACCCCACTGGTCCAGCCTGTAGGATAACCTAGCTAACGGCCGATGTAGAGTGTCAAAACTAGTTTGCAAAATCGGTTGGATAGATCTGATTAGGTCTGCTTTTACTCCTTACCCCTCTGCTGTTCTCCTCTTACCTCTGCGTGTTTTGATTCTACTCTCTTATATTTTCTTTGAGTCCAGGATTTCCCGTGGTTGGGTTTCCGTCGTACCTTCAGGGTTTCGCTTCCTCCCTTTATAACGGTGGTTCTACAATCATCAATCTGCTTCTCGGCTGTTGTACCTTCATCCAATCTTTTGTCCTTGAACTCTTTATCTGTATGTGCCCCTTGACATATGTCTGTATCGTTGAAAAGCATATGAGAAGGATGAGCATTGGTGAAGTTGGAGTATACCTTGAGCATGTGTTGTTCATGCCAATGGAACCGTCGCAAAACCTGATCATTGTGTCTTTTCATACAATTTTTCTTTGTATCTTCCGGTGGTCCCGAATGCGACGACATCATCTACGCCAGATCCGATGAAGATCCTGCATCACCCCTCTTGTTCCAAACACCGCTTGTGAAGGTCTTCAGTCTAAATCCCGAGAGTTGGTTGTACGATTCTGCGATTTATTGACAGAAGGATGCTTTGAGTACGGGATGGACTGATCACCGTACCTGCCTCTCACTGTGCACTTTTGTACATCGAATCGGTGGATCAAGCAATTTCGCTCCATCCACGGAAGTTAAAGGTGGCCTTATCTCTTGATACCTTTACCTTCGTCCTTTGTTCCCGGAGTGTTTTCTCGACGACCACGGACAACGACCTCTTGTTAGTGGTGTCGCGACGATCTACATGAAGTGAGAATATTCAGATCGCCGACCTTCTTCCCGGTACCAGGAGGCGGATCTCGAGGGTGAGATCCCTTGTTACTGGTGTCGAATTGTGGCGCCCCTCTAAAACCACTACTAGAAAATCGCTGTGTTTTCGTGTTGCGCATCATCATGACCGCATGCTCATGTCATCATGCCACATTGCATTTGGGAATCATATTAAATCTTGCCTTTTATTATTGGCTTGCATTTGTTCCTATCCATTATACATGTCTTTGATTTTGGGTTCGTACTAAATTGTATTTGATTTTTGATATATGCTAAGTGCCCAATTTCAGCTGAGGGCATATCTCTCCATTTTCATTTCCATCACTAACATGTTGCTACATCTGGTCCATATGAATTTTCTCCATATTCCACCACACATGGTACCATATGGGTTTCTTCGATTTGCTTGGATTTAATTATGCCATATGTATTGGTGTTGATCCTTGCCATCATATATTATCCATATTATCTTGCCTAAAATATACCATACATTGTCCATATGGGTTCTTATTTATTTGCTTTGGATTTAAATCATGCCCATAGGAATGTGTGGTTATCCATTCGTGCTCTTGTCTCTATCTATCTACACCATCTTCCTGTGTACCGCTCTTCTTGTTCAGAATTCTTTGAGCTTTTCTTTTGTTTAAATCCTAACCTCATTGCCTCTCTCATTGGTTCAAACCATATCATGCATTTTTTTCGTGCATTTTCCTAAGCCTAAGAGCATTTTTGGAAACACCGTATTTTATTTTTCTAAAATATCTGTACGGTATAATATATATTAAGCCGTCATCTCTCTTTGTTATTTTAAAACAAAACTATATTTTTTCGGTCTGTTACGTGACCATAAAAGTTTTTCTTATTTTACTAATAATAAAAGTAGGCAAAAAAAAAGCCCGTCTAAAATTTTGGCCCAAAACTAGTCTTATCTAGTCTACTTTAGACTATATAAATACTCCAATCCCCTCCTTCCTTACCAAACCCTAGCCTAAGTTTCTTCCCAGATGAGAAATCCCATCTCACCTTTTCCCAAAATTCTGTCCATTTTTCCTGTGCTCCTTTTCTTCTTGCCGTTCCTTACTTCCTGTCAAATCCATGCGCGTTCAAGATTCTCCAAAAGCAACTAGCTAGCTAAGCAAGATCCAATCGATTAAAACACCACACCGTCAGATTCCATCGTTGGACAAGGAAAACCTCCATGCCACTAGATCCAATGCTTCACTACAAAATCCCCACCGCGCCGCCGTGCATCAGTATTCCTTGGGGCTTGCTCCTCCCGATCATGCACAGCAGTACCGGATCCCATGCTGCTTGGCCGCGCGCCCACACTAGTCTGGCCCCTATTCCGCTAGCAACCAGTGTTGTAGTGCATCACTCTGCCTGGGACAACCGATGGGTCATAGCCTCGAGCGCGTGCGCGTTGTTTCATCACCTTCCACCCACCGGAGCTCTAGATTCCATCTACCAAAAGGTCGATGCCTCTTGTTTAGCTTCACCGCAGCAAAGCGGCGCTCAGCCCCGCCGATGGCCTCATGCCGACATGCTTTTCTTTGTGTCTTCCGTGCAGGGTATCCAAGTTTTCGCTTCCTGCTACGTGTCGCCACCAACACTTTTTTTATAAAATGACTATTTGGGCTTGACATCAGTCTCCACTATTTCTCTGTTTGCGACTGCTTCGTCCTGATAAAATTCCATCAGGAAATTTGACTGTGTATTCTCCTAACCGGCTCCCGCTTGTCTACTTCGACTCTGCAAATATCTACATGTTTTAATGAGATCATTTCCTATCAAACACTACTTTCGCTACCTTGGCTACAATTAGAAGACTAACCATTCGCCTTTTCAATATGAGCTCCTTCAATATGAGCTGTGAAACCCTGACGCTAACTTATTTTCATATAAATGACATATACTTTTTTTGTGCATACAAAATCATTCATATGTCGCATTGCATATCTTTGTGGTTTGGGGTTAAATAGAAATCACCTAATAATTAAATATGGAGTCCATATGCGGGCTATTCTAGTCTTATTCCGGACTCCATATAAATTTGCATAGCGAACCGATGCCATGATTCGCCTTGTTACTTCGACATTTAAATTGCATGGGTCTAAATAACTTGAACCTATTAATTAATTGTTAGGACCCCGGTTCCGCTTAACATTGCCTAATTGCACCACATCTATGCCATGCCATGCATCATATCATAAGCATGCCGGATCTTCTGCTGTAGTATTAAATATTGCATCCGGTGTTTCTTCTAGTGTTTGCTTCTTCGCGGATTAGGCCGATGAGTTGATGCGAGTATCGACAAGTTCTCCGACAGTGTTTCCTAGGCGAGCATCTCTCCCCCTTCTACCTATTTTGCATTTATAGTCTTTATTTCCTCCTGTTGATCTATTGCTATCCGTGTCGCGATGCTTTAGTTTCTGTACACCAGTTATATCCTGTACAGCCTCTATATTGCCTTGGACACCTCCTATTACCTGTGTTTGGTAGATAGCTGGCCTTGCGAGTCGTAGTTGCATGCTTAGGTGCGATCTCGTGTTGTCAAGTAACACAGTTGTTGGAATGCTGGCAGATGTTTACGGTGGAGTTGATCATGACTTTAAATACACTATTAAATTGCTAGATATAACTAATGCAGAGGCATCGGTGGGCAATAGATGTTATTTGGTTCTTCCACGCTCATTTGTGTCCCGTAGGACCCCGTGTACTTAATACCTGTTCCTTGACTATTCGCACTATCCACATACGGGAGACTCTATGGATCCCCCTTAGCCAGAGCTTGATTCATTTCTTATTTCTTGGGGCCACAAACTAGTTTGAGGCTTTATTACTATCCTGTACTTATGCCATGCTTTACTGCTTTATTTATGATTGTGCGTGGAGGACCTGTACTGTTTAGGATCATGAGACGTTTTCGCTGTATCGACAAGCCCAGTCACACTTTCGGGTTCCCAGTCGTTTACCACCGTCCACACAAACCCTGGGTCTGTCTCGGAGCCGGCCAACTTTGTCGCGGTTAGCTTAGTGGGGTGGCCCCATGAAATAATTTATGAATCCTGTGATTGCTTTGTCGTGAAAGCCTCGTTGGGTTTTGAGTTGGTTTTCCGAGGTTGATCGTGTGTGTGTTGCTATTTGTGCACACCTGCAGGGTAAATCTTTCTGAAAGCCGTGTCCGCGGTTATGGAGGACTTGGAGAACAGTATCTCGATCATAGACAAGCATAACTAAAGTAGTGCTATAAATTTGACTTAATACGTGACTAGTAATCAGCTCAATTATAACGGAATGGATATTAAAAATGCCAACAACTGGTCGATCTTGGTCGTATCGTGTTCTGATATACCTGCCTAGTAAGTATTGGAACTCCAATGGAATGTGATAAAAGTGTCAACAACTGTTGGGTTTTGGGATTCCTTGGGACAATTATATCTAACTAGTAAATGTTCCAACTACAACAGAATGGTGATTAAAACTGCCCACTACTTATGCTATCAGGATGACTCATGAAATCTATATCTGATTAGTAAGTTCTTCAACTATAATGGAATAAGTAAAACTGCCAACTGTGTGAGTTCCTCGGTTTGACTTCCTCGTTGGGTCTCGAGGGGGCATACCAGGATGGGTATGTTTGGTGTTAGTATCAGGATGGTCCTGAAATAGGTCTTTCTCACCTCTCTCTAATAGCCGACAGTTAATCGAGTCTCTATAGGTTGTTTAGTGCATGCTGCGCTGCCGCTTCAGTCCACCATACCTATGTAGGCGAGAGCCGCCGAATTCTAGCCTCGCCGTGTACTGGCCTCAGTACTGACGCTCCTCTTTTTCCTTTGCCCTTTTTCGGCACCCCTTTTGTTTTAGCAGGTTTGAGATCGACGTTGTTAGCAGGGTTACCCTTCCGGCTTGGCCTAGGCAGGGTTATGGACGCCATTGGTTATTCTTCAGGGTTCTTAGCCCCATTTGCATCTTGTCCGTAGCCGGACGCTCTATTGTTTTCAAGGTGATTTGGATCTTTGTATAGTATATTTGTATTCTTGACTCATGGAGTCGTTGTTGTATATATATGTTCTGTGGGTTCCATCGTGGACTAATGTGTAATGGTATTACTTTGTTTTCCACCCGCACGAAAGTGCCTGGTGGGCGTCCTTGAATCGTTTCTATGCGGGTTTGGCGGGAAGCGCTAAAACTTGCATAGGGCTGATTCGAGGGTGTTACACCTTCAAGGTCACCTATTGTGGTGGAGCTCACCGGAGAAGAAGGTGAGGCCTTTGTGGCGCTCGGGTGACCTTGTGTGGCCCCGACACCTCTCCAACATAGACGTAGCTTCCTTGGAAGTGAACAACGGGAATTACATCTCCGTGTCCCCTTGTTAGTTTTCTCGTTCCTCTCCTTTACAACTTGCTTTACCACTTTGTTTATTTGTTGTATCGTTTGGCATATAGTTTGTTCATCTAGTTGCATATCTAGATAACTTAATTTTGTGCAAAGCCAAAATTTGTAAGGAAAAAGAAAAAAATGGTAGTCTCCTTTTCACCCTCCTCTAGTCGACCAAAGTTGGACCTTTCAATTGGTATTAGAGCCAATGCTCTTACTTCGGGCTTTACGGCCTAAGAGACGATGGTCGACGAAGAGGGTAGTGGCAAGAATTTGGCATCCATGGAAGACCTCAAGCAGTTGGAGACTTCCATGATGTCCAAATTTGAGGAAATGATGACTCTCTTACAGTCATTCAAGCCCAACCCTATGATAGCCACTCCTCATATTGCATCCCAAACCACCGAGCTTCCTCCCAAGACCGTTCCCTTCGTTGCCCCCGTGGTGAATCCCGCGACGGTCTATACTCACTTGGGCCTAGGCTTTGTTGCTCAAACTTCCAAGCTCCCAAGTGAGAACACCAAGGGGGTAGGTGACTCATCCTCCAAAGAGGGAGATGAGGGAAAGGATTATTCGGTGGTGCCCCCACCTCCGAAGTACAGTCCGGACCTACCTATTCCCATGCCGCATATCATACCTCAAGGAGCACCTCACATGCTAGATAATTCAAATTTCACCAATTGGCAATATCTAAAGCAATCTCACATTTCCAGCTCTTCTATTGAATTAATCAGGATTGTGGAAGAAGGATTCTCGCCATATGATGCAAAGAAGTTGACCCGAGCCAAGGTTGTGGACAAGCGGCTCAATCCCACCGCCTTGGGCATGATTCAAAAGGCATTGAATCCCAAGGAATTTTCTCACATTCACCAATTCTCCACCACCAAAGAAGCTTGGGATCATCTCACCGAGTTATTTTTTGGGAATGCTAACATTCAAAGCTCCAAGTTTGATGAAGTCAACAATGAGTTTGATGGCTTTGCTATGTGATGACTGCAAGTGCACATATCGTTTGTAGCTAGTTTCGAAACAAAGATATCGATCCCACAGGGAGCAGTAGGTGAAAGATTAAAATGCTTTTAACTAAAACTAAATGAAGTACTTGAGGAATAACTTTAAGATGCAAGAAAAATAGAGTTGTTTTTGGGTTTTTGGTTGAATGAAGCAATTTAAAGTCAAGTAAAACTTAATGCAGAAAGTAAGAATCACGTGTGTAAAAGATCTTGGAACTACAATAGGAAAAAAGGCATTCTCATGGAGTGGTGGATACACCGCTAGCAATTTAGACTAAGCAATCAAGATTATTATAACAAATATTCTCATGATATGTATGTATGTGGGAGGATCTCCATATATGGACAAATAGGCAGCAACCACTGCTCACATCATCCTTCATAACCACAGCTGACGGATAAACGACATCAATCGTATTATCCCGCTATTAAGGGATTTCTCCCGTGACATCGACATGGATTTATGAGTTCTCCTTGATTCCCCAAGTTAGTACGTAAAGAATGACAATATCTTTATAGCCATAGTAAGTGTTATCATCTCTCCGTCTACCAACAAGTAATCCCCTTCATCGAGTCCCCATAAGAGGAAAATATTAAGGAGGTGCACAACTTCCAACATCAAGATGAAGACAATTAACACATGTACATAATGATGTATAACATAATAATCTCTATCTCATCTTAATCATATGCTAGGGTTTCTCCATCTCCCCAAAAACTAAAGATCTACTCAGACATGGAGGCAATCAACATCATGTCAATGGTAATAGAAGCAATTGTAAATGAATAGTTCTTGTATAAATCTCCAACGAGTACGGAAATTACAACAAGATCTAGATGGGATGGATGGAGATGATGGTGGTGAAGCGGTTGATGAAGATGAAGATCGATTCCTTGGTCTCCCAGAACTGCGTAGGGCGAAGATAGATCCCTTGGGCAAGTTCCCCCTCCATATGCCTTCCGCATGTGAGGTTTCGGCGATTTCTGGGTGTTCTGTATGTCGTCTCCCCGATCCAGTTGCACGGGGTAAAACTATTTGAGGAGGCGGAGGCGGCGCCAACTATACGGCACGAAAATTTATTCCCGCCATATAGTTGGTCGCTGAACCGTTTGTATGCCTTGATCGCTTTGGGTTTTCTTCTGGTATTATTGATATTTCCGAAATACGCGATTTACATTGTTTTTACTCGTTTTCTCCCCAATACAATTGCTCTAAGAATTGTGTCCATTGTATCCATCATCTGTCCTGACCCTGGTGAAAATAGACATAAAATGTACGCGTGAACATTGTAAAATACCAAGATCCTATATCTATAATGCAAAATAATAATATAAAACATGATGAAAATATGCACTCATCAACTTCCCCAAGCTTAGACTATTGCTCGTTCCGAGCAAGTTGAGCTTAATGGATGTGACCTCATATTTGTGAAGCCGAGTCAATAAAATAAATGAGGCAGTTGCAGCATGTGTTTATCATATATGATATATGGGAATAAGTTCATGAATAGTCTCTTACTCGAATCATCTGAATAGTATTAGCAGGCTTCCCCACCTTAGGGATTACAGTTCACAAAAGATGAATTTCAACATGATGTAAAAGTATTCGGTTCAACCGAATGAGTTAGCGAGGTAGTTCCAAGTGTTTTTGGATTAACATATTCACTTGGGATTTAAAATCTCAAACGCTTCTTTGTCATACTACAATATAGTGGTGTATGCCTATTTGCTCTTTGTACATTCGCTCTTTTTCTTCTTTCTTTTCTTCTCTTTTGTATATATGCTCACAGTTTTGTTTAAGTGTTGTGCAAAGGAGCTAGCTATACATTCCACTTCATGTAGGAATTCAAAGTTTAATAACGATCTCAATTACCAAATTCCAATTGTATATGAAGCATCTTTATGACTTGAAGATTCTATCTCGACTTGTTCTCACTCTATTTTGATAACACTTTTAATTTCTTTTTATTCAAGGTTTCTTTCTCAACTCGACTAATCAAATTATTTTTACTTTTGTAAATCAAACCCTGAACTTACAACATGTTGATTTAAATTATCTTTATATGCTCCATTAATACCAATGGTGTGGAAGACTCCTATTGCTAGCATCAAGTGCAAGTAAAATTATATTCAAGTCATATTCATATATCTAATATGACAAACACAAACTTAGTAATGCTCCATATATAATAATAAAATCGAAATTTTAACACAAATGGGATCGACTATTCCTTAAGGGAATTCAATTGATTGCAAACTTTATTTCTAAACTCGAACTAATGCAAGAATAAAATATAATATAAAACTCGTAAGATAGGTTACAAGGTCTTAAAGATCTCCCCAAGCTTGTAATCAAGCCAGGCAGGATCAAATAACTCCTTGTTGGTACCTATTCCTCCTCCTGGGTAGGAAGAGTTTTGCCTTCTTCCTCTGTGTCGCAAACTTTATCCATGCTTGCGAGGCGAATGCTCAGCTCGGCCTTGTCGTATTGAAGCTTCGAAATTTTCTTCTGAAGAAATTTCTTTTCATCTGTCAACTCAAAAACAGTTTTACTCAAGAAACCAACTTTACCATCGATGTCATTGATCTTTTTCTCAAGGTCTCTGCTCATCATCTAGTAGGAGTCAATCTCTTCTCCAATTGTTTCAACACATGCTTTCGAAGCTTTTTCCAACTCATAGATCTTATCATGAATCTCATCTTGTCGCACCTTGTTAGGCTTAAGAGGCAATGAACCCAGAGGAGGTTTATAATAGGATCCTATGTTGTGACGATAGGGACTAGGGAGATACTCATCCTTGCTCTTTCCCTGCTCCACTTGCCTCATCATCTCCATCCTTGGCAGGAACATGTCCTCCCAATTTGGGAGAGGCTTGATCTCTAGGCTGGATGATGACGATGATCCTTTAGGTTCTACTTCTTCGATCCTTTTCATGGGCTTCTCTTCTATCTTCCTCCAGATCTTGTTGACATGGAAGGGTTGCATGGCTTCGCTGCATGAATATTGTTAGAAGGGGCTTGTATAGGGATGGCATGGATTTTTCGAGGCTAGAGGTTGTAGCTCTGTGAAAACTTAATGAAAAAGATTAGATGCGATTAGCTTTAAAAGGGGAGGTCGAAAACCCTAGCCGTCGTTCGTAACGAGAAACTATACGGGCATTGCCTGTATAGATCTCGTCGTATAGTTATGAAACGACTATAGAATTCCTTCTATGGTGGAACCAACTATACGGGTGGGATTTTTATTCCCGCCGTATAGTTGGTCGTTAAACCTTCAGTACTTGTATAAAAAAATTGGATATGGATCGATAACTATACGACGATAACTATACGGCCAGAATTTTTATTCCCACAGTATAGTTGGTCGTTAAACTATCACTATTCTAGAAAAGAATTTTGACGAAGGCATTGATATCTATACGACAAGAACTATACGGCCGAAATTTTTATTCCTGCCATATAGTTGGTCGTTAAACCTTCTGTACCTTTCATAAACAGAAAAGGTGATGTCGAAGCACCTATACGACTGCAACTATACGGCCAGAATTTTTATTCACGCCGTATAGTTGGTCATTAAACCTTCTAGATCCACCAAAAAATACTTGCTTCTCCAAGAATTCTTTATTGATATGAAACTTAGTGAAATATCAAGTTTTGACAGAAAAATGACAGCTTAACTTTTCGACCAATATTAGCATTATCAATCTTCTTTTTCTTCGCTAGAGCTTTAAATGTTCCTTATTCAACACAAACTCAACTAAAACTTAATTGAAAATTAAAAAAAAACTTACTCAAACCTTTATTTCGCATGGGTTGCCTCCCATGAAGCGCTCTTTTATGGTCAATAGCTTGACCATAGTTTTGCTCATTTTGTCTCGATTCTATCCTCCTTGTAGTTGCCATTCCTTGTATATTTTTGCTTAATCACCTCTTTTGGGGTGATCACTTGTATGGTGACTACACTTATATCTTATTTTGCCGGATAATGCTTGAAGCGTTGTCTGTTTACCACCCATGAAAGAGAGGGTGTTTTTTTCCCGGAGCTTCACTGTTCCCGATGAATAAGCTTCTTCAACTATATAGGGACCTTCCCACTTTGATCTGAGCTTTCCTGGAAACAACTTAAGACGAGAGTTATAGAGAAACACCTTGTCTCCACTTTTAAAGGTCTTATTTTCTATTTTTCTATCATGCCATCATTTTACTTTTTCTTTAAACAATCTAGCATTATCATAAGCCTCACTTCTAAACTCATCTAAAGCATGAATATCTAATAAATGTTTTTCTCTTGCTGCTTTAAGATCATAGTTTAGGTTCTTGATTGCCCAAAAAGCTTTATGTTCCAATTCTAAAGGTAAATGGCATGCCTTACCGTACACCATCTTATAAGGTGTCATACCCATTGTATTTTTAAACGCACTACGGTATGCCCATAGAGTGTCATTTAACTTGTATGACCAGTCTTTTCTTGATTTGTCCACCATCTTCTCGAGTATGGTCTTTAGTTCTCTATTGGAGAGTTCCACTTGACTACTTGTTTGAGGATGATACGGTGAAGCAACGCAGTGAGTTACTCCATATTTGCTGAGGATTTTCCTTAAAGTTCCTTTCATAAAATGAGAACCACCGTCAGTGATTAAAAATCTAGGAACTCCAAACCTGGGGAATATAATGTCCTTGATCATCTTCACTGAGGCGGCTGCATCTACATGGCTTGTTGGAATAGGTTCAACCCATTTAGTAACATAATCGACAGTAACAATAATATGAGTGTAACAATTTGATTCTATGAAAGGTCCCATGTAATCCATTCCCCATACATCAAAGGGTTAGATTATAAGACTATAATTCATTGCCATCTCTTGTATCCTACCTATATTACCTCTTCTTTGGCAAGCATCACAGTGTTCTACATATCTGTGTGCGTCCTTGAGCAAGGTGGGCCACAGATAGAATCCGGATTGAAGTACCTTCGCTGCACTTTGCTTACCTGCATGATGTCCTCCATACAGGCTGTCATGACAAGCTTGGAAAATTGCATTCATTTCATGGTCAGGAACACACTTCTAAATCATTCCGTCAGGTCCATGACGATATAGATACGGATCATCTCAAAAGTAATATTTAAGATCATTAAAGAATTTCATCCTTTGATTTCTTGTCATACCAGGAGGTATAAATTTTACTACGAGGTAGTTAGCATAATCCGCAAACCAAGGATCGGCAATTTCAATATTTGCTAAATATTCTCCTAGAAATGACTCATTTATAGGTACAGGGTTAGTAATTATTCCCTCCATCCTACAGAGATGATCTGCTACCGGATTATCATTACCCCTCGTATCTACTATTTGCAAGTCATATTCCTGTAGTAATAAGACCCAACTAATCAACCTGGGCTTCGCATCCTTTTTAACAAGGAGGTGACACAAAGCTTGGTGATCCGTATGAACTATTACCTTAGAATTAATGATGTAAGATCTAAATTTGTCACATGCAAAAATGATAGCTAGGAACTCTTTTTATGTAGTAGCATATTTTTTCTGAATCTTATTAAGAGTCCTACTAGCGTAATAAATAACATTTAAATTCTTTCCATCTCGTTGACCTAACACAGCCCCTAAAGCATAGTCACTAGCATCACACATGATTTCAAAAGGTTCATCCCATTTTGGAGATTACATGATAGGTGATGAAACTAATTTGTTTTTAAGGTTCCGAAAAGCTACAATATAGTCATGATCTAAGTAGAATGGAGTTTCTTTCTCAAGAAGGTTGGTGATAGGCATAGCTATTTTAGCAAAATCTTTTATAAAACGCTTATAAAAACCTGCATGTCCCAGAAACATTTTTAAGTTTTTTATGTCCTGAGGTATTGTGAGATTTTCTATAGCATCTATATTAGTTTTGTCTATTTCTATACCTTTCTTCATAACCTTATGCCCGAAAACTTTACCTTCTCTTTCCATGAAATGACATCGTTCCCAATTCAAAACTAGATTTGATTGCGTGCATCTCTGTAAAACTTTGCTTAAATTGCAGAGGCAATTATCAAATATTGTTCCACAAACAATGAAGTCATTCAGAACTTCCATGGTTTTCTCAACAATATCATCAAAGACTTTTAAAACACATTCTTGAAAAGTCACAGATGCGTTACATAAGCCAAATGGAATTAATCTATAAGCCTATGTTCCATAAGGGCAAGTGAAGGTTGTTTTCTCTTGATCTTCTGGTTGTATAGCAATTTGACAATATCCAG
This sequence comes from Avena eriantha, assembly GCA_910589775.1. Taxonomy (NCBI): domain Eukaryota; kingdom Viridiplantae; phylum Streptophyta; class Magnoliopsida; order Poales; family Poaceae; genus Avena; species Avena eriantha. The sequence goes on along the minus strand of OU342741.1, from coordinate 488,193,242 downwards.
AATAACCATCAAGAAAACAAAAATAAGAATTGTTACTAAGTCTTTCTAGGATTTTATCTATAAATGGTATAGGTTTGTGATTTTTAAGTGTCTCACGGTTTAATTTCCTAAAATCAATGCACATGCGATATCCAATAATAGGTTTTAATGAACTAGTTCACCATCCTCATTCATAGCGGCATCAAGACCACCTTGTCTTGGTATGTAGTGAGCTAGGCTAACCCACTTACTGTTAGAAATAGGATATATTATGCCAGCATCTAGTAAGCGTATAACCTCTTTTCTTACTAATTCTTTCATTTTCGGATTAAGCCTTCTTTGTGTGTCAACTACAGGTTCAGCATCATCAAGCATGGTAATCTTATGTGTTACAATAGATGAATCTATTCCTTTAATATCACTTAGAGTATATCCAAACGCTTCACGATGCTTAATCAAGATCGAAATGAGTTTATTTTTTCATTTTCTGATAGACTTTTAATAATAATAATAGGACATTTATTATCATTATCTAAAAGCTCATACCTCATATCATCTGGAGGTTGTTTCAATTCAATTAGTGGAGGTTCTTCATCTCTCTTTCTTACTAGTTCTTCATAGTCATGTGGATTTTGTGCTTCTAGAACTAAATCAAGGTAATAATCCATGTATTCTCTCTCCTCATCATCTTGTGATTCCTCCTAATTAATTAAGCTCCTCTCTAATTCATGTTGTGGAGTACTGAAATGAATTGCTGCCATCTTGGTAATCGTTTTCTCTTCCTTGATATCTTCCACTTCATATGGCCTGTTCTTGAGTTTGGAAAAGTGGAATGTCATTTCCTCTACTCCAAACATCAATAAAAGTCTCCTTCTTATTATCAATTCGAGCTTTGGTTATGGAAACAAAAGGCATTCCTAAAAGAATAGAAAAAAAGAATCTCGAGGCATATCAACAATATGAAAATCAAGGGGCTACATGAGTGATCCAATAAAGAGATAGATATTTATGATTACACCTTCCGGTTTATATTAGTTTTATTAGACAATTTAATAGTAGTGTCTACCGGTTCCATGCGTGGATTATTTAAATTGTAGCGAAGTTCCTCGTAAAGTGATGAAGGCATAATATTTATAGTGGAATTCGGTTCACAAATTCTGTATAAAAAAGTTTCTCCACAATATATAGGAGTCATAGGTTTAGAAGTTTCGTTACCTCGTACCTTACCTTCGATGAATTCTGAAGTTTCAAGGTCTAGCATAACCACTTCATTGTCCACTATTTGTGCTTCCATAAGATCTTTTAATATAACATTATTTATATTGGTAGCTTCGGGGTTCTTTTTTGGTTTCTTTAATCTCTTCTTGATTTGTTCTTACACTTTTTGCTTTTTCTTGATATTTTCTTAAATAGGTGCAAGGGAGAACTCTTCCATTAGTGCACTTTCTCTTGCACGCTTCTTTTCTTCAAGGGGTTTATGGGGTTCCCATTCTGTGGGTACCTGTAAATGCCCTACCTGTGAGTAAGAATCAATACCAAGGGTTTTAATCATTGCACTAGTCCTTTCATCTGTAAGGAAATCTTTAACACAAGAATATTCAGAAGAACTATTCATAATGTTCTCCTTATTAAAATTTTCCGTTGTCTCCTTCATTTTCATTATTAATTTCCAGGCTTCATCATAAGTATAAGATAGAAAACTACCATTAGAAACGGTGTCTAGGGTCGCTCTATTTTTATTATTAAGCCCTCCATAAAAAGTGTGAGTGATTAACCAATCAGGCAAACAATGATGGGGGAAATTATCTAGATAGCTTTTGTACCTTAGATACCCTTCATACAAACTCTCATCAGGACTATTTTTGAAACTGATAATAATACCTCTCATCCCGTGAGCTTTACCTTCTGAATAATATTTCGATAGAAATTTGGTTGTCAATTCCATCCAAGACCTTGGTGCTTCTGAACAAAAAGATCGATACCAGTCGCAAACATTATTAGAGAGAGTTTGTTTAAACAACTAAGTTTTAACCATATCAAGATTACAGTCATCGAATATAAAGGAGCTAAGAACATCTTCAAAAATTTGTAAGTGTCCATATGGACTCTCTTCATCGGTTCCTGCAGATTTCTTAGAATGTAGTAGTTCAAATAATAAAGGGTGGATCTCAATTCCATCCGGATTTATGCTTTTATTGATAGTTATAAAAGAGTCCATGGGTGAACCCATTTTCCTTACTGCCTCAAGATGGATTAAATGTTGAGTGTTGTCCATTGTTGCGGTCCTACAACTTAAATTAAAAATAAGTACAACAAAAGTAAATAACTAAGAATAAAGTGACTTATAGCGCTAAGCTCCCCGGCAACGGCACCGGAAAATAGCTTGATGACTGCAAGTGCACATATCGTTTGTAGCTAGTTTTGAAATAAAGATATCGATCCCACAGGGAGCAGTAGGCGAAAGACTAAAATGCTTTTAACTAAAACTAAATGAAGTACTTGAGGAATAACTTTAAGATGCAAGAAAAATAGAGTTGTTTTTGGGTTTTTGGTTGAATGAAGCAATTTAAAGTCAAGTAAAACTTAATGCAGAAAGTAAGAATCACGTGTGTAAAAGATCTTGGAACTACAATAGGAAAAAAGGCATTCTCATGGAGTGGTGGATACACCGCTAGCAATTTAGACTAAGCAATCAAGATTATTATAACAAATATTCTCATGATATGTATGTATGTGGGAGGATCTCCATATATGGACAAATAGGCAGCAACCACTGCTCACATCATCCTTCATAACCACAGCTGACGGATAAACGACATCAATCGTATTATCCCGCTATTAGGGGATTTCTCCCGTGGCATGGACATGGCTTCATGAGTTCTCCTTGATTCCTGAAGTTAGTACGTAAAGAATGACAACAGCTTTATAGTCATAGTAAGTTCTATCATCCCTCTGTCTACTAACAAGTAATCCCCTTCATCGAGTCCCCATAAGAGGAAAATATTAAGGAGGTGCACAACTCCCAACATCAAGATGAAGACAATTAACACATACACATAATGATGTATACCATAATAATCTCTATCTCATCTTAATCATATGCTAGGGTTTCTCCATCTCCCCAAGAACTAAAGATCTACTCAGACATGGAGGCAATCAACATCATGGCAATGGTAATAGAAGCAATTGTAAATGAATAGTTCTTGTATAAATCCACAACGAGTATGGAAATTACAACAAAATCTAGATGGGATGAAGATGGAATGAATGGAGATGATGGTGGTGAAGCGGTTGATGAAGATGAAGAATGATGCCTTGGCCTCCCAGATCTGCATAGGGCGAAGATGGATCCCTTGGGCAAGTTCCCCCTCCAGATGCCTTCCGGAGGTGAGGTTTCGGCGATTTCTGGGTGTTTTGTATGTCGTCTCCCCGATCCAGTTGCACGGGTGAAACAATTTGAGGAGGCGGAGGCGGCGCCAACTATATGACCAGAACTATACGACCGAAAAATTTATATCCGCCGTATAGTTGGTCGTTGAACCGTCTGTATGCCTCGATCACTTCGAGTTTTCTTCTGGTATTATTGATATTTCCCAAATACACGATTTACATTGTTTTTGACTCCTTTTATCCCTAATACAACTGCTCCAAGAATTGTGTCCATTGTATCCATCATCTGTCCTGATCCTAGTGAAAATAGACATAAAATGTGCGTGCGAACACCATAAAATACCAAGATCCTATATCTATAATGCAAAATAATAATCTAAAACATGATGAAAATATGCACTCATCACTATGCAAGATGATGAGACTCCCGAAGACATGTATACCCGTCTCTAGGTTCTTTTCTGCACTATGAGGGAACTTGGAGCTACCTATGTTGATGACAAGTTCATGAAGAGAAATTTTGTTCAAGCCCTTCTTCCTTTTTAGGAGCAAAATCTCAACTCCATCAAGGGGATAAGCAACTATAACATAATGACATCATAAGAAGTGTTGAGTGAAGTTATTACCATGACGATTGCGAAGAATAATGCGGAGTCCGCTCGTGCTCATGCATATGGATCTCAAAAGGTGCATATTGCCTTGAAGGCCAAAGTGGTGGAACTTGATGAATAAGAAGACACTAGTGAGTTGTCTCAAGAGGACATCAAGTATGCCTTCAATGAGCACTTTACTCTTGCATCAAGAGCCTTTTGGAACAATATGGGCATGAAGTCAAGGTTAAGGGACAACCCAAGATTCAACTCATCCATGAATGCTCCTAAGGCAAGGTCTTGCTACAATTGCAATGATAAGAGTCATTTCGTGGCTCATTGTCCTTTCAAGAATAGAGAGGACAATGGTGGTCATATCATCCGGAAGAGCAAACCAAGACCTCCTCATACAATGAACAAGAACCTCGCAAACAAGGAAAGGGAAATGGTGGTCCATGAAGAGTATTTCTCGGGTGCGGATGACGATCATGATAGTGAAGGTCAAGGTGGAGAGATCATGGGAGTCACTGCTATTGCCACATTTCTTCTACTCCGTGAGTGTCCCTCTTTGACTTGCCGAATGAGAACATCATCAACCCCAACAAAAAGTGTCTCATGGCCAAGGCTACCGATTTAGCACCCACTTCTAAGTCCCCTTCAAATGAACTTGCTTTGCATGATCTTGATGGTTTAGAGGTAAATAAGGAGATTGTGAGCATGTGTGAATTCATTGAGCAATTATATGATGACACCAAAACTTGCTTTGAAAATCTTGCAAACCAACTTGACCATGCTAGGGAAATTCTAGATGAAAAGGAAGAATTAATTGACATGCTAGGTAAAAATGAAAGAGAAGCCACCGATGAAATTGCCTCTCTCTCTCTCTCTCAATCCCTTGAGGATGAAAAAATATGAGATTTACTCTTGAGGAGAGTGTTTCTAAGCTTGTACAGGACCATAATTCTTCCATGTCTCAACTCATTAAAGAACGTGATCATGCTCTTGCTTTGGTTAAAGTTCTTAAGAATGAAAAGGTTGAGTTTGGTGTTGGTCATGAATGTCTAAAGGATTTTGAGAAACTCAAAGAGGAACACCACGCCTTAGAGAGAAAATTATCAAGTATTTTTTAATCTCATGAACGACTTCAAACTCAATTGAACAATGAATAATCAAAGTCTTCCGCTATGCCTATTATAGATTTGTCTTGTTCTTCTAATCCTTGTTGCAAGCATGTTGAGGAAAATAAGTAGTTGAAAGAACAACTCGCAAAAGGTCAAGTTGACAAGAAGGGTATTGGGTATACTCCCAAGCACAAGAAGAAGAAGAACAATAATAATAATAAGAAGAAGAAGGACATGAACTTTTCTCAAGGGCTCGCTTATGGTTCTACCTTTGTGCAAAGTGATAACTTTGCCGGGAAGAACAACCCCTCCTATATTCTTTGCAAATCTTTTGATGGTCATGTTTATGCACACTTCTTATACTCATGATTATCATTGGACTGTTTGGGTACCAAAGACCCTCGTGACTAACAAAAGGGCACCCATTCCAAAATGGATACCTAAAACCAAAGCTTAATTTTCTTGTAGGACTTTGCTTTCGGTGGAGAAAAATGGGTGCTTTATAGTGGAGCTATAAGCCATATGACTAGAAGCAAGTCTATCATGTTGGAGATTAGGACATATTTTTCTAATACTATGGTCTCCTATGGTGATAAAACAAGTTATCATGTATTGGGTTTTGGTAAGGTGGTAGTAACCCTGAATGTTTCCTTGGTTAATGTCATGCTTGTCAAAACCCTTGGGTACAATCTCCTTTCCGTCCTTGCTTTAACCATTATGGGTCTTTCATCCTTCTTTAATGAGCATTCTTTGGTCCTCATGTGGAACAAGACTCTCATGGTGGCTTTCGTTGGATACGTAGAGCATGACTTGTATGTGGTGGATTTTTGTGATATGTCTCTATGCGAAAGCCGACGTGGGCTAGTTGTGGCATCGCCACTTGGGCCATGTAAACATGAAGTATTTGCAAAGTCTCTACTTGTGGGGAAGATCCTTGGACTAAAATACATTTCCTTTGCCAAAGATCGTGTGTGCAGGGCTTGTATTGAAGGGAAGATCCATGAAAAACCTCACAAGGTCCTCAAGCAAATCACCATCGAACGATGCTTGGAACTCCTTCACATGGATATTTTTGGGCCTCCATCTCATGATAGCCTTGGAGGGAACAAGTATTGTTTGGTGATTATAGATGACTACTCAAGATACACATGGGTATACTTCTTCAAGTTTAAGAGTGAGACTCAACAAACCGTCATCAACTTTGCCAATCAAGTTCAATGGAAACACAATGCTACAATTCTTTCCATTCGGAGTGACAATGGGACCGAGTTCAAAAACTACACCTTGGATGAGTTCCTTGGTGATGAGGGGATCAAGAACCAATATTCAACTCCTTACACCCCTCAACAAAATGGTGTTGCCGAAAGGAAGAACTATACTTTGATGGATGCGGCCCGGACCATGTTGGCGGAATTGAAGTCACCATACAACTTTTGGGCCAAAGCCATTTCCACCGCTTGCCATGCTACCAACCTCCTCTACCTACGCAAGCGCAAGAACAAGACTCCATATGAACTCCTCACCAGACGTAAGCCCAATGTTAGCTACTTCCGGGTGTTTAGGTGTAGATGTTTAATTCTCAAGAAGGGTGTCCAGTCGTTGAAGTTTCAGTCAAAGGAATAAGAAGGTATCTTCGTTGGTGATGACCCACAAGTATAGGGGGTGTATCGCAGTATTTTTGAGGGAAGTGAAACCCAATTTATTTATTCGACACAAGAGGAGCTAAAGAATATTTATAAGCCTTAACAACTGAATTGTCAATTCAGCTGCACCTGGAATCAATCTTGCTCACAGCAGTTTATCAGTAGCAACAGTTTTGTAGTAGGAATAGCAAAGTAACAGTAGTAGTAAAGCAAAGACAGTAGGAACAAAAGCAGTAAACAGTGGGATTCGAGTGCGGTAGGCATAGGGATGGATGGACGGGCGTTGCATGGACAAGACAATTCACATAGCAATCAGAACATAGGGCAATTGCAGATAAATAAGATAAAGCACCCAAGTACTAGACAATCCTAGGCATGTGTTCCATATATAGTCATACGTGCTCGCAATGAGAACTTGCACAACATCTTTTGTCCTGTCAGCCCGTTTCCAGCGGGGCCTCTAGGGAACTACTGGCAATTAAGGTGCTCCTTTTAATAGAGCACCGGAGCAAAGCATTAACACTCCGTGAACACATGTGATCCTCACATCAAAGCCATTCCCTTCCGGTTATCCCGATTTCTGTCACTTCGGGGCCATAGGTTCCGGACAACAACGTGTGTATACAACTTGTAGATAAGACCAGAAAGAATACTATCATAATGAATCAATAACATGTTCAGATCTGAAATCATGGCACTCGGGCCCTAGTGACAAGCATTAAGCACAACAAGTCGCAACAAAGTCATAAAGCACTAATAAAAGATACTAGGCACCATGCCCTAACAATCTGATGCCATTACATGAACGATCTCATCCAATCCCTACCATCCCCATATCCTACAGCGGGGGATTACTCACTCATAGATGGGGGAAACATGGATGGTCGATGGAGAAGCGATGGTGATGATGATGTTGATGATCTTCTCCAATTCCCCGTCCCAGCAGGGTGCCAGAACAGAGTTTCTGGTGCTGTTTTGTGGAATCTGGTGGTGGCAGCGGAGCGGAACTCCTTCTGGAAAAACGTCGAACCCCCCGGAGTTTTTAGGTCAGAAGGCTTCTTATAGGCGAAGAGGGAGACCGAGGGGGTGCCTGGGGGGCCCACACCACCCCCTGACGCGGCCTGGCCTGGCCCGCGCCACCAGGTGGTGTGGCCACCCCTGGCTCTTCTCCATCTCGTATTCTGGTCCTAGAGTCTTCGGGTGAAATAGGATTTTCGGCATATTTTCCAGGATTTTTCCTGATAGTTGATTTTCTGCACAAAAAATAGACACCAAGGCAATTCTGCTGAAAACAATGTCTGTCCACGTTAGTTGCATCCAAATCACACAAGTTTAGAGGAGAAACAATAGAAAAACTATTTGGGAAAGTAGATACGTTTTGGACGTATCAACTCCCCCAAGCTTAGCTTATTGCTTGTCCTCAAGCAATTCAGTTGAAAACTGAGTGTGATAAAAGAACTTTCACGAACACATTTGCTTCATATGATGTAAATATTCTCAGCAATGTGATCAACTACTTAGACAGTTCATAATAAAGAGTATGCAACTAAGTTTACTTAATAGGCATTGCAAGCTATGAAGAGATTACAACTCAAAAATAATAATAAGTAGCATGAAGCACAAACATAAGCAACATTACAATGTTCATAAAAAGGTATGATAGCGAGGTATCTCGCTTGCCTTTGATTATGAATGCCAAGGCACCTCTGAAGTTCAAGTGATGACTAGAAGTAAAGATATCAAGAATACAAGCATCAAAGTCATAACACAAATAATCAAGTAATGGAACAAACACACAGAATGACAACTATGCTCTCAAGAAGGTGCTCAAAGAATATGTGGAGACTCAACAAGTAGAAGAAAAGGTTTTGAATAATTTGAAAGGCTTCCAAACGCTGAAAGTATGGTACTTGTTAGCTTTGAGCTCTCATTGCCCCTACCATAAGCATCTTTAATGTGGTTAAGGTGAAAGTGACACAACTAAGAGGATATGCTTGACAAGTTATAAATCAAAGTCTCATGCCCCTTACTTACGAAGACCGATCCTCATGCTACTCAACTTCAGTCACAAGTAAGCTCTTGTCATTGTAAGTATATACGTATCATAGAGAACCGCCAACGGGGTACCCCTTGCACATGACACAGGAGCTATCCCATAATCAAAATACAAGGCAAGCAGACAATGAGCATCTCGGCGATCTTTTTATTTACTATGTGCATAGATTTTTATTGAGGATGCTTCATAGAATGCTCATTATGGTTTGCTGCAAGTTTCCACCATGATTAGGCATGGCTTAGGCTAGCGGCCCAGGCGTTTCTCTAACATACATACAAACTCCATGATCTTACAAGTTCCACTTTTATTTCACACCGCCAGGATCCATAAGCAAAAGAACATGATATCAACTAGGTACAAAGTACCTATGAAGCGTTGAAAGCGGTCCCCATGATACATGGTTCTGCTAACTTCAACTCATAAAGCACAAGCATATGCGCAACAAAGAAGGACGCAATGGTTTAGGTTTATTAAGTGCAAGAAAATAAAGTGTGCCACCAAGTTCGTGAGAGCTTTACTAACTAACTTTCTCATAACAAGCAAACATTTTATTCGGAAGAAAACAAGGCATATTGAATATGCGCGGAGGTAGCAAATGATGCTAATGGGTAGGTATGGTGGACACTTTGGAAATATTTGGTTTAGGGAGTTGGAAACTTGAGTAAAACATACTCAGTGAAAGTGAAGGCTAGCAATAGTAAGGGAGCGACAAATGAGAGAGAAATAGCTGTCATTATCATGCTTGCAACAAAACAGGACTACTCATGGCATGAAAGTGATTCAAGATCCTCAAGGCAAAATAATTCATCAAGGCTTAACTGATTATCACAGTCATGTACATGCGTGAGCATGTGCCAAGTCAATGCAAATGAAACATTCAGAGGAGGATACCGCGGTGTCATACCAATTTATGAATAGAGCAATGCAAGCAAACATTCATAAGACATGCTACCAACTATTAGCGAGCTGGAGCTAATCATAAGAAAGCAAGAACTACTAAGCATCCAAAGAAAACATACACTCTACATGAACGGACTAAGCATGCCCACAGTGATGAGTATATGTACAAAAATGAAAACAAATAGAGTTTGTTACCAGCCTCTTACCACGCCTCAAGTTGTCATTAATCCTCATTATTGCTCTTCACTTGTGTGGCTTGAATAATAATATGAAACCCAATAATCCACTGAGGACTGCCGAACCCTGTAGCAAACTCACAAAAACCAAAGAAGAACGACAAATATTTTTGGTGTTTTCGATTTTTAAACAAGAACCAAAAGGGAAAACAAGCAAAGCAAAATAGTTTTGGGTTTTTCGAATAGTTCAAACAAAGCAAAAAGGGAAAAGCAAACCAAGGCAAAAAGAAGAAGCAAACCAAAGAGAAACAACATAAATATTTTTGGTCTTTTTGTGTTTTTAGAAAGCAAAAACAAAGAAGAACGAAAACTAAAAAGAGAACGAAAACATGAATATACAAAGTACCGATGCAACATGATATGGAGATGAGTGCGGTGTCAGCGTACCTCCCCCCAAGCTTAGGCTTTTGGCCTAAGTGGGTATCAATCCATGTACGAATAGGGGTTCCAAGCTGGCGGATCTTGGTAAGAATGGTCATAGCTGGGCCCATGAGAAGAAGAGGAAGCTCCCCAATCATAAGCGGGCTGTTGATATGAAGACTCTCCCTCATTCGAGGGCTGGACCGAATCATCCGTGACCTCCCTTCTAGTGTCCTGCTCCTGTTGGGAGAGCTCTCCCAAGTACGTGTCAAGCTCTTCCTCAGTGAGGGACCATCCTTTCCTGTTATCAAGGTTAAACAAAACAGGTGTAGGAAAAAGAACAACACGCTCAGACTTGCTCTTTCTCCAACCAGCTTTGAGAAAGGTTATTTCATAAGATAACTCACTCAAACTAGCCCACGAGGAAATAAATTTATGCTATATCATGGAATTAAAATCAAGCCTCTCTATGGGAAACTGTAGGTCTAGATGATGAGGCACTAAACCATGCAATGCTAGCAAACGAGAAGAAATGAGGCCTCCACAAATTCCACCTTTCTCACGGTTAGCAGCAAGACGGAAAGCTATCAAAGCACCCAAGTTGTAAGACCTATCTTGTCTAAGAGCAGCATAGATAAATGCTAAATCAAACGAAGATAACTTATTGGCAGTTTTCCTAGCAAGAACACACTTGGCAATAAAGTAGGCAAAGTAGCGAATGGAGGGAAGACGAATGTTACGGATTTTTCCACTCTCCTTCAAGAAGCTACTCCCTTGACAAATTTCTGCATATAAACCCATGAGTGCTTCAGGTCTCTCTTTAATCTTCCTACATGATCCCCATTGAGGTACCTTAATGCCTGCACAAAAATCGTCAAGAGAAAGGTTGACAGCAATATTGTAGATTTTGTAATGTACCATGGGGTTAGGCAAAGAGTGAATAAATTGGAAATCCTGCACCACATACATGGTTAGCTTCACAAATTGACAAGGTTCATCTTCCAAAAAGTGCTCTAACCCTGCATTAGAAACCAAAGTGTGGAAATCTTGTAGAATTCCTGCAGCTCTCATGAACTCAGGGCATGGATAAATGGAGGGAAAAACTTCCTCCTCCCGGTGGACCTTCATGACCTCAGACACCCAAAGCTCATGTTGGTTTAGGTGGTGTTCACTCATCTTCTTATTCTAAAATTTAAACACCTATTAAACAAGTGATTGCAAAGTATATATAATGAAAGATTCTACTCATAGGGACTTGCAAGAGGCCTAAACATGCATCAAAACTATATCTATAAGCATCAAACAAGCTTACAAGCTCTCATAACCAGTCACCTACAGCAGAAAAATACTCAATATATAAACCACTAAACACAAATCTACTTGGACAAGGGGAGGAGTCACATACCAGGGAACAAATGCTCCAAATTTCAGCAAGAAAGATGGGCTGAGCAAGGAGATTGAAAAAAATCGAGAGCAAGCACAGCAAGAACACGATTTTAAGATATGAACTGGAGCTTACTCGGGAGAGAGAAGAAAGTGGCACGTGAGAGAGGTAGTGGGGGGCCAGGGGTGGCCCACACCAGGGCATGGCGCCACCCAAGGCTGGCCGTGCCACCATCTGGTGTGCCTGCCTGGTGGGCCTCCTGGTACCTACCAGGTACTCCTCTGCCCCTTTTTTCACGTAAAAATTTAATATGATTTTTCTGGAATTTTTCGAGACACTTTATTTTTGGGCATTTTTCAGAAATAGAAGAATGATTTTTCTGACAGACAGATTTTTTTTCTTTTTGGAAACATGATGCAAGGACAAAACAAGGTTAGAACTACAGAAGTTCTAACATGCAAGCAACAAACAACACAAAGAAAACTAAACGAAAACAAAAACTAAGATGCAAAGGATAGAAATAAACAGAGATAATCATAATGAAAACATTGTTTTATTCAATGGAATCCTTTTGTTAGCAAGGTTGATCAAGTCTTGCTACCAAAACAATTGCATATGAGACAAAACTTTGTACTCCACTAATGATTATATTACCTTAACCTTGATAACAATGGTCCCAATCATAATAGTTTCAAATTTTTCTCTTGGTATGGGACAATATATTTTTCCAACTTGAATGCCTTCAACATGTTCAATTGAATTCAAGCCATAAGTCCTTTCAATCTTCTTGGGGAAATAGACAGTATGTTCCTTGTCATTAACATTGAAGGTCACTTCCTTGATTACAATTAATAACAGCTCCTGCAGTATTAAGAAAAGGTCTACCAAGAATAATAGACATATTATCATCTTCAGGCATTTCAAGCACAACAAAATCAGTTAATATCAAGCAATTATGAGCCACTTGAACAGGTACATCCTCACATATACCCACATGAATAGTGGTAGATTTATCAGCCATTTGCAAAGATATATCAGTTGGTATGAATTTTTCAAGTTGAAGCCTCTTATAGAGAGAGAAAGGCATAACACTAACTCCAGCTCCCAAATCACACAAAGCAGTTCTAACATAATTGTTCTTAATAGAGCAAGGGATAGTTGGAATCCCTGGGTCTCCAAGTTTCTTAGGAACCTTACCATTGAAGGAATAATTAGCAAGCAAAGTAGAAATTTCTTCATTAGGGATCTTCCTTTTATTTGAGACTATGCCCTTCATATACTTTGAGTAAGGAGGCAATTTAATAGCATCAGTCAAAGGAATTTGCAAGAATAAAGGCTTCATCCACTCACAAAACTTATTATAGTGTTCATCTTCCTTCGACTTGTGTTTCTTATCAGGGAAAGGCATAGGGTTTTGGACCCAAGGTTCTCTTTCACTACCATGTTTCTTAGCAATAAAATCTTCTTTGGTGTATTTAGTATTCTTAGTGTGGTTTTCAGGTTCTTCTTCAACTTTTTATTCATTAGGAACTTCATTTTCTTCATTACCACTTTCAGTTTCAGCATCAGAGATAAATATACTATTAGGATCTATAGCAGGTTCAGAGGGTTCTACAACAGTTTTATGTTTCTTTTTTCCTTTTCTTATGAGTAGAACCACTATTTTCAGCTTGTTGAGAATCCTGCTCAGTTCTTTTGGGATGCCCCTCAGGATATAGAGGATCCTGGGTAGCAGCTCCACTTCTAGTTCTAATTTCATAAGCATGTTTTTCTTTAGCAGCATTAACTAGCAAGTCGTTTTGCACTTTAACGAGTTGATCTATTTGAGTTTGAACCATTTGAAAGTGTTTAACAATCATTTTAACATCATTAGAGGTTCTTTCTACAATATCTTTCAACTCAATAATAGCTCTAGTGTTTTCCATTAGATGATTTTGCACCCTTTTATTAAAGTTATCTTGCTTAACAATAAAGATATCAAATTCTTCTAAGCATTGATCAAGAGGTTTCGAGTAAGGGATATCACCTTCATCAAAGTGTTGGAGAGAGTGTACCTCAATAGTGGATGAGTAGGGAATAGGCTTACATAATTCTTCTATAGGAGGTAAATTCTTGACATCTGCAGCTTTAATTCCCTTCTCCTTAAGACATTTCTTAGCTTCCTTCATCACTTCATCATTTAATTCAATAACTCCCCTCTTCTTTGATGTTGGAATAGTCACAGGAATAGATGGTTCAGGTACAATTACTTCAGGTATAGCTTGTTTAGGAGGAGTCCAATCTTCATAATTCTTGCTTATTTTAGCTATTAATTCCTCAGATTCCTTTGGAGTCCTATTCCTAAAAACACAATCAGCACAACTATCTAGGTATGTCCTAGATTCCTCGGTTAGTCCATTATAAAATATATCAAGAAGCTCATTCTTAGGTAATGGACTTCCAGCCTGTGCATGAATCAAAGCACAAAAACTTGCCCAAGATTCGGGCAATACCTCTTTTTCTCCCTGTTTAAGATCAAAAAGTTCCTGCAAAATAGCATGTCTAGCACTAGGAGGAAAATATTTCTGTAGGAAAGTACTAATCAAACACTCATGGCTATCAATAGATCCAGGAGGTAAATTACTAAACCAAGTTTTAGCTTATCCTTTCAGTGAAAAGGGGAAAATCTTAGCAAAAAAGTAAATACGCATCTTAATATCATCAGAAAACAAGCCACTCATGGTAGAAAGTTCATTCATATGTGCTACCGCACTTTCATTCTTAGTCCCACAAAAAGGTTCTTTCTCGACAATAGCTATGTAAGATAGATCGAGAGAGAAATCATAATCTTCATCTATAATGTTTATGGGAGAAGCAACAAACTTAGCAGCATGATACAATTTGGGTCTAATAGTACGCCTCTCAAGGAGACTATTAGCAGCGCTCCTATCGTGGGTGTTCTTACATTATTTAATAAACTCATCGGTCATCTCAACATAACCATCTTCAATATCATAACTCTCACTAGACTCAGGTGAGCTAACAGGTGTGGTAGTGTCTTCATTAGGAGTTTCGATATTTCCAGCTATAGTTCTAGCAATTGTAGCATCTAGGAAAGGACCTAATGAACCACACTTATCAAGCACAGTAGAAGCAGCATCATAAGCATCAGAAGTTTCAGATTCAGCAGTAGTAGTAGTGTGTGTAGCATGTGTATGTGGTGGTGTAAGGAACTTAATCAAAATAGACGGTGAATCAAGAGCAGCAGAGGTGTTTAGAACCGTACCTCTTCTTGTAGTGGATGGTAAAATAGGAAACTTGCCATCACGAGACTTAAAGCATGATGGATGGATAGCAGCGAACAATAGAGAATCCAAGTGAGCTTGATAAATAAAGCTATGCTCCCCGGCAACGGTGCCAGAAAATAGTCTTGATGACCCACAAGTATAGGGGGTGTATCGCAGTATTTTCGAGGGAAGTGAAACCCAATTTAATGATTCGACACAAGGGAAGCCAAAGAATATTTATAAGCCTTAACAACTGAGTTGTCAATTCAGCTGCACCTGGAATCAATCTTGCTCATAGCAGTTTATCAATAGCAACAATTTTGTAGTAGGAATAGCAAAGTAACAGCCGTAGTAAAGCAAAGACAGTAGTAAAAAAAGCAGTAAACAGTGGGATTCGAGTGCAGTAGGCATAGGGATGGATGGACGGGCGTTGCATGGACAAGACAATTCACATAGCAATCAGAACATAGGGCAATTGCAGATAAATAAGATAAAGCACCCAAGTACTAGACAATCCTATGCATGTGTTCCATATATAGTCATACGTGCTCGCAATGAGAACTTGCACAACATCTTTTGTCCTGCCAGCCCGTTTGCAGCGGGGCCTCTAGGGAACTACTGGAAATTAAGGTGCTCCTTTTAATAGAGCACCGGAGCAAAGCATTAACACTCCGTGAACACATGTGATCCTCACATCAAAGCCATTCCCTTCAGGTTATCCCGATTTCTGTCACTTCGGGGCCATAGGTTCCAGACAACAACGTGTGTATACAACTTGTAGATAAGACCAGAAAGAATACTATCATAATGAATCAATAACATGTTCAGATCTGAAATCATGGAACTCGGGCCCTAGTGACAACTATTAAGCACAACAAGTCGCAACAAAGTCATAAAGCACTAATAAAAGATACTAGGCACCATGCCCTAACAATCTGATGCCATTACATGAACGATCTCATCCAATCCCTACCATCCCCATATCCTACAGCGGGGGATTACTCACTCATAGATGGGGGAAACATGGATGGTGGATGGAGAAGCGATGGTGATGATGTTGGTGATGATCTCCTCCAATTCCCCGTCCTGGCAGGGTGCCAGAACGGAGTTTCTGGTGCTGTTTCGTGGAATCTGGTGGTGGCGGCGGAGCGGAACTCCTTCTAGAAAAACGTCGAACCCCCCGAAGTTTTTAGGTCAGAAGGCTCCTTATAGGCGAAGAGAGGCCGAGGGGGTGCCTGGGGGGCCCACACCACCCCCTGGCGCGGCCTGGCCTGGCCCGTGCCACCATGTGGTGTGGCCACCCCCTGGCTCTTCTCCGTCTCATATTCTGGCTCCTGGAGTCCTCGGGTGAAATAGGATTTTTTGCATATTTTCCGGGATTTTTCCTGATAGCTGGTTTTCTGCACAAAAAGTAGACACCAACACAATTCTGCTGAAAACAGCGTCAGTCCACATTAGTTGTATCCAAATCACACAAGTTTAGAGGAGAAACAATAACAAAAGTGTTCGGGAAAGTAGATACGTTTTGGACGTATTAGTTGGTTACTCCAATCAATCTCATGCCTATAAAGTCTACAATAAAGCCAATGGAAGAGTTGAAGAAACTAGCAATGTGGAGTTTGATGAAGAACATCAGTCTCTCGTAAGGCAAGATGGTGTTCATGATCGAAGTGATGAAATTCTTCCCCAAGCCATAAGAATAATGGGTGTGGGATTCTCCCACCCCAATAAGAAACCCCTTGTGGCCGAAGGAGAAGGTCAAGCTCTACTCAAGTGGAGCCCTCACTCTCACAATATCATCTTGTCTCTCCAGGACAAATTTTTGCTACTCAAGATTCTCTAAGCTCTTCCAAGCTCCTTATGACCATGACTCTCCAAGCCCCCGTCAACGTAAAGCTCCTCAAGCTCTACCTCTCCAAGATTGTGGAACTCCACAAGGCAATGTTGATCAAGGTCGAGCTATAGAAGAACAAGGTCAACCTAACAATGACTAAGGACAAGATACTATCTCTCCACCCATTGATGATGATTCTCCAATGGTTGATATTGATGAAGATAGTGATCAAGTTCGTGCATATAGTCAAGTCGAGGACTCAAATTGTGGTGATGACCAAGTGGTTTCTCAAGAATATCGTCTTGAGACACAAGCTCGTCGTTAAGCATATCGTCTCTCCAAGATCATCAAAGAGGGCCATATCCTTGATAATGTTTATGGAGATTTCAATAGGGGTTCTATTACTAGGAGGCAATTAACATCCTTTAGCTCTCACCATGCTTTTATTTCTCATGTTGAACCCCAAAAGGTCTTCAAAGCACTTGAAGACGATGATTGGCTTGATGCTATGAATGAAGAAATTCACAACTTCAAGAGGAACAAGGTGTGTACATTAGTGAAGCAACCAAGATAATGTCAAAATGTCATCAAGACCAAGTGGATCTTCAAGAACAAGCGTGATGCCAATGGGATAGTCATCCGCAACAAGGCAAGGTTGGTAGCCCAAGGATACTCCCAAGTTGAGGGCATTGACTATGGTGAAACTCATGCCCCTGTTGCTCGTCTTGAATCCATTCGCATGATTCTTGCTTAAGATACTCATCATAATTTTAAATTGCAACAAATGGATGTTAAGAGTGCTTTCCTTAATGGTCCCTTAAAGGAAGTGGTTTATGTCAAGCAATCTCCAGGTTTTGAGGATCCTCTCTTCCTGGACCATGTCTACAAGCTTGATAAGGCACTATATGGTCTTAAACAATCCCCACATGCATGGTATCTGTGCCTTAGAGAGCTCTTGTTAGACTATGGTTTTTAAGTTGGGCTAATTGACCCCACTCTTTTTACTAAGAGAGTTGGAGGAAACTTGTTCATTGATGTCTGCAAGTGCACATATCTTTTATAGTTAGTTTTGAAATAAATATATCAATCCCACAGGGAGCAGTAGGCGAAAGACTAAAATGCTTTTAACTACAACTAAACAAAGTCCTTAAGAAATAAATTTAAGATGCAAGAAAAGTAGAGTTGTTTTGGGGTTTTTGGTTGACAAGGCAATTTAAAGTAAAGCAAAACTTAATACAGAAAGTAAGAATTGCGTGTGTAATAGAACTTTGGAACTGCAATAGGGAAAAAGGCGTTCTCGGGGAGTGGTGGATACACCGCTAGCAATTTAGACTAAGCAATCAAGATTATTATAACGAATATTCTCATAATGTGTATGTATGTTGGAGGAGCTCCATATATGGACAAATAGGCAGCAACCGCTGCTCACATCATCCTTCATAGCCACAACTGACAAATAAACGACATCAATCGTATTATCCCGCTATTAAGGGATTTCTTCCATGGCATGGACATGGCTTAATGAGTTCTCCTTGATTGTCAACAACTTTATAGTCATAGTAAGTGCTATCATCCCTCCGTCTACCAACAAGTAATCCCCTTCATCAAGTCCCCATAGGAGGCAAATATTAAGGAGGTGCACAACTCCCAACATCAAGATGAAGACAATTAACACATACACATAATGATGTATAACATAATAATCTCTATCTCATCTCAGTCATATGCTAGGGTTTCTCCATCTCCCTGAGAACTAGAGATCTACTCAGACATGGAGGCAATCAACATCATAGCAATGGTAATGGAAACTAATAACCCACAAGTATAGGGGGTGTATCGCAGTATTTTCGATAAGTAAGAGTGTCGAACACAACAAGGAGCAGAAGGTGCTGGCTAGTGGTATGGACCAGGAATTCTCTGCAAATACTTAGCAAACGGATTTTTAGGGGTTTTTGATAAAGCAAATAAACAAAGTACGAGTAAAGAAAAGACAGTAGGAATAAATGCAGCAAGTGGCCCAATCCTTTATGCAGCAAAGGACAAGCCGGTTGTATTACTTAAGATCACCAAACGTTCTCGAGGACACATGGGAAGACTGTCAAGTACTTTCGCTTCATATAGCTGATTAATCTTCTTTAGCTTGCTAAGTGTTGTGTGGGTGAACCTGTGCTAATGTACCGCCCCATCCAAGACTAATACATACTTGTGATTATACCCCTTGCAAATATCCGTAAGTACAAGAAAGTAATTAAGGTAGAAACCTAACCACATCTTTAAACTCTAAGACCCGTACGTCCCTTGTGCAATGGTTTCCTAACGGGGGTTCAGGTTTCTGTCACTCCGGCAACCCCTAAGATTAGTAGCCAAATACACAATGCATTCCCCTAGGACCATATAGGTGAAGTGTCATGTAGTCGACGTTCACATGACACCACTAGAAGAAGTACACCACAACTTAAATAACAATCTATTGAATCTTTCTCAACGCAACTCCACTACTAACAACAAGACTTCTCCCATGTCCTCAAGAACAAAACGAACTACTCACAAGACATCATATGGATCATGATCAGAGATGGAATATTGATGTATAACAATCTGAACATAAACAATAATTCAATGGTTCACTCAAGAGCATCAACTACAAAGAGTAATCAACACCGGGAAAGTTTCCCCTATGAACTATGCAAGATTCAATGCAATTGTTACAGAAATATGGAGATGGTGATGAGGGTGCTGACGGTGATGATGGTGGTGGTGATGATGATGATCTCGATGAAGTCCAGCTTGATGGTGGTGTTGATGGCGACGATCTCCCCTCTCCGGGAAGGAATTCCCCCGGCAGAAATCTTTCTGCCGGAGAGATCTTTCTCTCTCGGTGTTTTCTGCCCCGCAGAGGCGGCGAAATCTTTCTATGGTCGCTCCCTGAGTCTTAGGGTTTCTAGGGGATGATATACGCCAGAGGGGAGAGGCTGGAGTGGGCCAGGGCGGCCACACCACCTCCTGGCGCGGCCTAGGGCTGCCCGCGCCATGGGGTGGTGTGGGCCCCTTGTGGCCCATCTCCACTCCATCTTTTGGCATCCTTAGTCTTCTGGAAAAATAGGATTTTCCATATATTTTCCCGGATTTTCTGATCTTCGCGAATTTTGCCTCCAAACAGCACCTTTTCCATCAGAATCCTGACTACAGCGGTCCATGCTCCAAAAGTCATCAACCATGCAAAAATAGATGAGATAACATAAGTATCACCTCTCAATACAAAATATATCAATGAATAATAGTGAATTAAGACATCGAATAGTGATGCAAAATGGACGTATCAACTCCCCCCAAGCTTAGACTTCGCTTGTCCCCAAGCGAAACTGAGCTTAATAAACATGGCCTCAGGTGTATGGAGTGAAGAGTCGATAAAAGAATACGGACAAGAAGCATCACATTCATCAAATACATAGATCATAATAGAAGACAACTCACTATTATATAAATACTCTTGTAATAGGTAAAGGAAACACAATAAAGATACATAAAGTAAATCATAATTGGCAATGGCAAACTTAGCTCTTGGTCGAAGAATAGTTGATAATTTGCTGAAGTTCACAAATAGCTGGTTTTTTCAATGATAGCTTTCAAAGTAGTAAACATCAATATAAGAGCAATGTGCAAAACAAGGAACATAAGAAACATGATTTGAATAAATCATCATATGAATGAATGAAACACAACAACTCAAAATACTTGCTGAGATAGAAGGGAATATGTTTACTGACTCAACTACAAAGTAAAAGAAAGGGCCCTTCAAAGAAGGAAGCAGGGATTGCAAGTCTCATAAAGAACTCCCAAAAATTATGATACTTACTAGCTTTCAGCTCTCATTGCCCCTATCATAGGCATCTTTAGGTGATTAAGGTTAAAGTGATAAAAAAATGAGGATATGCATTGACAAGTTGTAAGTTGAGAATCTCATGTCCCTTGAATACGAGGGCCGCTCCTCATGCTACTCAAGTTTAGTCACCGGTAAGTTCTTGTCATCGTAAGCATATGTGTATCATAGAGAACCGCCAACGGGGTACCCCTTGCCCGATGATACGGAAGAATTCCCATATCAAAATTACAAGGCAAGCAGACAACTAGCATCTCAACAATCTTCTTATTTACCATGGGAATATGGTGCTTCTTTCTCTCTTTCCTCTTTTCATAATCTCTTTTTTTCTTTTTCTCTTTTCTCTCAATATCGTACTCTTTTTTTATAAGAAGAATGCTTCATAGATGCTCATTATGGTTACGCTGCAGGTTTCCACCATGTCAGCATGGATTAGACCAGCGGCCCAGGCGTTTCTCTAACACATATGCATAACTCCATGGACTTACAAGCTCCCCTTTCATTTCACACCGACGACATCCATAGACAAAAGAACATGATATCAACTTGGTACAAAGTACCAGTGCAATGTTGAAAGCGTTCCCCATGACAGCATGGTTCTGCTAATTCACAACTTACAAAGGGCAAGCATATACGCAACATAGGTGAGCACAATGGTTCAAGTTTATTAAGTGCAAGAAAGTAAAGTGTGCTGTCAAGTTCGTGAGAGCTTTAATCACTAATTTTCACATAACAAGTTTAATTTGGGAGGTAGATAAAACAAGAATTTACTTGGAATAGCAATAATGCTACTAGGTAGGTATGGTGGACTCAAATGGCAAAGGTTTTGGTTTAAGGAAGTGGATGCACAAGAAGAATTCCTCTCAGTATAGGTTTTTGGCTAGCAAGGCTGGGTAGCAAGTATAAGAGTTGAAGGAAGCAAACAAACATACAAGTGATAAAGACAAACATGCAATCTTCCTTGGAAGCAAAAAATATCTTAACTAGAGAATACTAGACTTATGAGAAAATCAAGAAAGAAAGATGATGAAATTATTTTTCTCTAGAGTACTTCTATCTTTTTCATTCAACTCTCAAAAATAGTGTGCTACTGACCGAGCTAGGTTTGCCAAAACCAACTAAATTAACTCAATGATCCCAAAGTGATACCAATAGTAACAACAAGATCAATCATATAACCACGAATTGAAAACTAATATAAGCTATGCAAAAGAGTGAATGATAGAACTTCTCATTAATACTCCATAATGGCAACTCACACCAAGGGATACATATCTAACGAGAGAGGGGACACTTCCATAATGCAAACCATACTACATAATAACTCCTCTATTCATGATACGACTCTACTAATAAGGTAAAAAGATAGAAGATAGTGATGTGATACCGTAGCACTCCCCCAAGCTTGGAACAAACCAAGGGGATGCCAAACCTGATGACGAGTTACTCCTTCGGTGGTGGTGGTAATATTTTCTTAGTTGACGTGAGGAAATCTTCCAGCATCTTGCAAAGCTTATTATTCTCCCATTGAAGCATGTCCACCTTCCTCGTCAAGTCTCGGTACTTATCGCAGAACTCCTTAGTGACTCGTAGGGCTTCCGTTGATGCAAGGCAAGAGACTAAAGGTACCAGCCCCTGCTTGGGGTCTTGGAGATCTTCCTCCATAGGCTCCTTCCCTTTATCTTTGGCAGACACCATTATGCTTCTAAACTTTCAAAGAGTATGTCCTGGCAGAAACAGATCGAAACAAAAACACAACGAAAATACGATATACGAACCTTGGGAGATCCGGGAGAATATATATTACGAAGTTTCATATCAAAAGGAAGGTACTGGGAGAAAACGAGTCGGAGGCGGAGTCCAGGGCGGACTCACCACCTGGTGGCGCAGCCAGGGGTGGGCCCGTGCCACAGGGTGGTGTGAGCCACCCTGGCTCCGTTTTCGTCCCTTTTCGCTTCGTAGCTTTCCTTATTGACTGAAAACTGCAAAAACATAGTTGGATAGTATTTTCGCGGAACTTTTCTTACCAGAATTGTTACCTATTTGAAAACAGACTCTGCAGGTCTCTGAATTTGGTCCTCGATGAATTTCTCCGGAGTTATAACTTGAAAGGCATCAATATCTTCATTGTAAGAATCTCCAGCAATATAGTGTTTGAGTCGCTGTCCATTTACTACTTGTGTAGTATTATCTTATAGAGAAGAAATTTTTATTGCTCCTGAACGGTATACTTCTTCAATGATGAAAGGTCCTTCCCATTTTGATAGTAGCTTACCTACAAAAAATCTGACGAGACCTATACAATAGAACTTTCTCACCAACATGAAATTCTCTCTTAAGTATTCGCTTGTCATGCCATCTTTTAACTTTTTCCTTAAAGAGCCTAGCATTCTCATAGGCTTCACTCTTCCATTCATCTAAGGAACTTAAGTCAAATAATGTTTTCTCACCAGCGAGCTTACAATCTCTATTAAGTTCTTTCACTGCCTAGTAAGCTTTGTGTTCTAATTCTAAGGGTAGGTGGCAACCTTTCCCATAAACCATTTTATAAGGAGACATTCCCATAGGATTTTTTAAGCAGTTCTATAAGCCCATAAAGCATCATTCAACTTCTTAGCCTAGTTTTTTCTAGACCTATTTACAGTCTTTTGCAAGATAGATTTAATTTCTCTATTTGATAGCTCTACTTGCCCGCTAGTTTGGGGGTGATAAGCTGAAGCAATTCTATGATTAACATCATATTTAGCAAGGGCCTTCCTAAAACCACCATGAATGAAATGAGAACCCCCATCAGTCATCAGATACTTAGGCACTCCAAACCTAGGAAAGGTAACATCCTTAAGCATTTTTAGAGAGGTTTCCCCGTCAGCACTTTTCGTAGGAATGGCTTCTACCCACTTAGTAACATAATCAACAGCAATAAGAATATGAGTGTAGCCTTTAGAGGGAGGGAAAGGACACATAAAGTCAAATCCCCAACAATCAAAAGGTTCAATAACTAGAGAGTAGTTCATAGGCATTTCATTGCGTCTAGAAATATTACCAACACGCTGGCATTCATCACAAGATAAAACAAATTTTCTGGCATCTTTAAAAAGGGTAGGCCAGTAGAAACCTGATTGTAGTACCTTTTGTGCAGTTCTATCTCCTGCATGATGTCCTCCGTAGGCACTACCTTGACATTTACGCAATATCTCCTTTTGTTCATATTCTGGAACACATCTTCACATAATACCATCCACTCCTTCTTTGTATAAGTGTGGGTCATCCCAAAAATAATGCCTCAAATCATAGAAGAACTTTCTTCTTTGATAAGCTGTAAAAGTTGGAGGCAAATACTTGGAGACAATAAAGTTAGCATAATCAGCATACCAAGGGCTTCCTCGCGAGCTCACCCCTACTGCAGCTAACTGTTCATTTGGGAAACTATCATTAACAGGCATAGGGTCAAAAGAGATGTTTTCCAAACGAGATAAATTATCAGCTACAGGGTTTTCAACACCCTTCCTATCTACTATATGTAGATCAAACTCTTGTAAAAGCAGTACCCGTCTAATAAGCCTAGGCTTAGCGTCCTTCTTCGTCATAAGATATTTAATAGCAGCATGATCAGTATGAATGGTTACTTTTGAGTCCACAATATAGGCCCTAAACTTATCACAGGCAAAAACAACAGCTAGAAATTCCTTTTTAGTAGTGGCATAATTCCTTTGAGCAGCATCTAGAGTCTTACTAGCATAATGGATAACGTTTAACTTTTTATCAATACGTTGCCCAAGGACAGCCCCTATAGAAAAATCACTAGCATCACACATTATTTCAAAGGGTAAACTCTAATTAGGTGGTTGAACAATAGGGGCTGTAGTTAAAGCCTTCTTAAGAGTTTCAAAAGCTTCCCTACAATCATCATAAAAAATGAATGGTGCATCTTTTTGAAGAAAATTAGTGAGAGGCTTTGATATCCTAGAGAAGTCTTTAATAAACCTCCTATAGAAACCAGCACGACCAAGGATACTACGAAATACCTTTGATGTCTCTTGGACATGGCATCTTCTCAATTTCGTCAACCTTAGCTCTATCAAATTCTATGCCTCTTTCAGAAACTTTATGCCCAAGAACAATCCCTTCATTAACCATGAAGTGGCATTTATCCCAATTAAGAACAAGATTAGTTTCTTCACATCTCTACAAAACTTTATCAAGGTTGTGCAGAAAATTATCAAAAGAAGTTCCATAGACAGAAAAGTCATCCATGAACACTTCTACAATCTCCTCACAAAAACCATGAAAGATAGCAGACATGCACCTTTGGAAAGTAGCAGGAGCATTACATAAAGCAAAAGGCATACGTCTATAAGCATAAGTTCCATAAGGGCATGTAAAAGTAGTTTTTTCTTGATCTTGTTGTTTAACAGCAATTTGAGAGAAACCAGAATAACCATCAAGAAAACAAAAATGGGTCTTTTTAGACAACCTTTCCAACATTTGATCAATAAAAGGAAGCGGGTAGTGATCTTGCTTAGTAACTTTATTGACTTTCCTAAAATCGATGCACATCCTATAGCCTACCACTATTCTTTGAGGAATAAGATCATCATTATCATTAGGGACAATGGTAATACCTCCCTTTTTAGGAACACAATGAATAGGACTAACCCATTCACTATCAGCAATAGGGTAAATAATACCAACATCAAGGAGTTTCAATACCTCATTCCTTACCACTTCCTTCATCCTAGGATTTAAACATCATTGGTGCTCCACTACTGGCTTTGCATCTGGTTCTATGTTGATAGAATGCTGACATATAGTAGGTGAAATCCCTTTTAAATCATCTAGAGTATAGCCCATAGCTCCTCGATGTTTCCTCAAAACTTCCAATAACCTTTCTTCTTCCTTCCTTGAAAGTTTAGCGCTAACAATAACAGGATATATCTTTTTATCATCAATATAAGCATATTTAAGATCATCAGGGAGAGGTTTGAGATTGAAAACCGGATCCTTTTTAGGTGGCATCATGGTACCCAAGTCTTCTATAGGCAAGTCGTGCTTAAGCATCATAGGTTGATCACGGAGAATCCTGTCAATCTCATTCCTTTCTTCGATGAAGATTTCACTTTCATGATCTTCCATAAATTGCTGCAAAGCATTGTTAGGAGCAAGGAAATAGAAGCAAGTTGTTCAACCCTAAAATCCTCATTATGGGTTTCCTCTTCGCAAGGTTCTTTAGCAAATTTCGAAAAATAAACTCATAAGATTCCCCACCAAACTTAGTCAAGATTTCTCCCTCTTGCAATTAATAATAGCTCCACAAGTACTCAAGAAAGGTCTACCAAAAATGATAGGGTAGGTTTTACTAGCAGCCGAACCAAGTACTAGAAAATCAGCAGGGTACTTAATCTTACCACAAAGAACTTCCGCATCTCGTACAATACCAATGGGAGAGATGGTCTCTCTATTAGCAAGGTGAATAACCACATCAATATCTTCCAACTCGCAAGGACTGATTTCATGCATAATTTCTCTGTAAAGGTCATAAGGAATAGCACTGGTACTTGCACCAATATCACATAAACCATAATAGCAATGATCACCAATTCTAACAGAAAGCACAGGAACACTAGCCTTTTTGGTTCTATTGGGATGTGAAACAATATTAGAAGCATCCTCACAAAAGACTATGTGCCCATCTTCTACGCTTGTAGTGACAAGGTCTTTCACAATTGCTACCACAGGTTCAATGTTTATTTGTTCATCAGGTTTTACAGTTCTTTTTTCACTTTTGGTGATTACATTAGTTATCATAGGATGGTCCTTTACCTTTTCGGGGAAGGGAATCTTCTCGATATATGGTTCGGGTAAGATGGGTCAATAATGCAATACTCAGCACTTCCAATAGGAGCATAGTCAACAATATCTTTGTAAGGTTCATGGTATTTGTTCCATCCCCTTTTTGGAATTTCGATATAGGAAGCAAAAACTCTAAAGCAATTCATAATAACTTGTAAATCAAGACCATAAATATTACTAATATTTTGAAAGTCATCAGTTCCCATAAAAGATTCAATGCATTCATAATCATAATTTATACCTAACTTTCTACCTTTGTCATTCTCCCAAGCTTCAGCATTGTCTTGAATATGGTCCAGAAGATCCCATTTAGCTTCTTCTTCCATACGAGTGAATGATCTAGCACAAGAAGCACCCAATAAATCCTTGTCATGTAGAGGGAGCCTTGCATAAAATTTGTTGATAATAATGTTGTTGGGGAGCTCATGAATGGGACATTTGAGCATTAGTAACTTCAATCTCCCCCAAGCTTGAGCTGTACTCTCTCCATCAAGAGGCCAAAAGTTGTATATTTGATTCCAATCTTTATGAATCTCACTAGGAGGATAAAACTTTGAATAAAAGAGAGGCACTATTTCCTCCCATTCCAGAGCTTGACCATTCTTCAGCAGCTTATACCATTCCTCAGCTCTTCCTTTCAGTGATAATGAGAATAACTTCTCCTTAACTTGATCTGTAGTAATACCTGCACAATTGAACAACCCGCATAATTCGTGTATAAAGAGTAAATGATCACCGGGATGGACAGTTCCATCCCCAACATAGTAGTTATCCATAACACGATCAATAATTCTTGTAGGTATTTTGATAACATCTTTCTTAGCAGGTGGTGGCTTATCTACTACCTTAGCAGTGGTAGTAGCATTACCAAATAAGAAACTCAGCGAATTATCCATAACGAAAATAAAGCGACTAGCAGAAGTAAACAATACTCACAGTAGAAGTTTCCTTTACTAGTTCCAATCTCCAATAGCGCTTCACTCCCCGGCAACAGCGCCAGAAAATAGTCTTGATGACCCACAAGTATAGGGGGTGTATCGCAGTATTTTCGATAAGTTAGAGTGTCGAACCCAACGAGGAGAAGAAGGTGCTGGCTAGTGGTATGGATCAGGAATTCTCTACAAATACTTAGGAAACGGATTTTTAGGGGTTTTTGATAAAGCAAATAAACAAAGTACGAGTAAATAAAAGACAGTAGGAATAAATGCAGCAAGTGGCCCAATCCTTTATGCAGCAAAGGACAAGCCGGTTGTATTACTTAAGATGACCAAACGTTCTCGAGGATACATGGGAAGACTGTCAAGTGCTTTCGCTTCATATAACTGATTAATCTTCTTTAGCTTGCTAAGTGTTGTGTGGGTGAACCTGTGCTAATGTACCGCCCCATCCAAGACTAATACATACTTGTGATTATACCCCTTGCAAAAATCCTCAGTCTTCTGGAAAAATAGGATTTTCCATATATTTTCCCGGATTTTCTGATCTTCGCGAATTTTGCCTCCAAACAGCACCTTTTCCATCACAATCCTAACTGTAGCGGTCCATGCTCCAAAAGTCATCAACCATGCAAAAATAGATGAGATAACATAAGTATCACCTCTCAATACGAAATATATCAATGAATAATAGTGAATTAAGATATAGAATAGTGATGCAAAATGGACGTATCACAAAAAAACAATCATAGATGAATAGTGCTTGTATGAATCCACAACGAGTACGGTAATTACAACAGGTCTAGACAAGACGTAGATGGGATGTATGGAGATGGTGGTGATGCAGCGGTGGATGATGAAGATCGATGCCTTAGCCTCCCGGATCTGCGC
The DNA here is from genome assembly GCA_910589775.1 of Avena eriantha. Lineage (NCBI taxonomy): Eukaryota > Viridiplantae > Streptophyta > Magnoliopsida > Poales > Poaceae > Avena > Avena eriantha. Next base: position 488,164,927 of record OU342741.1, on the reverse strand, counting down.
AGGTTGAAGATGGATCCCTAGCGGATGATTTCCCCCTCCAGATGCCTCCTGGCGGTGAGGTTTCGGTGATTTCTGGGTGTTTTGTATGTCGTCTCCCCGATACAGTTGTACGGGGTGAAACTACTTGAGGAGGCGGAGGCGGTGCCAACTATACGATCGGAAAATTTATTCCGGTCGTATAGTTGGTCACTGAACCCTCTGTCTCCTTTGTTCGCTTCTAGTTTTCTTCTGGTATTATTAATATTTCCCAAATAAGCGATTTATGTTGTTTTTGGGTCCTTTTCTCCTTAGTACAACTTCTCCAAGAATTTTATCCATTGGATCCATCATCTGTCCTGATCCTGGTAAAAACAAACATAAAATGTGCGCGCGAGCACCGTAAAATACCAAGATCCTACATCTACAATGCAAAATAATAATGTAATACATGATGCAAATATGCACTCATCAACTTCCCCAAGCTTAGACTCTTGCTCGTCCCGAGCAAGTTTATCTTAATGGATGTGATCCTCATATTCATGAAGCTGAGTCGATTAAATAAATGAGGCAATTGCATGATGTGTTTATCACGCACGATACATAGGAATAATTTCATGAATAGTAACTTACTCTAACCATCTGAATAGTATTAGCGGGCTTCCACACCTTAGTGATCAATAGTTCATAAAAGATGAATCTTAACATAATGTAAAAGTATCCGGTTCAACCGAATGAGTCAGCGAGGTAGTCCCAAGTGTTTTAGGATTAACATATTCAATTGGGATTCAAAATCTCAAAGGTGTCTCTTTGTCATACTACAATATAGTGGTATATGCCTATTTGCTCTTTGCACACTCGCTCCTTTTCTTCTTTCTTTTCTTCTCTTTTGTATATATGTTCACACTTTTGTTTAAGTGATGTGCAAAGGAGCTAGCCATGCACTCCACTTCATGTAGGAATTCGAAGTTTAACGATCTCAATTATCAAATTCCAATTGTATATGAAGCATTATTATGACTTGAAGATTCTACCTCGACTTGATCTCACTCTATTTTGACAGCACTTTCATTTTCCTTTGTTCAAGATTTCTTCTTCTTCAATTTTATGGATAGTTTTTCTTTGTAAGTAAAACCGTAGACTTACAACATATTGACCAAATTATCTTTATGTGTTCTATTAATACCAATGGTGTGGAAGACTCCTATTGCTATCATCAAGTGCAAGTAAAATTATACTCAAGACATTCATATATCCAATAAAACAAACACAAACTCAATATTGCTCCATATATAATAATAAACTTGGAATTTCATTAAAGGGATCGACTATTCCTGAAGGAAATTCTAATGATGCAAACTTTATTTCTAGTTTGAACTAATGCAAAAATGGTAATATAAAACTTATAAGATAGATCACAAGGTCTTTAAAGATATCCCCAAGCTTGGAATTAAGCCAGGCGGGATCAATAAAATCCTTGTTGGCACTTATTCCTCCTCCTGGGTAGAAAGAGTGTCGCCCTCTTCTTTTATGTTGCCATATTTAACTATGCTTGCAAAGCGAATGCTGAGCTCGGCCATGTCATATTGGAGCTTCAACATTTTCTTCTTGAGAAATTTATTCTCATCTGTCAACTCAAATACAGTTTTAATCAAGAAACCAACTCTACCATCGATGTCATCGACCTTCTTCTCAAGGTCTTTGCTCATCATCCAGTAGGAGTCAATCCCTTCTCCAATTGTTTCAACGCATGCCTTTGAAGCCTTTTCTAACTCATAGATCTTATCATGAATCTTAGCTTGCCCCACCTTCTTAGGTTTAAGAGGTGATGGACCAAGAGGAGGTTTATAATAGGATCTTATGTTGTAACAATAAGGATTAGAGAGGTACTCATCCTTGTTCCTTCCTCGCTCAGCTTGCCTCATCATCTCCATCCTTCACGGGAACATGTCCTCCCAATTTGGGAGAGGCTTGATCTTCGGGCTGGATGATGACGATGATCCTTTAGGTTCTACTTCTTCGGTCCCCTTCACAGGCTTCTCTTCTTTCTTATTCTAGATCTTATTGACATGGAAAGGTTGCATGGCTTCGCTGCACGGATGTTGTTAGAGGGGCTTGTATAGGGATGGCGAGGATTTTTCGAGGCTAGAGGCTGTAGCTCTACGAAAACTTAATAAAAAGGTTAGATGTGATCAGCTTTAAAAGGAGAGGTCAAAAACCCTAGCCTCCTTTCGTAACGAGCAACTATACTGGTGTGAATCGTTTAGCTCCCGCCGTATAGTTTTGAACCGACTATAGATTACATCTACGGTGGAACCAACTATACCACCAGAACTATATGGGCGGTAATTTTTATTCCCGCCATATAGTTGGTCGTTAAACTCTCTAGACTCAGAATAATTTTTTGGATATGAGTCGATAACTATACGACCACAACTATACGAGCGGAATTTTAAGTCTGGCTGTATAGTTGTTCGTTAAACTCTCAGTACTCAGGAAATTATTTTGTCAAAGGCATTGATATCTATACAGGCGGAATTTTTAATGCCGGTCGTATAGTTGGTCATTAAACTCTCAGTACCTTTCGTGGATGGAAGGGGTGATGTCGAAACAACTATACGACTGCAACTATACGGCTAGAATTTTTATTCCAGCTGTATAGTTGGTCGTTAAACCTTTTGTGTCCACCAAAACTTTTCTGCTTCTCCAAGGATTATTTATTAATCTGAAACTTAACGAAATATCAAGTTTTGACAGAAAAATGTTAGCTTAGATTTTTGACCAATTTTGGCCTTATCAATCTTCCTTCTTTGCTAGAGCATCAAATGTTTCTTATTTTAACACAATATTCAAATAAAAATTTAACTAAAAATTTAAAAACTTACTCAAACCTTCATTTAGCATGGGTTGCCTCCCATGAAGCGCTCTTTTATGGTTGATACGTTGCTAACGTATCTATAATTTTTTATGTTCCATGCTTGATTTATATCTACTTTCTTATGTTCTGTCCACACTTTCGAGTACTTTTTATACACTTTCTTGGACTAACCTATTAACAAGATGCCACAGAGACAGCTGCCTGTTCTTTGCTGTTTTTGGTTCCAGGAAAGTCAAAAAATGAATATTTCTCGGAATTGGACGGGACAAATGCCGAAGTCTATATTTCACCAAAGGGGACACAAAGCCAGAATACAAGACGGAGAGGGGCCAGGGGCCGCCCACACCACCTGGCTGCGTGGCCAGGCCTGGCCCATGCCATGGGGTGGTGTGGCCGCCTAGGGCACGCCCTCGGCCTCCCCTTTCGCCTATAAGATGCCTCTGATACAAAAACCCTAAGTACCCGATCAAAATTCCATGAAAGAGTTTGTAGCTACTGTCATCTCCATCCCTAGATCGGGAGAGATCTGAAGCTCTTCCCGGCACCCTGCCGGAGGGGAGAATTCACCCTGGAGGCCTTCTTCATCACCATGCAAGCCTCCGGGGTGATACGTGAGTAGTTCATCCTTGGACTATGGGTCCATGTAGTAGCTAGATGGTTGTTTCTTCTCCTTTGTGCTACCATGTCTAGATCTTGTGAGCTCCGTTCATGATCAAGATCATCTATTTGTAATCATACATGTTGTGTTTTCGTGGATCCGATGGATATTGAGATGCTATTTCAGATTGATTATTGATTCTATCATGTCTTCGTTATTTGTGATCTTGCATGCTCTCCGTTGTTAGTAGATATCTTGGCCGAGTAGATGCTAGCAAATCCAAGAGGGAGTATTTATGCTCGATAGTGGGTTCATGCCTCTAGTAATCTGGGGAAGTGACAGAAATCTCTAAGGTACTAGATGTGTTGTTGCTACTAGGGAGAAAATAGCAATCCTTTGGTCATAGAACAATCGCATTGTTTAATTTACACGCAATACGTAATGCAATTATCCGTTCCTTGCAACTTAATACTAGAGGGGGTTCGGGTTCATAACCTGAAGGTGGATTATTAGTCATAGATGCAGTTGGATTATGGTCTATGTGTAATGTTGTAATGCCCAATCAAATCTCATAGGAGTCAAGATGATTAGTATATGCATGTATGCTTTCTCGATGTTTGTCAATTGCCCCACTATAATTTGTTCACCTAACATGTCATATATCTTAAGGAGAACCACCACTAGTGAACTATCGACCCCGCTCCTTTTCGTTACCATCAATCTACAACTGTTTACTATTTTATGTTTACTTTCTGCAAGCTTTTACTTTCTTCCACACAATACGTTTAATCCTTTGTTTTTAGCAAAACCGGTGAGATTGACAACCTCACTGTAAGTTGGGGGCAAAGTTCTGTGGTTGTGTTGTGTAGGATTCCAAGTTGGAAACAACACCTTGGAGGTGTTTCCTTGCTCCTACTGGTTCGATAACGTTGGTTTCATAACTGAAGGAAGACTTGCTGCTGTGCTCATCATACCTTCCTCTTGGGGTTCCCCAATGAGCTCGATATATTTTGGGCCAACAAGCAACTTTTTCTGGCGCCGTTGTCAGGGAGTTAAGGACATCTTCACAAGGGGAGTCCCTCATAACCAATCTCTTTACTTTGTTATTTTCATTTTTCTTAGTTTATTTCTGCTTTGTTTGCTTGTTCTTTTTATCAAAAAATATAAAAAATTTAGTTCCTACTATAGTTGTTATTTTTGTTGGTCTGTTATTGTCTTGCTTTATCATGCTTTCTATCAATGGTTAGTTTCTTTGAAACTGAATCTAATTGGCAAGGTGGGTTCACGAAAGAACAAAAATATTATTATAAGGAACACCGCTTGTCACAAAAAGGGAAACACTTATGGGAATAAATTGATAAATTGTATACCATTGCTAGAAATGTGTGCTGTACTTATAATGTTACTTATTGCTTTGATAAATCTTGTTGCTGTAAGAGGTATAAACACCTCCCTTTTCAATATGAGTATAATGATGATGTTACCATATCTTCTTATGTTAAGGGAAATTATGACTTTTATGATGTGGAACAAATTGAAGAACTAGCTTATTTGCTTGAAAATACTAACGATGCACCTTATAAATATGAGGTTTATGATATACTTAAATTTTGCTTTGATAATTACAAGGAAGAAAATGGCTATATCCTTGAATATCTTAATAGATGCTCTCCACCAGCGAAAGAGACTAATACCCTTGCAGGAGCCTATGGAAGAAGAAATTGCTAAAACTGGAAGGTCATTGGATGAAAAATAGGAGGAGAGTGATGATCAAGAGGAGGAAGAATGGAGCAGTTACCCATGTCTACCTCCCAATAAGAGTAACTCTTTAACTAATACCTTATTTGATAGCCCTCTATGCTTACCAAAGGAGGATGAGTGTGATATTTATATTGTTGAGTTTGTTCATGATGCTACTGAAAATCATTATGAGAGAGGAAAATATGGTTGTTGGAATTCTCATGTTACTAAAACACCTCTCTTTATATTGAAAGTTCCAAAGTTTCTTTTGTTTTATCTACCCATTCTTGTTACTATGTGCTTCTTTGATTTATTTTCTTACAAGATTCCGATGCATAAGAAGTGTGTTAGACTTAAATGTGTATCATATTTGCTCCTTGATGCTTTCTTTTGCTTCAATTCATATTTCTTATGTGAGCATCTTCTCAAACTATGAAGCCTAACTTAAAGGCATTGAAGAAAAGTACTTATTGGGAGATAACCCAAAAGTTTTAGTTGAGTCTTGGAAGTTATTACTTCTATAATAACCGCTCCTTATCCTTTTTATTTGCTTTTTGTGTCAAGAGTAACCTCTAATGAGAGAGAAGTAATGATTGGGAAAGTTGCTGTCCCGAAACAGATTTCTGTGCTTCACCGTAAAAAATCGTGTAAAATCTCTATACATCCTTTTGAGGTGTAAATGTTTGTTCTTCTGACCCAAATTGTTATCTAACTTTCGTTAGTTCAACACTTTTCGATTTGAGCAACATAAGGTCTTCGAAAAATTTGGTTTTTACCTACTAGTCTGTTTTGACAGATTTCTGCCATTATTTGCATTTGCTTCTTGTTGGTTCCTTTTTGAGTTCTTTTGGGGAATTGAGCTTTTTGAGGGAAGTGATACAGTAGCTAGTGTTTTAATGGAAGTTTTATTGGTGTTAGAACTTAACCCAAATACTTATTATCTTGAGTGCACTAATGTTGCTAATAAAGATTGTGTGAAGTTTTGTATGAAGGAAAAAATTCAGGTGCATGGAAGGAATGAGTAATGAGATGAAGGATGGACTAAAGCTCAAGCTTGGGGATGCCACGCATGTCACCCCAAGAAACATCCAAGAAGTACAAGCGTCAAAGCGTGGGGATGCCCAAGGCATCCCCCTCTTCATCAATAAAAATCCCAGGTTTCTTTCAAACGCTTCATTTTATTGTTTCATGCACAGTTGTGTTGTTCTTGGGGCGTCTTATTTTTTGTTTTTTTTTGGTTTTTCGTTTTCTTGGTTTCCTTAGTTTGCTGAATAAATTGGTTGGACCCCCTCTTTCATACATTGGTTTGCAAATAGTTTGCTTTTGGAAAAGAGTAGGAAAGTTCATGCTTAAGTGGTAAAGAGAGCTTGTTTTTGACTGTGGCCTATGCTTTGTCATGTCATGCTTGGTATTGTTTTGGATTTATGCTTAGTGATCTTTTCTATAGCATGACATGTTATAAACAATTGAGATTGCTTAATGTGCCTTGAAAGAATCATGCGTTGTTTTAGCATATTAAAGCATAGTATTGTGGTATTCTCCTTTGATGCTTTATTTGGGTTGACTTGGCGCATGCTCACACCATGTTATGACTATCACAAGTCCCCAATAGCCGTTATGATCCTTTAGTTTTTGACTTGTAATATCACTTTATGCTTTATTTAATGATGTTTTCGTCGCTTTGCATGATTATGGCCATTATTGCTCTCTTAGTTGGTCGCTCTCAGTCTTTTGCTAGCCTCCATAACCAAATATGAGTTCCACTCATGCATCCAACTCCAAATAAAACGAAGTTATTCCAAAGAGTCCACTATACCTACCTATTAGCATTTGCTATTCCATGTATATTCATGTTTTTATCTACCTTCCGAATTAAACTTGTTATGAGAAAACTAGTGATTAAAGCTCTCACAAACTTGATGCCACACTTTACTTTTCTTGTACTTAATAAACTTGAACCATTGTGTCATCTATGTTGTATATGCTTGCACTTATATGTTGGGGATTAGCAGAACCATGCTGTCATGGGGAACGCTTTCAACATTGCACTTGTACATTGTACCTAGTTGATATCATGCTCTTTTGTCTGTGGATGTCATCGGTGTGAAATGAAAGGAGAGCTTGTAAGTCCATGGAGTTATGTATGTGTGTTAGAGAAACGCCTGGGCCGCCGGTCTAATCCATGCCTAATCATGGTGGAAACCTGCAGCGTAACCATAATGAGCTGTCTATGAAGCATTCTTCTTATAAAAAAAGAGATATAGATTAAGAAAAAGAGAAAAAGAAAAAGAAAAAGAAAAAAGAGATATGAGAAAAGAGAAAGAGAGAAAAAACACCATTTTCCCATGGTAAATAAGAAGATTGCTGAGATGCTCGTTGTCTGCTTGCCTTGTCATTTTGATATGGGGATTCTTCCGTATCATCGGGCAAGGGGTACCCCGTTGGCGGTTCTCTATGATACACATGTACTTACTATGACAAGAACTTACCGGTAACTAAACTTGAGTAGCATGAGGAGTGGCCCTCGTATTCAAGGGACATGAGATTTCCAACTTATACTTTGTCAAGCATATACTCCATAGTTTGTTCACTTTAACCTCAATAACTTCAGATGCTTATGATAGGGGCAATGAGAGCTAAAAGCTAATAAGTACCATAATTTTTGGAAGCTCTTTATGAGACTTGAATGGCCTTTCTTTTACTTTTATGTTGAGTCTCCATCTTCTATCTTTATGCACCTATTGAGAGAGCATAGTGGTCATTCTTAGTTTAATGTGCATTGTCCCAAGACTTGTTGATTGATGCATAACTTTGATATTGCTTGTTCTTAAACTATTTGTATCTAGCCACCCTTATAAACTTTGAAGGTGTCCTATGCAATTATGATTTGCTACATTATGAGGGACAAGCTGGATGCCACTATGCTATGTTTTCTTTATGTGAAACAAACAAACGTCTTGCAAAGCATCGTTATTCATGAATCTTTTGTTTGTGACTTTTCATGTTACAACATAGTTGCTATGGCTTATTGTTAGAACTTTATCTTTCATGCTATGTTGAAGTACTATGATCCCAGCTATCCATGTTTTACAAATACTTTTATCAAGTTTATGATGGTGCATGTCACCTAAAAAATTATTCTTTCTTTTTATCACTTACCTACTCGAGGACGAGCAGGAGTTAAGCTTGGGGATGTTGATATGTTGCTAACATATCTATAATTTTTGATGTTCCATGCTTGGTTTATATCTACTTTCTATGTTTTGTCCACACTTTAGAGTACCTTTTATACACTTTCTTGGACTAACCTATTAACAAGATGCCATAGTGCTAGCTACCTATTTTTTGCTGTTTTTGGTTCTAGGAAAGTCAGAAAACAAATATTCTCGGAATTGGACGAGACAAAAGCCAAAGTCAATATTTCACCGAGGGGGACACGAAGCCAAAATACGAGACGGAGAGGGGCCAGGGGCCACCCACACCACCTGGCTGCGCGGCCAGGCCTAGCCCACACAAGGGGGTGGTGTGGCCGCCTAGAGAACTCCCTCGGCCTCCCCTTTCGCCTATAAGATGCCTCCGATACAGAAACCCTAAGTACCCGATCAAAATTCCACGAAAGAGTCATCTCCATCCCTAGATCGGGAGTGACATGGGTATACCCTATAGGTACTCGAGCTTGGTATATATGGTCTAAATACGTACAGGCCCACGGTGTCGCCAAGGCCCAAACGAAGGACTCGATTAACCTACGGACTCTCGATTGTTTGAAGAACAAGAAGAAGTTAAAGATAGAAAGTTTGAAGGGGAAAACCCTAATTTGTAACCGACTCGACCTGCTACCAGGGACCTAGCCTATCTATATAAAGGCTAGGAGGGGGCGGCGAGGAGGACACATGCAACCCTAGTTTCCACCACCCTCGCCAGATTGCATCTGCGCACCATTGTAACCTTCGATTCCTTCGATAATTCCATGAGCAGACAAGCAGGAGTAGGGACCTCTACGAGGCCTGAACCTGGGTAAATCTTTGTCCCCTGTGTGCTTGTTTGCTAGCCGATAGATGTCTCCAGCGCTCCCTCCTTCTCCAAAACCCAAGTCCATAACAATGGGCATTGATGAGTTAAACCCTCGTCAATTGGCTCCGTCTGTGGGAATTGGGAGTGCTGATGTCGTGGCTTCTTTGGCCCCATCCACTACGATCTACAACTCCGCAACAGTGGAGATTCGCCAGCTCTTCGGCGCGTTCGACTTCACCATCCACACGCCGGCCACTCGCCCGGCCTTCGAGTCCGTGGGCAACGGAATCAGCCTGGCGATCGGGAGCGTCGGCTTCCAAGTTGGCCAGATGGGCACGCTTCGCATGCCTGATCAGCCGACAACGCCGGCGATTGCCCCAGCATCATGATTCCCTCCATCGATCAGCACCCTCAGCGAGCTCAACGCCCTAGCAGCAGTCGAGAACACGGTCAGCGACAGCAATCGCGACTCTGATCTGAGCGATCTGGTCACTGAAGATGGAACCTACGGTTCCAGATCTGAGAGTTGTGGAAGCAACAGCTTCCCCAATCACTTCATGTGCGCCGTCATCAACGCACATGATACCTCTACCAATCGCGACAACGGTGGTAATCCCGGTAACAAGACCGATCCGCCTAATGCCGGCAACGGTGGCAATCGCACCCCCGTCGATAATGGAGAGCATTCGAACCTCCATCCATAATGGAGAGCAGTCGAACCTATGATCATGGGCCTGGGATTAATCGAGGCCGCCCTCGACAGGGGGCCAACACCATACCCAAAGAAGGGCAAGGCGCTAGCAAAGCGCTACTCCTCGTCCTCGTCCAGCGATGACAGTCACGACCTATCTCGACGTCGCCGCTCACAGCGACACGACCATGACTACGATGCGCGCAACGACCTCACGCAGTGCAAGATCGACAAATCAAGGGCACGACATGCTCGGTCGACTGACACAAAAGAAGAAGATGGGGAGCTCTGCGGCGCCAGATGCTTCAACAGATCCATCAGGCAGAAGCGAATGCCTAAAGGGTTTAAACTCCCGTTGGAGAACCTAAAGTTTGATAGCCTACAGGACCCAAAAATCTGGCTAGAGGACCACATCTCCTCCGTCAGACTCCACGGAGGCGGTCGGAGCACGGCCATTCAATGCTTGCAGCTACAGCTATAGGGCGCCACTCGAGCATGGCTCAATAACCTCCCACGCAGATCCATTCGTAGTTGGGATGAGCTGGTTTACAGCTTCATGCACAACTTTAAGGGCACGTACAAGCGGCCTACATCAATCGAAGAGCTGAGATATTGCCAGCAAAGATCTGGCGAATCGCTGCGCTCCTACATCCAAAGGTGGTCCATCATCAAGAACTCCGCAGAGAATATCTCAGAAGATCGCGCGATTGACGCATTCAACAGTGGCGTCCACCGCCTAGAACTCAGGGAGGAGCTAGGCCGCTCAAATCCCCAGACCATCGACCACCTGATGGAGATCGCAAATCGATGGGCCGATGGAGAAGATTCTGTGAAAAATCGTGTTCACTCTGACAAAGAGGCGGAACTCGAACGCAGACGCGACCGCCGAGGCAGGCGCCGCATGCGCATCTACGATGACCGTGACGACGTCAACATGGTCGCGGCTGGCTACGCCGACAGACACGACGATAACCGCAACATCGGATACCATGGCGGTGGATACCGCGACTCCGGAAAAACCACGCAGGTGTGGCAATGCCGCACTCGCGATGAAGCACCCACAAACTCCATTGAGGACAAACTGTCCGGGCCTTGCATGGTGCACTTCTACATCGACAAGCATGATGGCAAGAGGAAGTCCAGCCACCTCCTCAAGGACTGCCACGAGTTCCTCAAGCAACATGAGGGATTAGTTTGGATGAACCGCAACGCAGTCGAAAGAGGCTACGGAGCCGCTCCAGGCGCCGTGGCACATGGCGCACCGCCACCACCACCTGGGCCACCCCCGAACGCAGCTGCACCGGACCAGCACCACGGAAGCGAACCGTAACCACGAGCCATGGGCACCATGATGATCCAAAAAGGACGCCCCTCCAATAGGGTGCAGAAGGCCATCACTCGCCAAGTCAACTTGGCCACACACTCGCCACCAGCCACCACTGAGTACCTCAGTGGAAGCGAGCCATGCATCACCTTCGACAAGCACGACCATCCGCCTCAGATACCCCGTCGAGGCCATTGTCCCCTCGTACTCGAGGCACAAATCGGAGGCTTCGACATGAGCCGCGTCTTCATGGATGGCGGAAGCGGCATCAACCTTATATTCACGAGTACCTTGCGAGCAATGAGGATCCCTCTAACTTGCCTGGAGGCCTCGGACACAATGTTCCACGGCATCGTCCGAGGGAAAGGCGTATACCCCCTGGGCAAAATCAACCTCGACGTCATCTTCGGCACACCGAAAAACTTCCGGCGTGAGCGCATCGACTTTGAGGTCGTCGACTGGCCCTCACAGTACCACTGCATCCTCGGGCGCGTCGCGTTCATTAGGTTCATGGCAGTGCCCCACTACGCCTACCTGCAGATGAAAATGCCAGGTCCCAATGGCGTCATCACGATCAACGGGAGTTTCGAGCGCTCTGACAGTTGCGACAGAGAATTCAATAGAATCTCCCAGTCCTTCGGCATGTAGGAGGAACTCGCGAGACTGAAGGAGAGTCAGACAATAGTCTGCCTCCCCTGAGCAGGCCAAGCTCACCTGATCTCTCCTTCGACTCATCTGTGCACACAAAGAAAGTGCAGGTCCACCCATCGGATCCCGCCAAGACGGCCCTCATCGCCAACAACTTGAGTCCCGCATAGGAACTCGCGCTTGTCGAATTCCTCCGTGAGCACTGGGAAATTTTCGCCTGGTGTCCTGCGGACATGCCAGGAGTTCCAGGGAATTCGCCGAGCACGCACTCAACGTCAACCCCGACGCAAGGCCAGTCAAGCAAACAATTCGGCGATTGTCTGAGCCACGAGCATAGACAGTTGGAATGGAGATCAACAGACTCCTCGAAGCCAAGTTCATACGCGAGATCAAGGAAAACACTTGGCTCGCCAACACGGTGCTGGTACCAAAAAAGGATACGGATATCCTGCGGATGTGCGTGGACTTCACCTCTCTGAACAAGCACTGCCCAAAGGATCACTTCCCGTTGCCACGGATCGACCAGATCATCGACTCCACCGCGGGATGCGAGCGCCTCTGCTTCCTCGACGCCTACCCAGATATAACCAAATTCGAATGAAGGAGGAAGATCAAGAGAAAACAACGTTTACAACACCCTTCGGTGTGTTCTGCTACAACACAATGCCCTTCGGACTAAAGAACGCGGGAGCCACCTACCAGCGGTGCATGCAGGCTTGCATCAAGGAACAACTGGGTCGCAACATTCAAGTCTATGTCGACGACATAGTAATCAAGACCAAGGAGTAAGCCTCTCTAATCGACGATTTGCGCGAAACCTTCGCCAACCTCGACTGCTACCAGATCAAGCTCAATCCGAACAAATGCGCCTTCGGCGTACCATCTGGGCAGCTACTCGTGTATCTCATCTCATCGAGGGGAATCGATGCGAACCCGAAGAAGATAAAAGCCATACTGGCCATGGAGAAGCCGAAAAACATAAGGGGTGTCCAGCAGCTGGTTGGACGAATCGTGGCCCTTAGTCGATTCATCAGTCGAATGGGTGAAAAGGCGCTCCCCTTTTACCAGCTCCTCCGCAAAACTGAAAAATTTGAGTGGACCACTGAAGCGCAAGAAGCATTCGAAGACCTCAAGCGCCTGCTCTCCACTTCGCTAGTGCTGGTGACCCCACGAGAAAGGGAACCACTGTTGTTGTACATCTCCGCCACCAACTAGGTGGTCAGCACAGTGCTCGTCGTCGAACGAGCTGAGGAAAGTAAGGTCCATGGCATACAACGCCCAGTATACTACCTCAGCGAGGTCCTCACGCCAACAAAATAGCGCTACCCGCACTACCAGAAGCTGGCGTACGACGTCTTCATGACCGCCCGGCGACTGCGCCATTACTTCCAGGAACACCCAATCGTGGTGGTCAACGATGCCCCGTTGGGGCATATCCTCAATAACCCCGATGCCACGGGACGAGTCGCGCTTTGGGGAATAGAACTGTCTCCACGAGAAATCACGTACGAAAAGCGCGACGCAATCAAGTCGCAAGTTCTCCCTGACTTCCTCGTGCACTGGATGGAGAACCAGCTCCCAGACAAGCCAGATATGTCCTACCTCTGGACAATGCACTTCGATGGGTCCAAGCGGAAAGACGGGGCAGGCGCAAGTGTCATACTGACATCACCTCAAGGGGACAAGCTGAAGTATATACTGCGAATGCAGTTCACAGCCTCCAACAACAAGGCTGAATACGAGGCCCTGTTGCACAGGATGAGGATGGCAAAAGCCTGCGGCGCTAAGAGGCTCATCATATACGGCGACTCCAAGTTGGTCGTCAACCAAACGATGCATGAGTGCAACACACTGAATGGCAACATGATCGCATACCGCGACCTCTACGACACACTCGAAGGAGACTTCGACGGTTGCGAGCTGCGGCACGTAGGTCGCGAAAGCAACGAAGAGGCGGACGCACTCGCCAATATAGGCTCTACCTGCACCCCCATACCACCTGGGGTATTTCTCGAGCGCATCTGCGAACGCTCCATCAAGCCAAAGGCCGCAGAGAAGAAAACAAGCGCAACAACGGGCTCGGGGGCTACGCCACCCAATGAGCCAATGGCACTCGATGACTTGGAGCTAGACACCAGACTCGAAGGACCAATGAGCATCATGATGATTGAACAATCATGGACGCAGCTGTACATCACGTACCTCCTCACCAAGAGGCTACCGGACGATCTGACAGATGCACGGCATATCGCACGGTGATCCAAGGCATTCACTGTTATCAACGGCGAACTATATAAACGCAGCATCACAAGAGTACTCCAATGATGCGTCTCCATGGACGATGGAAAAGTAGTTCTCCTCGACATCCATGAAGGGACCTGCGGGCATCACGCCGGCAGTCGCGCCCTCGTTGCCAAAGGTCTATGAGTTGGATTCTACTGGCCTACGGCCATGCGCGACGCCAAGGACATCGTCCAAAAATGCAACGCTTGCCAGCGATTCGCAGACAAGCCACACGCACCGGGCGCAGAGCTATGGCCAATTCCATTGGCCTGGCCCTTCGCGCAATGGGGGCTCGATATGGTTGGCAAACTTCCAAGGTCCTCGCGAGGAGGCTACGTCTACCTCTTGGTCGCAGTCGACAAGTTCACCAAGTGGATTGAAGCCATGCCGGTAACCAACCAATCAGGGCACATCGCAGTTAAATTCTTCGAATCCATCGTCTACCGCTTCGGAGTGCCACACAGCATCATAACCGACAACGAGACGAACTTCACATCGAAGGAGTTCCAAGAATTCTGCGAAAACCTGGGGATCAACATCAGCTATGCCTCGGTACCACATCCATAGACGAACGGTCAGGTGGAAAAAGCAAACGGGATCGTCTGCAGCGGCATCAAGAAGCGACTCCTCCGACCACTCGAACAAGTCACGGGTTGCTGGCCGGACAAACTGCAATCCGTACTCTGGATCCTACGTACAACTCCAAACAGCGCCACGAGCTACGCGCCATTCTTTATGGTGCACGAAGCAGAGGCAGTGCTACCCGCCGAGGTACGGTACAAGGCGGCGCGCGTGGTCACTTACAGCGAACAAGAGTCATCCCTCGCACTCGAAGACTCCGTCGACCTCCTTGACGAAGCAAGGGAAATCGCCGTGGAAAGATCAACGATTTACCAGCAGAACCTACGCAACTACCACAGTAGGAGGCTTCGCCTCAGATCCTTCGTCGAAGGCGACCTGGTCCTGCAACTGAAGCAGCAGGGGCATCTCAAGCTCGAGTCCCCCTGGGAAGGACCGTACGTGATTACAGAAGTAATCCCAGGTGGCGCCTATCACCTTCAAGATTTAGAGACATGAGTCGCATACTCCAACCCCTGGAACATCCCACAGCTGCGACGCTTCTACCCCTAGTCGTTTTTACTTTTACATGGAAAATAAGGCTACTCAGGCAAGGCTACTTAGCCACACATTGTACCTCGCACTGTTCTTCGAATAAATAAAGCTAAGTGCCCCAAAACTCCGTGTTCTCCTTTACTTTGTCAATTTATGTACTCGGGGGCTGCACCACCCTATACACATCTGTTCTTCGAACCAAAACGCGATATCCTGAGTAGCTGGTACATCAATCGAAACCCTTATCACAACCTCAACCCAGCTGCAACGCACCTGACAGGTTGACAAGGGACTGAGATAAAACATGGCCATGCTAATGAAAAGGACTCGCATAGTGCAACGCACTTCATGCTAACAAAGCTCTTTATACACATTTGACAATAAATTATCTACGACATCTATACGAACTTTACAACACAAGTACACTTATGTGCATGATACAAACTAGGCTACTACTGCAGTAGGAGAACGTTGGTTTGTTCCTCAAAGAAGTCGATGATCTCTTCAGCTGGGCGATCCACCACCTGGTAGTGCGACACCATATTCCAGGCAGAACCTGCTGGTGGTGCAGGCGGCCCCAATGCAATCGCCGCAACATCTACGTCAGGCATGTGCAGTCGCACCACTGATAGGGCAGCCTTGGCACCAGCCACCAACTGTTGCCTCACGCACTCGCGGACCGCGGACAGGTCTTGAAACTTGGCAAGGAGGGCCAGCAGACTTGATGGAGTATCATCCAGCAGAAACATCGCCGGGTAAATGTTCTTCAAGCATGACTGCGACTTCTTCAGAAAGAGCAGCACTCGCGACGCACGGTCCTGCATGGTCGCTAGTGCAGTCGCACGATCATGATCTACCTAGAAGTACCCACTCTTTTGAAGTTGCTCCTGGGTAAGATCATGCAGGCGAATGGCAATTCTATCCTTCTCCTCCTGCGGATGACGCGTGCTGACAACTACACGAGGCAACAACAGCAGCATGAGTACAACGTACCACTTCAAGTGCCTACAAGGAAAAGACGAGAACGAGCAAACTAACATTTGAATTGGTCGCCCAGTTGCGTCACCTCGCCAAGAAGATACTGCTCTCAGGCGGTGGCTTTTTGCGCTTTCGACTTCCATACATCCGCATTACCGCGGAGCACAGGCAACTCACACTCCAGTTGCTTCACGCGGTCACGCAGTCGCGAAAGCAAGGACAGCTCATCTACCCTGGAGCGCGGCGGTGCCACGGTATCATCAAGATCCGGCGAGTCTTGAGTTTCCCTCAAAGGATCACTTGATGTACCCTACCACAAGTCAAGACAGAAGCAAATAAGACGACCAAATCAACACAAAGACAAAAGGATCAGATGCATTCAATACTAGCAAAAGTATCAACATATACACTCGCCAGCAGGCATGTTCTTAAACAAAAGGACATAAACTAATTAACTATTACAAAGCTAACTAAGGAGCAGCTGGCTTCTTCGACTTTGACGACTTTGGGGGCTTCATCAAGTCCGTGGTAGTATCAGACGCCACTGACTTTCTGCCGGCCCCTGATGCCGAAGCCTTCGCCGCTTTCTTGGCACGTTGGAGCTCCTCAGAGTACTTCGCAATAGTATTTATGAGATGATGCCCATATTTGTCACAGGCAGTCGTGAAAGAAGCGAAGACTACCTGCTGGCCGTCCGCGCTAACAGGCATCGCCTTCGACACCGCGGCAGGATCGATCTCGACTCCGTGGGCCTGCACCATGGCAAGAGACATGGACGCGCCGGCCGCACAGAGTGAGTTCTTGAAGATGGAAGGCACACCTCCCGCGAGTGACTCCACCATCTCGTCAATATTCTCGATCAGCTCCGCCTTGGGCATCAGCTCCTTGCGAAGGCGACTAAGCATGCTTTTAGCCTTGGAGAGCGTGTCCTGCACGGCGGTGCTAAGGTCTTCGACTGCTGACAATGCACCCGCCAGAGCGTCATCACGATGAAGGGCCTGCGGGTCGAAGCTCAAATCTCCAGCATCTATACATAAATTCACACATGGACCAAAACATCAGTGCCACCGGCAAAAGCATTCGAAGCAGAGAAGGGTAACAATATACACAAGCAAAGTACCTGAGAGGGCCTTGGCAATTGAGAACAATTGTTCTTCGAACAACTTCTCCCTGGCTGCGAAGGGGGCACACAGATCCTCTTCATGCTTCCGCGCCTCGTCACGCACTGCGATTGCCTCGTCGCGACCTTTCACAGCCGCGGAAAGTGTCTTCTCCAAGGTGGAGGCGTCACACAATAGGGCATTATGTTCAGCTACACGACAAACAAAAGTTGACTATTAGTCGACTATATCAAAAGGATAAGACGAAGAAGAATAAGTGTAGAACACTCACTTTCAACTACGCGGTGACGCGTCTCCAGCATTGCATGCTGGCGGCCCATCGCCACCACTTGTTCTGCCAAGTGCACGGCTTCCTTCACAAGGAGCTATCGTACAACAAGGAACCATCAGAGGCAATAGATAACATCGACTGCAACACTACAAAGGAGATAAAACTACACTTACATGGTCCTCCAATGACTCCGAAGATGTTTGCTGTACCGTCATCCGAGCAACCATTTGATGCTCCCCTGCATGAGGAGAGCTGGAAGAGTTGTGCTCGGAGTGGGCCGCCAATGGAGGGGAAGGAGCGCGCTCGACCTCTTTCTTGGCCCTTGAGGTCGCGACTCCCGATTCCTTCAAAAATTGGACGTTGCCAGAAGATGACGACGCCTCTTGACTACAAGACAAAAACCAAGTCAGGAAAGGGAAAACCTAAAGATGAGCCGACAAGGACAAAACAGAGAAGAACAAGTGAACTAGAAAACATACCAGTCAAACTTTTCAAAATCAAAAGTCGCATCCCCTAACTCCGACGAGGACTCCTTGGGCAATCGCATCTTCTTGCAAGAAGATGGTGCCACGACGCTCACAGGAATAGCAGGTATCGGCGACTCCGCACCAAACACCTGTACCTTTCGGAGTCGATGGAGACGACACGTCGGAATCCTCGCTGCGCGAATGCTTGCGAGTTTCCGGACTATCGGACTCGGGGGCTTCCTCCTCTACATCAGAAGGGACGGTCGACTCCGACTCGTCCTCTTCCAAGGCCTCGCAAGGAATAATCCCCTCAGGGAGAGGGGGCATACAAGGCGATACCGCCCAATCCTACATACAGACAACAAATTCAGCAAAAGCAAGTAAACAACAGAGAAGCAATCAAAAAATTTAGCTACTGCGTAGCACAACTATACCTCAGGAGGAGGATTCACAGCATCAAATGGAGGAACAAGTGGCTCACTGGGGAGTACATCCTTGACAGTGTACTTGGTGACCAGTCGAACTCTCTTGTCCACCTCACTCGCGGACATGCCATCGGCACACACGCGAGTGGCATCATCAGCGCTAGCCCACTAAAACATGGGGTGGACCCTAGCTTGCAGGGGCTGGACGCGACGGCGCAGCCAAGTGCGGATGAGAGCGCAACCTCCCTCATCTTTTCCTATGCGACTCTCGAGGTCGTAGACGCGCCTATACAGCGCATCTGTCTCTGCGGACTCGCCAGGCATGACTACGTTCTTCTAGGAGCGCATCCTCCTGCATGGCGTCGCGGTATCACAGGGCGCGAGTCCAAAGAGCTCACTGTTAGCCTTCTCATCGCGGATGTAGAACCATTTGTCCCTCCATCCCTGGATGGACAACATGAGCTTGATGTCGAAGTAGGTGGCGGATGGGTCGACATGGATTCCACAACCACCTACGTCATAGACTAAAGAACCAGAGGCAGATTGGCGCTTCAATTTAAAGAGGCGCTTGAAGAGGCCGATGTGTGGCTCGATTCTGAGCCAGCACTCGCAGAGAGTGATGAAGCAAGAGATGTGGAGGATAGAATTCGGGGATAGCTGATGGAGCTGAAGCCCGTAGAAACAAAGGAGACCCCTAAAAAAGGGGTGAAGGGGCAAGGAGAGACTGCGAATGATGAATGCTAAAAACATTACTCGAAAACCAGCGGGGGGAGTAGGAATTGTCTCACCGCTGGGGACGCGCGCGTCGGCGGCTGCGGCGAATAGTACTCCGTCTTGGTGAAGAAGACGGAGATCAGACGCCTTGATGATGGAGGGGCGCCACGCACCATTCGTGACGCGGGTGCCCGCAACCTTCTTCTTCCCGCCGGCCGTGGTGCTGGTGCCCGCAGCGGCGGAGCCGCCCTTCTTCTTCGCCGCGGCAACGGTGGCCACGGAATCAGCAGCAGCGCCTCCCTTCTTCTTCCCCATTGCGCGACGGTGATGGGAGCGACGAAAGTAGCTTGGAAACGAGCGGAGCTGGTCCAGCGTCGTGGAGGAAACGAGCGCAGAGAAAAGCAGAGGAGCAGCGGCAATGGCGATGGCAGCAAGGATGAATGAGAACAGATGGGAAAATTACCGTCGCAGCATCGCTACTTAACCCCTGGAAGATGCAATCCAACGGCTCAGAAAAACCCTACTAGACGCGTGGCACACATCGTGTTGGACACGTGGAGGAGTGGAAGCGCGAACCATCCCTCCACTACTCCCATTACGCGCGGAAATCGAGGAGGCACAGTTAAAATAAAGATTATGCACGCCCGGTCAAATCAAAGTCAGATAGTGGGACCCACTGCTCGTCACGTCCCGTCAAACTCGCTCACGCGGGCAACTAAGGTCACGAAAGCGTCAGCACTGACGTCATCAAAGCTACGCAGCGGAAAACTTCGACTTTTTGAGTCCTTGCTCGAGTCTTCGACTCCACCAAGCACTCGGGGGCTACTCCCATAGGGAGCGCTGGTCGCGCACCCTACAATTTTTTCTTTTCTTTTTTACAGGAATACGGACAATCACAAGAAAACCCAACCACTCGACTGAGGACATGGGTTACTCCCATAGGGAGCGCCGGAAACAAATTCGACTGAAACAAACAAGCAAAAGACGACAGCAGTCGCAAAAGTTCTTTAGTCCCTGCCTGAGTCTTCAACTCAACCAGGCACTCGGGGGCTACTCCCATAGGGAGCGCTGGTCGCGCACCCTATGATTATTTATATAAAACACTGTGTGTTGATAACATCCACACTCGAAACCCATGGCGACACCGCCTCATAATTTTTTCCTACAAAGAGACTGTGTCTCCTGGGTCACCCGAATCGTCTCCGCGATGATAAAATTCGGATGCCGCGCTTACAACGTGAAGGTAAGACCTGAATAAGGCCTGGCAACGCATTAGCTGCGCACTAACAGAAACATATCCGTGCCTGCAGGTACGATGAATATGCCTTGACGGACGCGTCGAGTGCTCACACCCATATAACTGGAATTTGACTCATGTAAGACCTCCGCGGCTTGAGTCGAATTACACCAACACTTTTTCGAATTCGAGTCTAGGGACTCGAGTTCGAGTAGATTGCGTTGTTTCACCCTAAGGTGGTTAAATGATACCGATACTTTGGTTATATCAGGCACGTACATCCAATCCCTATGACATAAATAAAGCAGTCGAAATACACTCATTCAGGCACTTGAAAGACTTCAAAAAAGTCTACAGTCGAATCTGCGATTCCACTGGACACTCGGGGGCTACTGATATGGGTATACCCTATAGGTACTCGAGCTTGGTATATACGGTCTAAATACGTACAGGCCCACGGTGTCTCCAAGGCCCAAACGAAGGACTCGAGTAACCTACGGACTCTCGATTGTTTGAAGAACAAGAAGAAGTTAAAGATAGAAAGTTTGAAGGGGAAAACCCTAATTTGTAACCGACTTGACCTGCTACCCGGGACCTAGACTATCTATATAAAGGCTAGGAGGAGCCGGTGAGGAGGACACACGCAACCCTAGTTTCCACCACCCTCGCCAGATTGCATCTGCGCACCATTGTAACCTTCGATTCCTTCGATAATTCCACGAGCAGACAAGCAGGAGTAGGGACCTCTACGAGGCCTGAACCTGGGTAAATTTTTTCCCCATGTGTGCTTGTTTGCTAGCCGATAGATGTCTCCAGCGCTCGCTCCTTCTCCAAAACCCAAGTCCATAACAATGGGCATTGATGAGTTAAACCCTCGTCAATTGGCACCGTCTGTGGGAATTGGGAGTGCTGATGTCGTGGCTTTTTCGGCCCCATCCACTATGATCTACAACTCCGCAACAGCGGAGATTCGCCAGCTCTTCGGCACGTTCGACTTCACCATCCACACGCCAACCACTCGCCCGGCCTTCGAGTCCGTGGGCGACGGAATCGGCCTGGCAATCGGGAGCTTCTGCTTCCAAGTTGGCCAGATGGGCACGCTTCGCATGCCTGATCAGCCGACAGCGCCGGCGATTGCCCCAGCATCATGGTTCCCTCCATCGATCGGCACCCTCAGCGAGCTCAACGCCCTGGCAGCAGTCGAGAACACGGTCAGTGACAGCAGTCGCGACTCTGATCTGAGCAATCTGGCCACTGAAGATGGAACCTACGGTTCTAGATCTGAGAGTTGTGGAAGCAATAGCTTACCCAATCACTTCATGTGCGCCGTCATCAACGCAGCCGATACCTCTGCCAATCGCGACAACGGTCGTAATCCCGGTAACGAGACCGATTTGCCTAACGCCGACAACGGCGGCAACGGTGGCAATCGCACCCCCATCAATAATGGAGGAGCAGTCGAACCTCCATCCATAATAAATGAGCAAACCGGCGAACGCATCGTAATCAAGCTCAACGGGCAAGAATGGGCTCGCTGCCGCGAGGCCCTACGAGGCTCTCCTCTACCCTTCGGATCCCCGCAAGAACTGCTGATGGGCTACCACTGGATCCTGAAGGAAGAATTCAAGCGCCAACTGCAAACAATCATGCAGCTCGAAGCGCGTAAAAATGCGACGGACGAATCGAGCCTTCGTCGTGCTGGGCTCTCCTCCTACGGAGGATCCTCCTCAAGGGGCAACGAGTACCTC
The DNA here is from genome assembly GCA_910589775.1 of Avena eriantha. Lineage (NCBI taxonomy): Eukaryota > Viridiplantae > Streptophyta > Magnoliopsida > Poales > Poaceae > Avena > Avena eriantha. Next base: position 488,142,701 of record OU342741.1, on the reverse strand, counting down.
GCTAAGAAGAGGCAATCGCGGATGGTCCATGTCACCGAGAAAGAACGCATAGAAGCCGCAAAAGTCCTCAAATTTGGCTCTATGAGAGTCGACACGCGGGGCAACGTGGTCCCTAGGATGCCGCAGGCTACGGTGACAGCGGCCACCATGTACCTCCTCAATAACCAGCCGCCAGCTGGAGATCCCAGAACCGCCATCCACCGATCTACGATCGTGGGCCTGGGATTAATCGAGGCCGCCCTCGACAAGGAGCCAACACCATACCCAAAGAAGGGCAAGGCGCTAGCAAAGCGCTACTCCTCGTCCTCGTCCAGCGATGACAGTCACGACCTATCTCGACGTCGCCGCTCACGGCGACACGACCGTGACTACGATGCGCGCAACGACCTCACGCAGTGCAAGATCGACAAATCAAGGGCACGGCATGCTCGGTCGACTGACACAAAAGAAGAAGATGGGGAGCTCTGCGACGCCAGATGCTTCAGCAGATCCATCAGGCAGAAGCGAATGCCTAAAGGGTTTAAACTCCCGTCGGAGAACCTAAAGTTTGATAGCCTACAGGACCCAAAAATCTGGCTAGAGGACCACATCTCCTCCGTCAGACTCCACGGAGGCGGTCGGAGCACGGCCATTCAATGCTTGCAGCTACAGCTGTAGGGCGCCACTCGAGCATGGCTCAATAACCTCCCACGCGGATCCATTCGTAGTTGGGATGAGCTGGTTTATAGCTTCATGCGCACCTTTAAGGGCACGTACAAGCGGCCTACATCAATCGAAGAGCTGAGATATTGCCAGCAAAGATCTGGCGAATCCCTGCGCTCCTACATCCAAAGGTGGTCCATCATCAAGAACTCCGCAGAGAATATCTCAGAAGATCGCGCGATTGACGCATTCAACAGTGGCGTCCACCGCCTAGAACTCAGGGAGGACCTAGGCCGCTCAAATCCCTAGACCATTGACCACCTGATGGAGATCGCAAATCGATGGGCCGATGGAGAAGATTCTGTGAAAAATCGCGTTCACTCCGACGAAGAGGCGCAACTCGAACGCAGACGCGACCGCCGAGGCAGGCGCCGCATGCGCATCTACGATGACCGCGATGACGTCAACATGGTCGCGGCTGGCTACGCCGACAGACACGACGACAACCGCAACATTGGATACCGTGGCGGCGGATACCGCGACTCTGGAAAAACCACGCAGGTGTGGCAATGCTGCACTCGCGATGAAGCACCCACAAACTCCATTGAGGACAAACTGTCCGGGCCTTGCATGGTGCACTTCTACATAGACAAGCATGATGGCAAGAGGAAGTCCAGCCACCTCCTCAAGGACTGCCGCGAGTTCCTCAAGCTACATGAGGGATTAGTTCGGATGAACCGCAACGCAGTCGAAAGAGGCTACGGAGCCGCTCCAGGCGCCGTGGCACATGGCGCACCGCCACCACCACCTGGGCCACCCCTGAACGCAGCTGCACCGGACCAGCACCACGGAGGCGAACCGTACCCACGAGCCATGGGCACCATGATGATCCAAAAAGGACGCCCCTCCAATAGGGTGCAGAAGGCCATCACTCGCCAAGTCAACTTGGCCACACACTCGCCATTAGCCACCACTGAGTACCTCAGTGGAAGCGAGCCATGCATCACCTTCGACAAGCGCGACCATCGGCCTCAGATACCCCGTCCAGGCCATTGTCCCCTCGTACTCGAGGCACAAATCGGAGGCTTCGACATGAGCCGCGTCTTCATGGATGGCGGAAGCGGCATCAACCTTATATTCACAAGTACCTTGCGAGCAATGAGGATCCCTCTAACTTGCCTGGAGGCCTCGGACACAACGTTCCACGGCATTGTCCGAGGGAAAGGCGTATACCCCCCTGGGCAAAATCAACCTCGACGTCATCTTCACCACACTGAAAATTTCCGGCGTGAGCGCACCGACTTTGAGGTCGTCGACTGGCCCTCACAGTACCACTGCATCCTCGGGCGCGTCGCGTAGGTTCATGGCAGTGCCCCACTATGCCTACCTGCAGATGAAAATGCCAGGTCCCAATGGCGTCATCACGATCAACGGGAGTTTCGAGCGCTCTGACAGTTGCGACAGAGAATTCAACTGAATCTCCCAGTCCTTCGGCATGTAGGAGGAACTCGCGAGACTGAAGGAGAGTCAGACAACCGTCTGCCTCCCCTGAGCAGGCCAAGCTCACCTGATCTCTCCTTCGACTCATCTGTGCACACAAAGAAAGTGCAGGTCCACCCATCGGATCCCGCCAAGACGGCCCTTATCGCCAACAACTTGAGTCCCGCATAGGAACTCGCGCTTGTAGAATGCCTCCGTGAGCACTGGGAAATTTTCGCCTGGTGTCCTGCGGACATGCCAGGAGTTCCTAGGGAATTCGCCGAGCACGCACTCAACGTCAACCCTAACGCAAGGCCAGTCAAGCAAACAATTCGGCGATTGTCTGAGCCACAAGTGTAGGCAGTTGGAATGGAGATCAGCAGACTCCTCGAAGCCAAGTTCATACGCGAGATCAAGGAAAGCACTTGGCTCGCCAACATGGTGCTGGTACCAAAAAAGGACACGGATATCCTGTGGATGTGCGTGGACTTCACCTCTCTGAACAAGCACTGCCCAAAGGATCAGTTCCCGTTGCCACGGGTTGACCAGATCATCGACTCCATCGCGGGATGCGAGCGCCTCTGCTTCCTCAACGCCTACTCAGGATATAACCAAATTCGAATGAAGGAGGAAGATCAAGAGAAAATAACATTTACAACACCCTTCGGTGTGTTCTGCTACGACACAATGCCCTTCGGACTAAAGAACGCGGGAGCCACCTACCAGCGGTGCATGCAGGCTTGCCTCAAGGAACAACTGGGTCGCAACATTCAAGTCTATGTCGACGACATAGTAATCAAGACCAAGGAGGAAGCCTCTCTAATCGATGATTTGCGCGAAACCTTCGCCAACCTCGACCGCTACCAGATCAAGCTCAATCTGGACAAATGCGCCTTCGACGTACCATCTGGGCAGCTACTCGTGTATCTCATCTCATCGAGGGGAATCGATGCGAACCCGAAGAAGATAAAAGCCATACTGGCCATGGAGAAGCCGAAAAACATAAGGGGCGTCCAGTAGCTGGCTGGACGAATCGCGGCCCTTAGTCGATTCATCAGTCGAATGGGTGAAAAGGCGCTCCCCTTTTACCAGCTCCTCCACAAAACTGAAAATTTTGAGTGGACCACTGAAGCGCAAGAAGCATTCGAAGACCTCAAGCGCCTGCTCTCCACTTCGCTAGTGCTGGTGACCCCACGAGAAAGGGAACCACTATTGTTGTACATCTCCTCCACCAACTAGGTGGTCAGCACAGTGCTCGTCATCGAACGAGCTGAGGAAAACAAGGTCCATGGCGTACAACGCCCAGTATACTACCTGAGCGAGGTCCTCACGCCAACAAAATAGCGCTACCCGCACTACTAGAAGCTGGCATACGACGTCTTCATGACCGCCCGGCGACTGCGCCATTACTTCCAGGAACACCCTATCGTGGTGGTCAACGATGCCCCGTTGGGGCATATCCTCAATAACCCCGATGCCACGGGACAAGTCATGCTTTGTGGAATAGAACTGTCTCCACGAGACATCACATACGAAAAGCGCGACGCAATCAAGTCGCAAGTTCTCCCTGACTTCCTCGTGCACTGGATGGAGAACCAGCTCCCAGACAAGCCAGATATGTCCTACCTCTGGACAATGCACTTCGATGGGTCCAAGCGGAAAGACGGAGCAGGCGCAAGTGTCATACTGACATCACCTCAAGGGGACAAGCTGAAGTATATCCTGCGAATGCAGTTCATAGCCTCCAACAATGAGGCTGAATACGAGGCCGTGTTGCACAGGATAAGGATGGCAAAAGCCTGCGACGCTAAGAGGCTCATCATATACGGCGACTCCAAGTTGGTCGTCAACCAAACGATGCACGAGTGCGACGCACTGAATGACAACATGATCGCATACCGCGACCTCTACGACACACTCGAAGGAGACTTCGACGGTTGCGAGCTGCGACACGTAGGTCGCGAAAGCAACGAAGAGGCGGACACACTCGCCAATATAGGCTCTACCTGTGCCCCCATACCACCTGGGGTATTTCTCGAGCGCATCTGCGAACGCTCCATCAGCCCAAAGGCCGCAGAGAAGAAAACAAGCGCAGCAACGGGCTCGGGGGCTACGCCACCCAATGAGCCAATGGCACTCGATGACTTGGAGCTGGACACCGGACTCGAAGGACCAATGAGCGTCATGATGATTGAACAATCATGGACACAGCCGTACATCACGTACCTCCTCACCAAGAGGCTACTGGACGATCCGACAGATGCACGGCATATCGCGTGGCGATCGAAGGCATTTGCTGTTATCAACGGAGAACTATATAAACGCAACATCACAGGTGTACTCCAACGATGCGTCTCCATGGCCGATGGAAAAGCAGTTCTCCTCGACATCCATGAAGGGACCTGCAGGCATCACGCCGGCAGTCGCACCCTCGTTGCCAAAGGTCTACGAGCTGGATTCTACTGGCCTACGGCCATGCGTGACGCCAAGGACATCATCCAAGAATGCAACGCTTGCCAGCAATTCGCAGACAAGCTGCACGCACCGGGCGCAGAGCTACGGCCAATCCCATTGGCCTGGCCCTTCGCGCAATGGGGGCTCGATATGGTTGGCAAATTTCCAAGGTCCTCGCGAGGAGGCTACGTTTACCTCTTGGTCGCAGTCGACAAGTTCACCAAGTGGATTGAAGCCATGCCGGTAACCAACGAATCAGGGCACATCGCAGTTAAATTCTTCGAATCCATTGTCTACCGCTTCGGAGTTCCACAGAACATCATAACCGACAACGGGACAAACTTCACATCCAAGGAGTTCCAAGAATTCTGCGAAAACCTAGGGATCAACATCAGCTATGCCTCGGTAGCACATCCATAGACAAACAGTCAGGTGGAAAAAGCAAACGGGCTCGTCTGCAGCGGCATCAAGAAGTGACTCCTCCGGCCACTCGAACAAGCCACGGGTTGCTGGCCGGACGAACTGCCATCCGTACTCTGGAGCCTACGTACAACTCCAAACAGCGCCACGGGCTACACACCGAGGTACGGTACAAGGCGCCGCGCGTGGTCGCTTACAGAGAACAAGAGTCATCCCTCGCACTCGAAGACTCCGTCGACCTCCTTGACGAAGCAAGGGAAATTGCCACGGAAAGATCAACGATCTACCAGCAGAACCTGCGCAACTACCACAGTAGGAGGCTTTGCCCCAGATCCTTCGTCGAAGGCGACCTGGTCCTGCGACTGAAGCAGCAGGGGCATCTCAAGCTCGAGTCCCCCTGGGAAGGACCGTACATGATTACAGAAGTAATCCCAGGTGGCGCATATCGCCTTCAAGATTTAGAGACAAGAGTCGCATACTCCAACCCCTGGAACATCGCACAGTTGCGACGCTTCTACCCCTAGTCGTTTTTACTTTTACATGGCAAATAAGGCTACTCAGGCAAGGCTACTTAGCCACACATTGTACCTCGCACTGTTCTTCAAATAAATAAAGCTCAGTGCCCCAAAACTCTCTGTTCTCCTTTACTTTGTCAATTTATGTACTCGGGGGCTACGCCACCCTATACACATCTGTTCTTCGACACCAGCCACCAATTGTTGCCTCACGCACTCGCGGACCACGGACAGGTCTTGAAACTTGGCAAGGAGGGCCAGCAGACTTGATGGAGTATCATCCATTGGAAACATCACCCGATAAATGTTCTTCAAGCATGACTGCGACTTCTTCAGAAAGAGCAGCACTCGCGACGCACGGTCCTGCATGGTCGCCAGTGCAGTCGCACGATCATGATCTACCTAGAAGTACCCACTCTCTTGAAGTTGCTCCTGGGTAAGATCATGCAGGCGAATGGCAATTATATCCTTCTCCTCATGCGGATGACGCGTGCTGACAACTACTTGAGGCAGCAACAGCAGCATGAGTACAACGTACCACTGCAAGTGACTACAAGGAAAACACGAGAACGAGCAAACTAACATTTGAATTGGTCACCCAGCTGCTTCACCTCGCCAAGCAGATACTGCTCTCGGGCGGTGGCTTTTTCCGCTTTTGACTTCCATACATCCGCATTACCACGGAGCACGGGCAACTCATGCTCCAGTTGCTTCACGCGGTCACGCAGTCGTGAAAGCAAGGACAGCTCATCTACCCTGGAGCGCGGCGGTGCCACGGTATCATCAAGATCCAGCGAGTTGACTATTAGTCGACTATATCAAAAGGATAAGATGAAGAAGAATAAGTGTAGAACACTCACTTGCATGCTAGCGGCCCATCGCCATCACTTGTTCTGCCAAGTGCGCGGCTTCCTTCACAAGGAGTTATCGTACAACAAGGAACCATCAGAGGCAATGATAACATCGACTGCAACACTACAAAGGAGAAAAAACTACACTTACATGGTCCTCCAATGACTTCGAAGATGTTTGCTGTACCGTCATCCGAGCAACCATTTGATGCTCCCCTGCATGAGGAGAGCTAGAAGAGTTGTCCCCGGGGTGGGCCGCCAATGGAGGGGAAGGAGCGCGCTCGACCTCTTTCTTGGCCCTTGAGGTCGCGACTCCTGATTCCTTCAAAAATTGGACGTCCCCAGAAGATGACGACGCCTCTTGACTACAAGAAAAAAACCAAGTCAGGAAAGGGCAAACCTAAAGACGAGCCAACAAGGACAAAACAGAGAAGAACAAGTGAACTAGAAAACTTACCAGTCAAACTTCTCAAAATCAAAAGTGGCATCCCCTGACTCCGACGAGGACTCCTTGGGCAATCGCATCTTCTTGCGAGAAGATGCCACGGCGCTCACATGAATAGCAGGTATCGGCGACTCCGCACCAAACACCTGTACCTTCCGGAGTCGATGGAGACGACGCGTCGGAATCCTCGCTGCGCGAATGCTTGCGAGTTTCTGGACTATTGGACTCGGGGGCTTCCTCCTCTACATCAGAAGGGACGGTCGACTCCGACTCGTCCTCTTCCAAGGCCTCGCGAGGAATAATACCCTCAGGGAGAGGGGGCATACAAGGCGATACCGCCCAATCCTACATACAGACAACAAATTCAGCAAAAAGCAAGTAAACAACAAAGAAGCAATCGACAAATTTAGCTACTGCGTAGCACAACTATACCTCAGGAGGAGGATTCGCAGCATCAAATGGAGGAACAAGTGGCTCATTGGGAGTACATCCTTGACAGTGTACTTGGTGACCAGTCGAACCCTCTTGTCCACCTCACTCGCGAACATGCCATCGGCAGACACGCGAGTGGCATCATCAGCGCCAGCCCACTGAAACATGGGGTGGACCCTAGCTTGCAGGGGCTGGACGCGACGGCGCAGCCAAGTGCGGATGAGAGCGCATCCTCCCTCCTCTTTTCCTATGCGACTCTCGAGGTCGTAGACGCGCCTATACAGCGCATCTGTCTTCGCGGACTCGCCAGGCATGACTACGTTCTTCCGGGAGCGCATCCACCTGCATGGCGTCGCGGGATCGAAGGGCACGAGTCTAAAGAGCTCACCGTTAGCCTTCTCATCGCGGATGTAGAACCATTTGTCCCTCCATCCCTGGACGGCACCATGAGCTTGATGTTGAAGTAGGTGGCGGATGGGTCGACGTGGATTCCACAACCACCTATGTCATAGACTAAAGAACCAGAGGCAGATTGGCGCTTCAATTTAAAGAGGCGCTTGAAGAGGCCGAAGTGTGGCTCGATTCTGAGCCAGCACTCGCAGAGAGTGATGACGCAAGAGATGTGGAGGATAGAATTCGGGGATAGCTGATGGAGCTGAAGCCCGTAGAAACAAAGGAGACCCCTAAACATGGGGTGAAGGGGCAAGGAGAGACCACGAATGATGAATGCTAAAAACATCACCTGAAAACCAGCGAGGGGAGCAGGAATTGTCTCACCGCTGGGGACGCGCGCGTCAGCGACTGCGGCGAATAGTACTCCGTCTTGGCGAAGAAGACGGAGATCAGACGCCTTGATGATGGAGGGGCGCCACACATCATTTGTGACGTGGGTGCCCGCGACCTTCTTCTTCCCGCCAGCGGTGGTGCTGGTGCCCGCAGCGGCGGAGCCACCCTTCTTCTTCGCCGCGGCAACGATGGCCACGGAATCAGCAGCAGTGCCTCCCTTCTTCTTCCCCATTGCGCGACGGTGATGCGAGCGAAGAAAGTAGCTTGGAAACGAGCGGAGCTGGTCCAGCGTCGTGGAGTTAACGAGCGTAGAGAAAAGCAGAGGAGCAGCGGCAATGGCGATGGCAGCAAGGATGAATGAGAACAGAAGGGAAAATTACCGTCGCAGCGTCGCTACTTAACCCCTGGAAGATGCAATCCAACGGCTCAGAAAAACCCTATTAGACGCGTGGCACACATCGTGTTGGACACGTGGAGGAGTGGAAGCGCGAACCATCCCTCCACTACTCCCATTACGCGTGGAAATTGAGGAGGCGCAGTTAAAATAAAGATTACGCACTCCCAGTCAAATCAAAGTCAGATAGTGGGACCCACTGCTCGTCACGTCCTGTCAAACTCGCTCACGCGGGCAATTGAGGTCACGAAAGCGTCAGCACTGATGTCATCAAAGCTACGCAGCAGAAAACTTTGACTATTTGAGTCCTTGCTCGAGTCTTCGACTCCACCAAGCACTCGGGGGCTACTCCCATAGGGAGCACTGGTCGCGCACCCTATGATTTTTTCTTTTCTTTTTTACAGGAATACGGACAATCACAAGCAAACCCAACCACTCGACTGAGGACATGGGTTACTCCCATAGGGAGCGCCGGAAACAAATTCGACTGAAACAAACAAGAAAAAGACGACAGTAGTCGCAAAAGTTCTTTAGTCCCTGCCTGAGTCACCGACTCAACTAGGCACTCGGGGGCTACTCCCATAGGGAGCGCTGGTCGCGCACCCTATGATTATTTATATAAAACACTGTGTGTTGATAACATCCACACTCGAAACTCATGGCGACACCGCCTCATAATTTTTCCGTACAAAGAGACTGTGTCTCCTGGGTTACCCGAATCGTCTCCGCGATGATAAAATTCGGATGCCGCGCTTACAGCGTGAAGGTAAGACCTGAATAAGGCCTGGCAACGCATTAGCTGCGCACTAACAGAAACATATCCATGCCTGCAGGTACGATGAATATGCCTTGACGGACGCGTCGAGTGCTCACACCCATATAACTGGAATTCGACTCCTATAAGACCTCCGCGGCTTGAATCAAATTACACCAACACTTTTCCGAATTCGAGTCTGGGGACTCGAGTTCGAGTAGATTGCGTTGTTTCACCCTAAGGTGGTTAATTGATATCGATACTTCGGTTATATCAGGCACGTACATCAACAATCCCTATGACACAAATAAAGCAGTCGAAATACACTCATTCAGGCACTCGAAAGACTTCAAAAAAGTCCCCAGTCGAATCTGCGATTCCACTGGACACTCGGGGGCTACTGACATGGGTATACCCTATAGGTACTCGAGCTTGGTATATACGGTCTAAATACGTACAGGACCACGGTGTCGCCAAGGCCCAAACGAAGGACTCGAGTAACCTTCGGACTCTCGATTGTTTGAAGAACAAGAAGAAGTTGAAGATAGAAAGTTTGAAGGGGAAAACCGTAATTTGTAACCAACTCGACCTGCTACCCGGGACCTAGCCTATCTATATAAAGGCTAGGAGGGGGCGGCAAGGAGGACACACGCAACCCTAGTTTCCACCACCCTCGCCAGATTGCATCTACGCACCATTGTAACCTTCGATTCCTTCGATAATTCCACGAGCAGACAAGCAGGAGTAGGGACCTCTACGAGGCCTGAACCTGGGTAAATCTTTGTCCCATGTGTGCTTGTTTGCTAGACGATAGATGTCTCCAGCGCTCCCTCCTCCAAAACCCAAGTCCATAACAATGGGCATTGATGAGTTAAACCCTCATCAGGGAGGGATCTGAAGCTCTTCCCGGCACCCTGCCGGAGGGGAGAATTCACCCTGGAGGCCTTCTTCATCACCATGCAAGCCTCGGTGTGAGGCGTGAGTAGTTCATCCTTGGACTACGGGTCCATGTAGTAGCTAGATGGTTGGTTCTTCTCATCTGTGCTACCATGTCTAGATCTTGTGAGCTCCGTTCATGATCAAGATCATCTATTTGTAATCATACATGTTGTGTTTACGGGGATCCGAATGATATTGAGATGCTATTTCAGATTGATTATTGATTCTATCATGTCTTTGTTGTTTGTGATCTTGCATGCTCTCCGTTGTCAGTAGATATCTTGGCCGAGTAGATGCTAGCAACTCCAAGAGGGAGTATTTATGCTTGATAGTGGGTTCATGCCTCTAGTAATCTGGGGAAGTGACATAAATCTCTAAGGTACTAGATGTGTTGTTGCTACTAGGGTGAAAACAACAATCCTTTGTTCGTAGAACAGTCGTATTGTTTACTTTACACGCAATGCGTAATGCAATTATATGTTGCTTGCAACTTAATACTGGAGGGGGTTCGGATTGATAACCTGAAGGTGGATTATTAGTCACAGATGCAGTTGGATTACGGTCTATGTATAATGTTGTAATGCCCAATCAAATCTCATAGGAGTCAAGATGATTAGTATATGCATGTATGCTTTCTCGATGTTTGTCAATTGCCCCGCTATAATTTGTTCACCCAACATGTCATCTATCTTAAGGAGAACCACCACTAGTGAACTATGGACCCCGGTCCTTTCTTTTACCATCAATCTACAACTATTTACTATTTTCCGTTTACTTTCTGCAAGCTTTTACTTTCTTCCACACAATACGTTTAATCCTTTGTTTTCAGCAAAACCGGTGAGATTGACAACCTCACTATAAGTTGGGGGCAAAGTTCTATGGTTGTGTTGTGCAGGATTCCAAGTTGGAAACAACACCTTGGAGGTGTTTCCTTGCTCCTACTGGTTCGATAACATTGGTTTCATGACTGAGGGAAGACTTGCTGCTGTGCTCGTCATACCTTCCTCTTGGGGTTCCCCAATGAGCTTGATATATTTTGGGCCAACAAGCAATGGTCAATAGATTGATCGTAGTATTGCTCATTCCGTATCGAGTCCGTTCTTCTTGCAGTTGCCATTCTTTGTATACCTTTGCTTAATCACTTCTTCTGGGGGATAACTTCTGTGGTGACTACTCTTATATCTTCTTTTACTCGATAATGCTTCAAGCGTTGTCCATTTACCACCCATGCAAGAGAGGGTGTTTTTCCTTGGAGCTTCACTGGTCCCGATGAATAGGCTTCTTCAACTATATATGGGCCTTCCCACTTCGATCTGAGCTTTCCTGGAAACAACTTAAGATGAGAATTATAGAGCAACACTTTGTCTCCACTTTTAAAAGTCTTTTTTTCTATTTTTCTATCATGCCATCTTTTCACTTTTTCCTTAAACAACCTAGCATTCTCATAGGATTCACTTCTAAACTCATCTAAAGCATGAATATCTAATAAACGGTTTTCTCCTGCTGCTTTAAGAACATAATTTAGATTCTTGATTGCCCAAAAAGCCTTTTGTTCCAATTCTAAAGGTAAATGGCATGCCTTACCGTACACCATCTTATAAGGTGTCATACCCATTGGATATTTACATGCAGTACGGTATTCCCATAAAGTGTCATTTAATTTGTATGACCAATCTTTTCTTGATTTGTCCACCCTCTTCTCAAGTATGGTCTTTAATTCTCTATTAGAGAGTTCCACCTGACCACTTGTTTGGGGACGATATGGTGAAGCAACGCGGTGAGTTACTCCATATTTGTTGAGGATTTTCCTAAAAGTTCCTTTCATAAAATGAGAACCACCGTCAGTGATTAAAAATCTAGGAACTCCAAACCTGGGGAATATGACATCCTTTATCATCTTCAGTGAGGTGGCTACATCTGCATGATTTGTCGGAATAGCTTCAACCCATTTAGTAACATAGTCAATAGCAACAAGAATATGAGTATAACCATTCGATTCTATAAATGGTCCCATGTAATCCATTCTCCATACATCAAAGGGTTCAATTATGAGACGATAATTCATTGCCATTTCTTGTCTCCTACCTATATTACCTCTTCTTTGGCAAGCATCGCAGTATTCCACATACCTGTGTGCGTCCTTAAGAAAGGTAGGCCAATAGAATCCGGATTGAAATACCTTTGCAACAGTTCTCTTACCTGCATGATGCCCTCCATACGGACTGTCATGACAAGCTTTCAGTATCGCATTCATTTCATGGTTAGGAACACACTTCCGAATCATTCCGTCAGGTCCAATACGATATAGATACGGATCATCCCAAAAGTAGTATTTAAGATCATTAAAGAATTTCATCCTTTGATTTCTTGACATACCGAGAGGTATATATTTTGTTGCGAGATAATTAGCATAATCCGCATACCACGGATCAGCAATTTCAATGTTTGCTAAATATTCTCCCGGAAATGATTCATTAATACGTACGGGGTTATTGATTATTCCCTCCATCCTAGAGAGATGATCTGCTACCAGATTATCTTTACCCCTCCTATCTACTATTTGCAAATTGTATTCTGGTAGTAATAAAACCCACCTAATCAACCTGGGCTTAGCATCCTTTTTCACGAGGAGGTGATGCAAAGCTTGGTGATCCGTATAAATTATTACCTTAGAATTAATGATGTAAGATCTAAATTTGTCGCAAGCAAAAATTATAGCTAGAAACTATTTTCCTATAGTAGCATAATGTTTTTGAATCTTATTAAGAGGTCTACTAGCGTAATAAATAACATTCAAATTCTTTCCATCTCACTGTCCCAACACAGCCCCTAAAGCATAGTCACTAGCATCACACATGATTTTGAAAGGTTCATCCCAATTTGGAGATTGCATGATAGGTGCCGAAACTAGTTTATTCTTAAGGTTCTCAAAAGATGCTAGTCATGATCTAAGTAGAATGGAGTTTCTTTATCAAGAAGATTGGTGAGGAGCATAGATATCTTAGCAAAATATTTTATAAACCGCTTATAAAAACCTGCATGTCCGAGAAACATTTTTAGATTTTTAATGTCCTGAGGTATTGGAAGATTTTCTATAGCATTTATATTAGTTTTATCTATTTCTATTCCCTTCTCCGAAACTTCATTCCTAAAAACTTGACCTTCTCTTTCCATGAAACGACATTGTTCCCAATTCAAAATCAAATTTGATTGCCTGCATCTCTACAAGAATTTGGTCAGATTGTAGAGGCAATTATGAAAAGTTGTTCCACAGACAACAAAATCATTTGTTAGAACTTCCATAGTCTTCTCAACAAAATCATCAAAGATCTTTAGAACACATTCTAGAAAAGTTGTTGCTGCATTACATAAGCCAAACGGAATTAATCTATAAGCATATGTGCCATAAGGGCAAGTGAATGTTGTTTTCTCTTGATCTTCTGGTTGTATGGCAATTTGAGAATATCCAGAATAACCATCAAGAAAACAAAAATAAGAATTATTACTAAGTCTTTCTAGAATTTTATCCATGAATGGTATAGGTTTATGATTTTTCTGTGTCTCGCAGTTTAGCTTCCTAAAATCAATGCACATACGATATCCTACAACGGGCCTTATAGGAACTAGCTCACCGTCGTCATTCATAGCAGCATCAAGACCACCTTGTCTTGGTATGCAATGAGCCGGGCTAACCCATTTACTGTCAGAAATAGGATATATTATGCCAGCATCTAGTATGTGTATAACCTCTTTTCTTACTACTTCCTTCCTTTTAGGATTAAGACTTCTTTGTGTATCTACTATAGGTTCAGCATCATCAAGCATGGTAACCTTATGTGTTATGGTAGATGGGTCTATTCCTTTAATATCACTTAGTGTATATCCAAAGGCTTCATGATGCTTAACCAAAACTGAAATGAGTTTACTTGTTTCATTTTCGAATAGATTCTTGCTAATAATAATAGGATATTTATTTTCATTATCTAAAAACTCATACCTCATATTGTCTGGAAGTTGTTTCAATTCAATTGGTGGAGGCTCTTTGTCTCCTTTTCTTACCGGTTCTTCAAAGTCATGTCGATTTTGTGCTTCCGAAATTAAATCAAGGTAATCATCCAGGTCTTCTTTCTCCTCATCATCTGGTGCTTCCTCCTAATTAATCAGGCTCCTTTCTAATTCATCTTGTGGAGTACTGAAGTGAATTGTTGCCAGTTTGGCAATCGTTTTTTCTTCCTTGATATCTTCCACTTCATATGGCCTCTTCTTTAGTTTGGCAAAGTGGAATGTCATTTCCCCTTCTCTAAACATCAGTGATGACTTCAATAATAAGAATTATACGAATTGTACATATGAATTCAAATTTGCCAATAAATTATTATTGACTCGATCTTTGGTGATGGAAATAAAAGGCCTTCCTGAAAGAATAGGACAAAAAGAATCTCGAGGCATATCAACAATATGAAAATCAAGGGGGTACATGAGTGACCTAATAAAGACATAGATATTTCTGATTAATCCTTCTAATTTTATATTGGTCCTATTAGATAATTTAATAGTAGTGTCTATCGGTTCCACATCTAGATTATTTAAATTGTAGCGGAGTTCCTCATAAAGTGATGAAGGTTATTTATAGTGGAAATTGGCTCACAAATTCCATATAAGAAAGTTTCTCCACAATATATAGGGGTCATTGGTTTAGAAGTTTCGTTACCTCGAACCTTACCTTTGATGAATTCTGAGGTTTCAAGGTCTAGCATAACCACTTCATTGTCCACCATTCGTGATTCCATTAGATCCTTTAATATAACATTATTTATATTCGTAGCTTCGGGGTTCCTTTCTGGTTTCTTTGATTTCTTCTTTATTTGTTCTTCCTCTTTTTGCCTTTTCTCGAGGATCCCTTGAATAGGTATCGAGGAGAACTCTTTCATCAATGCTCTTGCACGCTTCTTTTCTTCGAGGGGTTTACAGGGTTCCCATTCTGTAGGTTCATGTAGATGCCCTACATAATTCTCAATAATTTTCTTTACTGAGTAAGAATCAATACCGAGGGTTTTAATCATTGCATCTGTCCTTTCATGTGCAAGGAAATCATTAATGCAAGCATATTCAGAAAAACTACTCGCAATGTTTTCCTTATCTTTAAGATTTTTTGTTGCTTCTCTCATTTTCATTATTAGATTCCAAGCTTCATCATAGGTATAAGATAGAAAACTGCCATTAGAAGCGATGTCTAGATTCATCCTATTTTCAATATTTAGCCCTCCATAAAAGTATGCATGATTAACCAATCAGGCAAACGATGATGGGGGCAATTATCTAGGTAGCTTTTGTACCTTAGATATCCTTCATATAAGCCCTCACCAGGATTAGTTTTGAAACTGATAATAATACCACTCATCCTGTGAACTTTGCTTTCATAATAATATTTTGATAGGAATTTGGTTGTGAATTCCTCTCATACGTCTCATCATTAAAGAATTTCATCCTTTGATTTCTTGACATACCAGGAGGTATAAATTTTGTTGCTTGATAATTAGCATACCACAGATCAGCAATTTCAACGTTTCCTAAATATTCTCCCAGAAATGATTCATTAATAGGTACGGGGTTATTGATTATTCCCTCCATCCTAGAGAGATGATCTGCTACCGGATTATCTTTACCCCTCCTATCTACTATTTGCAAATCGTATTCTTGTAGTAATAAAACCCACCTAATCAACCTAAGCTTAGCATCCTTTTTCACAAGGAGGTGACGCAAAGCTTGGTGATCCGTATGAATTATCACCTTAGAATTAATGATGTAAGATCTAAATTTGTTGCAAGCAAAAATTATAGCTAGAAACTCTTTTTCTATAGTAGCATAATATTTCTGAATCTTATTAAGAGGTCTACTAGCATAATAAATAAGATTCAAATTCTTTCCATATCACTATCCCAACACAGCCCCTAAAGCATAGTCACTAGCATCACACATGATTTCGAAAGGTTCATCCCATTTTCAAGATTGCATGATAGGTGCTAAAACAAGTTTATTATTAAGGTTCTCAAAAGCTATAATGCAGTCATGATCTAAGTAGAATGGTGTTTCTCTATCAAGAAGATTGGTGAGGGGCAAAGCTACCTTAGCAAAATCTTTTATAAAGCGCTTATAAAAACCTGGATGTCCCAGAAACATTTTTTAGGTTTTTAATGTCCCGAGGTATTGGAAGATTTTCGATAGCATTTATATTAGTTTTATCTATTTCTATTCCCTTCTCCGAAACTTTATGCCCGAAAACTTTACCTTCTCTTTCCATGAAACAGCATTGTTCCCAATCCAAAACCAAATTTGATTGCCTGCATCTCTACAAGACTTTGGTCAGATTGTAGAGGCAATTATCAAAAGTTGTTCCACACACAACAAAATCATTTGTTAGAACTTCCATAATCTTCTCAACAAAATCATCAAAGATCTTTAGAACACATTCTTGAAAAGTTGCTGCTGCATTACATAGGCCAAACGGAATTGATCTATAAGCATATGTGCCATAAGGGCAAGCGAAAGTTGTTTTATCTTGATCTTCTGGTTGTATGGCAATTTGAGAATATCCAGAATAACCATCAAGAAAACAAAATAAGAATTATTACTAAGTCATTCTAAAATTTTATCGATGAATGGTATAGGTTTATGATTTTTCTATGTCTCGCGGTTTAGCTTCCGAAAATCAATGCACATACGATACCCTACAACAGGCCTTACAAGAACTAGCTCACCATCCTCATTCATAGCAGCATCAAGACCACCTTGTCTTGGTATGTAATGAGCCGGGCTAACCCATTTACTATCAGAAATAGGATATATTATGCCAGTATCTAGTAAGCGTATAACCTATTTTCTTACTACTTCCTTCATTTTAGGATTAAGCATTCTTTGTGTATCTACTACAGGTTCAGCATCATCAAGCATGGTAACCTTATGTGTTACGATAGATGGGTCTATTCCTTTAGTATCACTCAGTGTATATCCAATGGCTTCACGATGCTTAACCAAAACTGAAATGGGTTTATTTGTTTCATTTTCCGGTAGATTCTTGCTAATAATAACAGGACATTTATTTTCATTATCTAAAAACGCATACCTCATATCGTTTGGAAGTTGTTTCAATTCAATTGGTGGAGGCTCTTCATCTCCTTTTCTTACCAGTTCTTCACAGTCATGTCGATTTTGTGCTTCCGAAATTGAATCAAGGTAATCATCTAGGTCTTCTTTCTCCTCATCATCTAGTGCTTCCTCCCAATTAATCAGGCTCCTTTCTAATTCATCTTGTGGAGTACTAAAGTGAATTGCTGCCAGTTCAGCGATCGTTTTTTCTTCCTTGATATCTTCCACTTCATATGGCCTCTTCTTTAGTTTGCCGAAGTGGAATGTCATTTCCTCTTCTCTAAACATCAGTGAAATAGTCTCCTTCTTATTATTGACTCGAGCTTTGGTGATGGAAATAAAAGGCCTGCCTAAAAGAATAGGACAAAAAGAATCTCGAGGCATATCAACAATATGAAAATCAAGGGGGTACATGAGTGACCCAATAAAGACATAGATATTTTTGATTACTCCTTCCAGTTTTATATTGGTCCTATTAGACAATTTAATAGTACTGTCTACCAGGTCGACATCTGGATATTTAAATTGTAGCGGAGTTCCTCATAAAGTGATGAAGACATAATATTTATAGTGTAAATTGGCTCACAAATTCCATATAAGAAAGTTTCTCCATAATATATAGGGGTCATTGGTGTAGAAGTTTCATTACCTCGAACCTTACCTTCGATGAATTCTGAGGTTTCAAGGTCTAGCATAACCACTTCATTGTCCACCATTCGTGCTTCCATTAGATCCTTTAATATAACATTATTTATATTGGTAGCTTGGGGGTTCCTTTCTGGTTTCTTTGATCTCTTCTTTATTTCTTCTTCCTCTTTTTGCCTTTTCTCGATGATCCCTTGAATAGGTATCGGGGAGAACTCTTCCATTAGCACTCTTGCACACTTCTTTTCTTCAAGGGGTTTATGGGTTCCCATTCTATAGGTACCTGTAGATGCCCTGCATAATTCTCAATAATTTTCTTTACTGAGTAAGAATCAATACCGAGGGTTTTAATCATTAGATCTGTCCTTTCATCTGCAAGGAAATTGTTAATGCAAGCATATTCAAAAAAACTATTCGTAATGTTTTCCTTATATTTAAGATTTTCCGTTGATTCTCTCATTTTTATTATTAGATTCCAAGCTTCATCATAAGTATAAGATAGAAAACTGCCATTAAAAGCGGTGTCTAGATTCATCCTATTTTCAATATTTAGCCCCCAATAAAAAGTATGGGTGATTAACCAATCAGGCAAAAGATGATGGGGGCAATTATCTAGGTAGCTTTTATACCTTAGATATCCTTCATATAAGCCCTCACCAGGATTATTTTTGAACTGATAATAATACCTCTCATCCTGTGAGCTTTGCTTTCAGAATAATATTTTGATAGGAATTTGGTTGTCAATTCCTCCCAAGTCCTCGGTGCTTCTGCACAAAAATATCTATACCAGTCGGAAACATTATTAGAGAGAGTTTGTCTAAACAACTAGGTTTTAACCATATCAAGATTACAGTCATCGAATATAAAGGAGCTAAGAACATCTTCATAAAATTGTAAGTGTCCATATGGACTGTCTTCATCGGTTCCTACAAATTTCTTAGAATGTAGTAGTTCAAATAATAAAGGGTGGATCTCGATTCCATCCGGATCTATGCTTTTATTGACAGCTATAAAAGCGTCCATGGGCGAACCCATTTTCCTTACTGCCTCAAGCTGGTTTAACTACCGAGTGTTGTCCATTGTTATGGTCCTGCAACTCAAGTAAAAATTAGTACAATGAAAGTAAATAACTAAAAGTAAAGTTACTTATAGCGCTAAACTCCCCAGCAACGGCGCCAAAAAATAGCTTGATGACTTCAAGTGCATAGATCGTTTGTAGCTAGTTTCGAAATAAAGATATCGATCCCACGGGGAGAAGTAGGCGAAAGAATAAAATGCTTTTAACTACAACTAAACAAAGTACTTAAGAAATAACTTTAATATGCAAGAAAAGTAGAGTTGTTTTTGGGTTTTTGGTTGAACAAGGTAATTTAAAGTAAAGCAAAACTTAATACAGAAAGTAAGAATTGCGTGTGTAATAGAACTTTGGGACTGCAATAGGGAAAAAGTGTTCTCGGGGAGTGGTGGATACACCGCTATCAATTTATACTAAGCAATCAAGATTATTATAATGAATATTCTCATAACGTGTATGTATGTGGGAGGAGCTCTATATATGGACAAATAGGCAACAACCGCTGCTCACATCATCCTTCATAACCACAGCTGACGAATAAACGACATTAATCATATTATCTCACTATTAAGGGATTTCTCCCATGGCATGGACATGACTTAATGAGTTCTCCTTGATTCCCCAAGTTAGCACGTAAGGATTGACAACAACTTTATAGTAAGTGCTATTATCCCTCCATCTACCAACAAGTAATCCCCTTCATCGAGTCCCCATAGGAGGCAAATATTAAGGAGGTGCACAACTCCCAACATCAAGATGAAGACAATTAACACATACACATAATGATGTATAACATAATAATATCTATCTCATCTTAATCATATGCTAGGGTTTCTCCATCTCCCCAAGAACTAGAGATCTACTCAAACATGGAGGCAATCAACATCATAGCAATGGTAATGGAAATAATCATAGATGAATAGTGCTTGTATAAATCCACAACGAGTACGGGAATTACAACAAGATCTAGACAAGATGTAGATGGGATGGATGGAGATGGTGGTGATGCAGCGGTGGATGATGAAGATCGATGCCTTAGCCTCCCGGATCTGCGCAGGTTGAAGATGGATCCCTGGCGGATGAGTTCCCCCTCAGATGCCTTCCGGAGGTGAGGTTTCGGCGATTTCTGGGTGTTCTGTATGTCGTCTCCCCGATCCAATTGCACGGGGTGAAACTATTTGAGGAGGCGGAGGCGGCGCCAACTATACGGCCGGAAAATTTATTCCGGTCGTATAGTTGGTCGTTGAACCCTCTATCTCCTCTGTTCGCTTCTAGTTTTCTTCTAGTATTATTAATATTTCCCAAATAAGCGATTTACGTTGTTTTTGGCTCCTATTCTCCTTAGTACAACTGCTCCAAGAATTGTATCCATTGGATCCATCATCTGTCCTGATCCTGGTAAAAACAGACATAAAATGTGCGCACGAGCACCGTAAAATACCAATATCCTACATCTATAATGCAAAATAATAATGTAAAACATGATGCAAATATGCACTCATCATTCATTTCCAAATTTATGTTGATGACATTATTTTTGAGTTTACTAACAAAGCTTTTAATGAGGATTTTGCCAGGCTCATGACCGACCGTTTCGAGATGTCTATGATGGGGGCGTCGAAATTCTTTCTTGGATTCGAAGTAAAACAATTGAGGAAGGGAACCTTCTATTGGGTTCACAGCATAGAAAACAAAAAAATTCCTACGATGGGAACTATTATACGCCAGGATCTATCTACTAGATACTAGCAACGGGTGGATATACATCCATAGAGAACATACCCTTGTAGATCGACAAATCATTGTTAACGAAACTGATTTCGTGGTTGATGTAGTCGTACACTTGCCGATCTCAAGATCGTGATGAAGTCCAGCGAGTTCAACAGGTCCAGCACCAGCAAGTCTAGCAGGTCCAGCATCACCAGGTCCAGCAGATCCAGCACCAGCAAGTCCAGCACCGCAAAGCAGCGGTACATCCGTGATCGCACACACGTCCGGTACCCTGACAACCTCCGCGTCCTCACTCCAGTGATGCAGCAGAAGTAGCGACTCCTTTCTAGATAAAGCCACCGGGACATGTATCTCGCTAATCTGAGACCATGGGGAATAATTTCTAGAGGGGGAGAGAGATCCTTCACGAGGAGGTGTTTTGTGAGAGGAGGAGAGGGGGGACTTTTATAGGGATAGGGGAAGCCAAGGGCCATGGCATGGCAGCCATGGTGGTGCCCCGACGTCTTCCATCATTCATGTGGTGGATGCTCCACTCACATAAATAACTCACACTTCCACTCACATGCATTAACTTTCCACCAAATTTAATGCAAGCTCTCATTAAATAAAACTATTTTATTGATTTTATTCATAATTTTGTTAATTATATTAATTAACAATTCACATAAATCCCCTGCAACATTTCAATATCACATGCAGAACCAGTTTCTGCAATTTCACCCGAAACAATTCCGGTTTCCATCGAAATGATTCCATCACTTTCTTAAATCTTTATCTGAAACATATTTTCTCCAAATGGTGTCGGTATCCCTTAAGTATGTCACCCTATGGTTCGCGAATAATGCAGACATGATCGAGATACCTCTCCAATCAACAATCAGCAGCGGGACCTGGAGATTCGTACTGACTCCCACACATTCAACAAGGACTCCAGTGATCGTGTGAACATTTAACGTCGTAACTAAATCCCTTTGTCCCGCGATATATTACAAGTCCGAGATTCTATCATCGGTATCTCAATACCTAGTTTGATCTCGTTACCGACATGCACTCTTTTCTCGTTTCGTGGCATAACATTCTAGTGATCACATCACTTACTTTCAAGATATTTCAATGTGATATCACCGAGAGGGCCCAGAGTATATATATCCGTCATCGGGATGGACAAATCCCACTCTTGATCCATGAGCTTCTACATAACACCTTCGTAGCACTGAACCCACCTTTATAGTCACCCTTTTACAGTGTGACGTTTGATGTTATCAAGATACTCTTCCAGTGTTAGTGACTGACATGATCTCATGGTCTAAGTACTAGGATTACTTTGTATGATGTTATATCAATATAAACATAATGAATTTGATCGTAATGCTATACTTCGTATGAATGTTCATCACATCATTTCACAAATGTTGTGACCTCGTTATTAACAACATCCAATGTCGATGATCAGGAAACCTTGATCATCTTGTTAATCAACATGCTAGTTTATATGAGAGGCAGTACTAGGAACTTTGTATTTTGTTTATTAAACACACATGTATTAACGTTTCCAATTAATACAATTATAGCATGCAAAATAAACATTTATCATAAACATGGAATAATATAATAACCACTTTATTATTGCCTCTCGGGCATATTCCCTTCAGTCTCCCACTTGCACTAGAGTCAATAATCTAGTTTGTAAACTTTTATATACAACACCTAGGTGTTGAATATACGCGTTTTCTAGTGGTTAACATAATCTCTAGATCTGACATTTTCAGTTCCGTGTGTATTTTCATGTCTTTGCGTCTCTACACATCACTCATTCTCTAATGAGATGGCATTGTATAAATTTAGTCCTTTGGTGAGACCTTTATTTCCTTTGGGTTAAACATGTTTATAGTATTGTCGTACAATATACCTTCATAGTATTAGCCCACTGTGAACTACACCTAGTTTGATAACAAACTACTTAACACAAATGCCGTACTTTGCTGCTACTATAGCAGTCATATACTTATCCTTTTGTTGTAGTATCTATCACAATGTCTTAACTTTGGAACTCATCTAAATCCATCATGGAACTTCCTTTCCATTACATTGTGCCACCCATAGTTTAAATTGAGATAAATTTAATTTGTATCTTGTGACAAACTAGTACCAATGTAATACTTTACAATGAACTACTTTCAACTATTTGTCACTTATACATGATATATTCTTAGTTCTTCCAAAGCTCGTAAGAATATCTTTACTATTGTCCGATGATCATCTTATGAATCATCCTGGTATATGCTCACAACATTTAGAGCATAGGACATATCTGGATATGTACATATCACGGTATTATTGATGAAAATATTCATGTGATTTCACTCACCAAGTGTCGATACACTTGAATCTTGATTCAATCCTTTCCATGCAGCAAGAACCTTTCTTGTTGTTTCCATATTGAACCCTTTCAATATCTCATATATGTACGTCTGGCACAACCATATTAGCGCCTCAATCTATCCATATAACCATTGATGCTAAATATTCTGGTTTTGCCAAAGTCTTTCATCAAAATCTAATTTTAATGAAATTCTTAACTTGTGTCAATAAAAGATACATCATTTCCAATCAACACCATGTCTTCTACATAATGTATTATAAATATGTCTCGTCGCTCCCACTTAATTTCTTGCAAATGCAAGCATCTTCATCGTCTTTCATGAAATTAAACTCTTTTAACATTTTCATCACGGTGAAGATTCCAACTCCGCTATGCTCACTTCAACCATTGAAGTTTGCACGCCCTTTTGGCATCCTTTGAATTAACAAAACCCTTCGGACCATTTCATGTACACATCCTAGGTAACCATTCTATTAGAAGAACATTGTTTTGTTTGTTCAACTACCATATGCCAAATTATATGTAGTGGTTGCTACATTAATCCATCAAGACTAAATATCGCTATGAAAGATCAAATCTTGTCATAGTAAACTCCTTGAACATTGTCGTAAACTCCTTTCCGACATGTCAATTATTTCATAGATGTTAAACATCCATGTCTATTTCTTTATAGTTCCAAATACGACCGATAGGCTTCATGCCTTTTCGGATGGTCTGCCAAGTTCAGAAACTTGATTTCTTGTGTATGGATACTATCATGGATTTTATGACTTCAAGTCATTTTATGGAGTCAGGGCCCATCATCGCTTCTTTGCATGCAGTCGGTTCATCATTGTCAAAACAATAATTATGACTTCTGTTTCAAATCTTACTATTTGATTCTTACCGACCCACACAGTTCAAATAGGAACTCTAATCTCCGAGATCACAACCTTTGTAATTACGGGAGCCATGAGCATTTTAGCCGCCTCCGGGACACTTTTCGGTGTTGTGCTACTTAGCACCTGTTGCTTAGGTTCATCAACCTAATCAGAGTTCTATTGCCTCCCACTTAACTTTTGTAAAAATTCCTTCTTTAAGAAACTTCACGTTCCAAGCGACAAACTCTTTTGTCTTCGGTGTTATGGAGGAATACCCAACAAATTCTTTGGGATAACCGACAAAGACATGCTTATCCGACTTTGGTTGTAAACATTTTACTTATGCATAGAATACCAAAATTTAAGAAAAGACAACTCGGGTTTTATCCAAAACCATAACTCATATGGTGTCATTTCAACGGATCACGATGGTGCTCTTTTGAGTGAAAGCGGTAGTCTCTAAAGCTTTAATCCTCAAAACATAATGGTAGTTTTATAAATGACACCTTTGATCATACCATGTCAAACAAGGTTCGATTTGATCTCTCGAACATACCATACTCCTGTGGTTTATCGGTAAATGTAAATCCATGGAACAATTCCTCAAATCTTAGGTGTTTTGCTAAACCTGTAACTCAAATATCTTCTTTTATGATCAAATCATAAACTCTTTATTGTCTTGTTACAATGATTTTCCACTTCATCTTGAAAGTCTTTGAGCAATTTTAAAATGTTTCATACTTCTTCCTTATTAAGTAAATATACAAATATATTCACTCAAATTTACGGAGAAAGCATATGAAGAAAAAAAGATCCGTCACACATGGCTACACACAACGTACTATGCACATCAACATGCATAATTTCCAATAAGTTAGTCAACCGTTCCTCTTTGGCCTATGAACGGAGTTTCAATTATCTCGAGGAAAGTTTCACAAGCGTCAATTGATCAAAATCAAAAGACTCCAAAAATCTATCAAAATGGAGTTTCTTCATGTTCTCTTTCCAATATAATTTAAACAGCGATGTCACTTCGTAAGTGATCTTTCAATTATTTGTCTTGCGACATTTTAGCATTAGATTTTATGGATGTGATTTCTTCAACTAGACTTGTAAAAGTTCATCCATCTTCTATTATTTGAACAACAATTGTTTTCATAATACCGGAACAAAATAACAATTATTTAAACAAATCTTGAAGGTAAGCTTTGATGTCAACGAGAAACATAATAACACTTTATTTGTTTTCGATGAACATTATCACATATTCTTTTGCTAGTTCCTTAGGCCACTGTAGTTCATGAATTCTATCGATCTGTATGACATTTCATATCAACCAATTCGGCATCCAATACGCAAGAACCACATTGTTTAACAAGCAAAGAATACAACCATAACATGTATATCATCTATATACCTTAGCTGGACATTTCCAGTCTTTTATTTTCTGCCAAATATTTTATAGATTCTCTTTCAGCGTTTCCTTTTCCTTTTAAAAGAATCTATCAACATCAATAGTGGTGCCATACATATGACACATAGTCCAAAGCATGTATAGTCAAATACTAATACCTTTGGACTTGCACTTTGTAGTAGATCACCATCATCAAATGTTTGGTGTTCTTTCAAAAATCCATTCTTTAGTAATATTTTAGTGTAGTAAACATTTTACCTACATCTTCTATTCATCCTTATCATGACAACTTTCATGATCAAGCTAATATAGCCTATAAGGACGAATCGCGAGTAATGTCAGTTCCCAAAACCTTTTTAGGAGATTAGGACGCCTAGCGTCTCCAACCTTCACAAATTCTCATACAAGATGAGAACATGTATTTTGCTAAATTATACTCTATCATATTGCAACCATAAACATTGTTTCAGATATCAAAATATCTTCCACACATGATGGCTACTAAAACAATTCTTTCAGCTCCTACATAACCTCGATATTAAAAACAATTTTTGAATATCAAGAATCATGGAGGCAAACATGATACTTTAGATACTAACATTGGAATTCTTACTCTCAATTTAATACTACTTATTAAACTTCATGGAGTTAATAGCGTTTGCTGAAAGTTTGGAATTGGACTTCTAAACTTTAAATTGACATTCAAAACAATACGATACCAGTTCGTCAAGTAAATATCTAGAATTCTGTAGTTCTATTATCTCAATTAAAACTAAGCATAAGGTAGTAAACAGATGTCAATGACTACAACAAATTATGCAAATTCACTTCGATTTAGTTTATGACAAATTGAGTTCGACTAATCCAAATTAGCAATGAACTCCCACTCAAAAACGACATCCCTCGTGTCTTTTTGGTGATTACATGAACCAAATCCACTACACCAAGTCCAATCATCACGTGAGTCGGTGTAGCTTCAAAGGCGAGCATCTATATAGGCATCATATCAACTATATGACTCATGCTTCACCTTTCGGTCCGTGTTCCGAGGCCATGTATGTACATGCTAGGCTCGCCAAGTAAGAACCTTAATACTCGTGTGTGTAAAACTATCTTACACCCATTATGCAAACGTGGATTCAAGTACACCCAATCATCACGTGATGTCTTGAAGCGGCGAAACATAAATGGTGCATACTTAAGGAAGAACACATTTTATCTCGATATCCAAATGAGGGATCATCTTATAATGCTACTAAAACGCCAAACAAGCAATATAAGATGCAAACATCAAATGTGTAAAGTGAAATGATATGGTTCTTACACCTGATCACTATCATGTGCATCGTGGTATGATCTTTATTATTCCTTTGTGTGTAAGGCCAAGGTCCATGGGACTTACATGTTAGGTGTGTTGTAAGAGTATCAACTATACATCAACTTACAACATTACGATATCATGACACTAGCCCAGCAACGATCTAAACTAGACGCCTCTAATTTATCAATTGCAAGTTTTACGTGGCTTAGGGCTTTCGAAGATAGAACCGGTCTTACCTACGAACATGGAACCACAACAATGATAACCAAATTATTAGCAACTTGTTGTAAATTATATATTTAATATAGTAGGAGAGATAGACACTCGCTAGCCACTTATGCAAAACTAGTTGCATGTCAATCGTGGAACAGGTCTCATGTGCGAGGACATGTAAAGTTAGTCCAGGCCGCTTCATCCCACTATGCCACCAATATCCAAAATACATAGAAGATGCAATAAAATGATCATCAACGCCCACATACTCATATGTGTTCTACCCATGCAAAGCATCTATGCGTAGATCAGGCTCTGATACCACTGTTGGGTTCGCAACAAAGAAAACATTTTTTTCCTATGATGGGAACTATTATACGCCAGGATCTATCTACTAGATACAAGCAACGGGTGGATATACATCCATAGAGAACATACCCTTGTAGATCGACAAAGCATTGTTAACGAAACTGATTTCATGGTTGATGTAGTCGTATACTTGCCAATCTCAAGATCGTGATGAAGTTCAGCGAGTCTAGCACCAACAAGTCTAGCAGGTCCAGCATCACCAAGTCCAGCAGATCCAGCACCAGGAAGTCCAGCACCACAAAGCAGCTGTACATCCGTGATCGCACACACGTCCAGTACCCCAACAACCTCCGTGTCCTCACTCTAGTGATGCAAAGTAGCAACTCCTTTCCAGATAAAGCCACCGGGAACATGTATCTCGCTAATCCGAGACCATGGGGAATAATTTCTAGAGGGGGAGAGAGATCCTTCACGAGGAGGTGTGTTATGAGAGGAGGAGAGGGGGACCTTTTATAGGGATAGGGACAGCCAAGGGCCATGGCATGGCAGCCATGGTGGTGCCCCCACCTCTTCCATCATTCATGTGGTGGATGCTCCACTCACATAAATATGCCTCCACTCACATGCATTAAATTTCCACCAAATTTAATGCAAGCTCTCATTAAATAAAACTATATTGTTTATTTTATTCAGAATTTTTTAATTACATTAATTAACAAACATTCACATAAAACCCCCTGCAACATTTCAATATCACATGCAGAACCTGAAACAATTCCGTTTTCCATCGAAATGATTCCAGCGCTTTCTTAAATCTTTATCTAAAACATATTTGCTCCAAATGGTGTCGGTATCCCTTAAGTGTGTCACCCTACGGTTTGCGAATAATGCAGACATGATCGATACCCCTCTCCGATCAATAATCAATAGCAGGACCTGGAGATCCGTACTGACTCCCACACATTCAATGATGACTCTAGTGATCGTGTGAACCTTTAATATCTTAACTGAATCCCTTTGTCTCGTGATATATTACATGTCCGAGATTCGATCATCGGTATCTCAATACCTAGTTTGATCTCGTTACCGACATGCACTCTTTTCTCGTTCTGTGATATAACATTCTAGTGATCACATCACTTACTTGCAAGCTATTTCAATGTGATATCACCGAGAGGGCCCTGAGTATATCTATCCGTCATCGGGATGGACAAATCCCACTCTTGATCCATGAGCCTCTACATAACACCTTCATACCATTGAACCCACATTTATAGTCACCCTTTTATAGTGTGACGTTTGATGTTATCAAGATACACTTCTAGTGTTAGTGATTTACATGATGTCATGGTCTAAGGACTAGGAGTACTTCATATGATGTTATAACAATATAAACATAATGACTTCGATCGTAATGCTATACTTCAGATGAATGTTCATCACATCATTCCACCAATGTTGTGACCTCGTTATTAACAACATCCAATGTCGATGATCAGGAAACCTTGATCATCTTGTTAATCAACGAGCTAGTTTATATGAGAGGCATTACTAGGAACTTTGTATTTTGTTTATTAAACACACATGTATTAACGTTTCCAATTAATACAATTATAGCATGTAAAATAAATATTTATCATAAACATGGAATAATATAATAACCACTTTATTATTGCCTCTCGGGCATATTCCCTTCACCTTCATCAACTAAGCCAAATATATTCAAGACATGCTCATGAAGTTCAACTTTGATCAAGTCAATGGATCCAAGACTCGGGTGTAGACGCAGCAGACAGCACTCCGTCTTGGCAAATAAGACGGAGATCAGACGCCTTGATGATGGAAGGGCGTCAGGCACCATTTGTGACGCGGGTGCCCACGACCTTCTTCTTCCCACCGGCGGCGGTGCTGGTGCCCGCAGCGGCGAAGCCGCCCTTCTTCTTCGCCGCGGCAACGGTGGCCGCGGAATCAGCAGCAGCGCCTCCCTTCTTCTTCCCCATTGCGCGACGGTGGTGAGAACGGAGGAACTAGCTGGGGAAGATACGGAGCTGGTCCAGCGCCGCAACAAGAAAGAGCGCAAGGAAACAGAGAGCAACAGCAATGGCGATGGTAGCAAGGATGAATGAGAACAGATGGGAAAATTGCAGTTGCAGCACCGCTACTTAACCCCTGGAAGATGCAATCCAACGGCTCAGAAAAACCCTATTGACGTGTGGCACACATCGTGTTGGACACATGGAGAAGGGGAAGCGCGAACCATCCCTCCACTACTCCCATTACGCACGGAAATCGAGGAGGCGCAGTTAAAATAAAGATTACGCATGCCTAGTCAAATCAAAGTCAGAAAGTGGGACCCACTGCTCGTCACGTCCCGTCAAACTCGCTCACGTGGGCAACTAGGGTCATACAAGCGTCAGCACTGACGTCATCAAAGCTACGCAGCGAAAAAATTCGACTACTTTAGTCCTTGTTGGAGTCTTCGACTCCACCAAGCACTCGGGGGCTACTCCCATAGGGAGCGCTGGCCACGCACCCTACGATTTTCTTTTCTTTTTGCAGGAACAAGGGTAATCAGAAGCAAACCCAGGCCATTCGAAAAACGATTCGATTATGGACATGGGTTGCTCCCATAGGGAGAGCTGGAAAAATTCAACTGAAACAAGCAAGCAAAATATGACA
This sequence comes from Avena eriantha, assembly GCA_910589775.1. NCBI lineage: Eukaryota > Viridiplantae > Streptophyta > Magnoliopsida > Poales > Poaceae > Avena > Avena eriantha. The sequence continues at coordinate 488,112,814 of OU342741.1, read as the reverse complement.
ACAGTTGCAAAAGTTATTTAGTCCCTGCCTGAGTCTTCGACTCAACCAGGCACTCGGGGGCTACTCCCATAGGGGGCGCTGGTCGCGCACCCTATGATTATTTATACAGAAAACTGTGTGTTGATAACATCCACACTCGAAGCTCATGGCGACACCGCCTCATAATTTTCCCTACAAAGAGACTGCATCTCCTGGGTCACCCGAATCGTCTCCGCGATGATAAAATTCGGATGCCGCGCTTACAGCGTGAAGGTAAGACCTGAATAAGGCCTGGCAACGCATTTAGCTATGCACTACCAGAAATGTATTCGTGCCTACATGTACGATGAACATGCCTTGACGGACGTGTCGAGTGCTCACACCCATATAACTGGAATTCGACTCTTGTAAGACCTCCACGGCCTGAGTCGAATTACACCAGCACTTTTCCGGATTCGAGTCCGGGGACTCGAGTTCGAGTAGATTGTGTTGTTTCACCCTAAGGTGGTTAACTGATACCGATACTTCGGTTATATCAGGCACGTATATCAACAATCCCTATGACACAAATAAAAGCAGTCGAAATGCACTCGTTCAGGCACTCGAAGACTTCAAAAAGTCCCTAGTCGAATCTGCGATTCCACTGGACACTCAGGGGCTACTGACATGGGTATACCCTACACGTACTCAAGCTTGTTATATATGGTCCAAATACGTACAGGCCCACGGTGTTGCCAAGGCCCAAACAAGGGACTCGAGTAGCCTACGGACTCTCGATTGCTTGAAGAACAAGAAGAAGTTAAAGATAGAAAGTTTGAAAGGGAAAAACCCTAACTTGTAACCAACTCGACCTGCTACCCGAGACCTAGCCTATCTATATAAAGGCTAGGAGGGGGCGGCGAGGAGGACACACACGCAACCCTAGTTTCCACAACCCTCGCCAGATTGCATCTGCGCACCATTGTAACTTTCAATTCCTTTGATAATTCCATGAGCAGACAAGCAGGAGTAGGGACCTCTACGAGGCCTGCACCTTGGTAAATCTTTGTCCACTGTGTGCTTGTTTTCTAGCCGATAGATGTCTCCAGCGCTCCCTCCTTCTCCAAAACCCAAGTCCATAACAATGGGCATTGATGAGTTAAACCCTCGTCACTTTCAATAAGGTGCCCCTTCTTTGTGACAATGAGAGTGCCATTGACATTTCTCACAACCCAGTGCAACACAACCGTGCCAACCATATTCAGATTCATCATCAGTTCATTCAGGATCATGTTGCTAGAGGAGACATTTCTTTGAAGTATGTTCCTACCAAGGCCAATCTAGCGGATCTTTTCAGGAAGCCTCTTGATGAAGCAACGTCCCGAGAGTTAAGGCATGAGCTAAATATCATAGATTAGAGCAATGTGGCTTGAGTGACTTGCACACCTACCTGTGTCTCAAATAATATCTTTGTTTGGATGTAGGCATGGACTTGGGGGGAGTGTAGTTCCTCATATGAACCAACACTCTCCCTATTATGCGCACATTAATGTATTCATCCTCTATGGTCTATCAAGGAGACAAAATGAGCTTCAATGATGAGTTCTGGTAATGAACCCAAGATACATCTTCACAGTGTCAAGCCAAATTTACTCATATATGGTGGCCTCGGCCACCGACATTTTGTGTGTTTTCCCTATTGTTTGTTCTCGATGTTTCTCTTTGTTTTTGCTGTTGTTCATTCGTTTTTGGGTGTTCATTTGGTCCTTCATAGTTTGAGATTTCTATACCAAGCCTGTGCTCCTCCCAAAAACCCCATCTATATCTTGCACAAGTTCGTTCCTTGCCAAATTCTAAATCTGGGAAATTTTCACTCGCAGCACCGAAAATTCCAGCCAGGCACTGGTAGTACCGGTCCTGGGAGAATTTCTCCAGAAGTTCTCCCTAGAACGGTACTACCGCTTGAGTATGAATTATCCGCGTCACTAGTAGTTCCGACTCATGGCCAGTACTACCGGTCGGGCTACTCGACCTATAAGTAGTGGGCCGGGAAGAAAACATGGTCATTTTCCCCATTCTCTTCGTCGACCCACTGCATACAGGGAGCCACCGTGGGTCCAAGTTCTCCTGCGGAGGCACTGCCAGCACCTCTGATTATAGCCACCTCTCTCTGATCTGCTCCGTGGGATCCTTCCCCACCATGATCTCCCACCATGGACTCCGGTATTTGCCCTCAACTCCCTCCATTCATGGAGATCTTGCTCATCCTCTTGCTTGAGTTAGGGAACACCATGTCTAGGGCTATTTCTTTGGCTATAACCGTCTATGGAGATCTTGGTAGGCCTAGGAATCCTTGCTAGGGTATATCGGACCAATACATTGCATGAATCCACGCTGTGGTGCTCATAGATCTGATGAACTGCTTGGGTGTGCGCTGGCCGGTACTATCGGTGAGGCGCGACTAGTACTTCCGGTGGATTCATCACCACCAGTAGTTCAGGCGGTTCACCAGAATTTACGTTGCACCTAGTTTGGACTCATTATCCGTATTTTTTCAATCTCCCTCCCTTCGAACTTGTGCACTTAACCACACATTTGCTCCCTACCTTATGCTTTCTTCTTAGGGCAAGGTGGTTTTCGTGGTGGCTCCAAGCGTTCCCGTGCTTTCTCAAGTGCTCCGCTGGAGATTGATGAGGATGATCTAGAAGTTGTGCATCCTTCTGGCCAGACTTCCCGTCAAAGATTAGCTATTGCGCATTGTGCTGCCAAGGCTGAAGGGAAGAGGCCCGTTGTGGCCTCCTAGAAGAAAACCACCTCATGGTCCAACTCATCCAAGTAGCTTATGAGCAGTTTCACAAGCAAGATCCCTATGCTGCTCCCCGTGACCGTCTTGCTCAAGACCCCTACTTCTATACTGTTCATCAAGAAGAGATCTATCTTGAAGTGTACGCCTCCAAGAAGAGGAATATTGTTTCCCCCCGACGAGGGGCAACCTCGGCAATGCCCATGATGATGGACTTGGAGTTTCACGGAAAATAGAACGCCGGGGATTTCGTCGGATGCCAGGGAAACAATGAAGACAAAGTTGCTTGAATATTGAGAAAATACTCTATTACAAGTTGTCCTCTAGATTTTGGTACCCTCGCTTGGGCTTCTCCCGTCCTATATATAATAGGCCGGGTCTCAAAGCTGTATGCAGATAGGTTTCATACACGCGTGATTACAATACCAACATAATGTCGGTTCGTGCTTTCTTTCCTAATACAATAAGAAGTCTCTGTCGGTTGCTTCCTTGGGTCGTTATCTAGAATCTTTATGGGCTGCAGGCGTTTTACTCAATGTAGGGTAGCGAATAATGAGCATCCGAGTAATCATACCCATGTTAGTAGCCCCCGAGACTCTACCTGAATCCGCAGTTTTCAGGTTGAGTCTCAAAGTTTTTCTTTTCTCCTTTCTCCCATTTTGTTTGATTTTATTTTGTAGGGATTTTGGTACAACGAGTCTGATGCTTCCGACGGATCGGGAATCAGTTAATTGCTCCTAGGAAAAAACAAGGTTAACCTACATAAAACTCAAGTCCCCAAGCTTGAATCTAGAATTTGTCGCTGGAGTAATTCAGTTCGAGCCGCTGAGGTCTTACCGAATACTGAATTCTAGTTTTCTATTTTTTATTGGGTACCCAACGCGTCCATCGGGATTTTTTATCGTATCGTCGATACGGATTTTTACTGGAAAAGCGCATTCTTGTGTGGTTACCAGGCCACACAGGACGAATCCTGGGGTCTTACCTTCATGTTTCTGAACACGGCATTCAGATTTTTTTCCGCGTCTGAGCGTGATCCGAGATTTTTGGCTTGATTGGCGGTTGGCCTGCTGGGCCACCAATTTTTCTGATTATATCAGATAATTTTATTTTTCTACACTGTCTCCTGATGAGGATACACTAGTGTAAAACTCAAAAAGGTTTTTGCAATTATCAATGTACTTCATACACAACTGAATTTCTATCGGGTGCGCGCTAGCACTTCCGATGGGAGTAGCCCACGAGGCTATGTTCTGATGCCTGTATCTGGACATAGGCTCATAGCTACTGTTAGCTTTTATGGAAAGCATTTGATATTTGAATACCAAGGTACAGATAAATTATCTCTTTATATATAAGTCAAAAATCAACGATACATTATTCTTTTTGAGCAGATGGCTGTTAGCCTTTATCCTGGACATCTTGGCTTAATAAGCCAAACTGTAACCCTTATCATGTTGCACATAATCTTATGTATAAAAACGTCGTAGCTGTGCTACGTTCCATGGATTTGAGTAATTTACTCCTGTCTTCTTCTCTTGTAGTCGATATGCTCCTCTAGAAATAACTTATGTGACGATGTATGGTCCTTCCCTTGGCGATTCTAGCTTCTTGTGACCATCTTGCTTGATGCGAAGAACTAGGTCCCCTACTACGAAGGACCTAGGCCGTAATCTTCTGCTATGGTAATTGCACAGGTTTTGCTGGTACATAGTTGCTCTTTGGAGGGCTTCATCTCGAGCTTCATCAAGCGCATCCACATCATCTTAAAGTGCTTCTCTTGACTCCTCTTCACTATATGCAGCTACTCTTGGCGATTCATGTGATACCTCAACTGGAAGCACGGCTTCCACACCGTGGACCAGGAAAAAAGTGTCTCTTGTGTTGAATTATTTGGAGTTGTACGTAAACTCCATAATATGGATGGCAATTCATCCACCCACGCTCCTTTTGCTCTGTCAAGTGGTGCTAGTAGTCTCTTTTTGAGTCCAGCGGTAACTAGTCCATTGGCTTTTTCAACCTGTCCATTTTTTTGCGGGTGAGGTACCGAAGCATAGCTTATTTTGATGCCCATCTCCTAACAGTACTCCCTGAACTCACTAGAAGTGAAGTGGGTCCCATTATCCGCGATGATATTGTTCGGTACACCAAACCGAAATACTATGGATTTGATAAAATTCACAGCCGAAGTTCTTGGGTGGTCACAGGCATTGCTTCAATCCATTTAGTAAATTTGTCGACTGGTACTAGCAGAAAAACGTGTCCTCCTGGCGATGATTTGTGAAGTTTCCCCACCATGTCAAGTCCCCACTAAGCGAAAGGCCAAGCCAAAGGTATGGGATTCAGCTCAGCGGCGGGTGCTCTAGGCTTTGTTGCGAATTGTTGACATGCCTCACATGTTCTGACAATGCCTTTTGCATCTTGTATTGTAGTGAGCCAGAAAAATCTAGCCCTGAATGCTTTTGCAGCAATTACTCGGCTACTAGCATGGTAACCACAGACTCCTTCATGTATATCTTTCAGTATAATTTTTCCTACTTTGGGTGTTATGCAACGTTGCAACACACCCGAAATACTTATTTTATATGTTCTCCTTTGATTATCCTGAAAGCCTTTGATCGTCGGGTGATTCTCTGGGCTTCTATCACGTCCTCTGGTAATTCTCCTTTAGTCATATATGCTATATACGGCTGCATCCATGTTGGCTCAATTAGCATAACCTCTTTGATTTCTTGTTCTTCTTCTTCTTCGATGACCTCTTCTATGTTCTTGGTTTCTGAAGGAGCCCCCGACTCTTTTTGCGGGTGCTTCTTCTTCCCTGTTTTTGGTGCTACAACCTCAGACACTCTTTTTTCTTTGATTGGTCGCTCTACTATCTCCTCCAAAAAACTCCTGGTGGTATTGGTAAACACAATGATCCGATGTTTGCTAGATTGTCTGCTTCCTCATTGCTTGCTCTTCCTATATGTGATACTTCACACCCATCAAATTGAGCCTCCATAATGCTATATAAGTCACGATAAGCGATCATATTTTTGCTGACAACATCACATTTGTTCATTGCCTGCTGTGCCACGAGATTGGAATCTCCGAAGATTTTGAGGTGAGTTGCACCACAAGCTTTGGCCATCCGCATGCCGTGCAACAGGGCCTCGTATTCCACTTCGTTATTGGATGCGTTTTTAAAGCTCATCCAAAGAATATAGCACATTTTATCGCCTTGAGGTGATATCAGTATGACTCCTGCTCCTTCTCCCTCCGTTCTTTTTGATCCATCAAAGTACATTGTCGAGGTGCTAGAAAAGTCTGGTGGACCCGCACATTGCAATTTCGTCCATTCTATGATGAAATCCGGAAGAACTTGTGACTTAATTGCTTTGCGCTTCTCATAAGTGATATCCCGAGGGGATAATTCGATGCCCCATAGAGAAACACGCCCAGTTGCTTCTGGATTGTTGAGGATGCTTGACAAAGGTGCCTCGTTGACCACTACGATCGGGTGCTCCGAGAAATAGTGGCTTAGTTTTCGTGCTATCATAAATACCCCGTGTGCTAATTTTTGGTAGTGTGTACCTTTGTTTGGATGCGATAAAACTTCACTCAGGAAGTAAACTGGTCTCTGCACGCCGTGGGTCTTTCCTTCTTCGGGTCGCTCTACGACCAGTACCGTGCTGACCACCTGATGTGTGGCAGCAATATAAAGGAGCAGAGGTTCCTTTTCTTTTGGTGACACGACGACAGGAGATATCAAAAGTGTTCCTTTAAGATCTTCAAAGGCACGCTGGGCTTCTTCCGTCCATTCAAATTTTTCTGATTTCCTCATGAGGGCGTAGAATGGCGGCGCTTCTTCTCCTAATCTTGCGATAAAACGACTTAGAGCCGCCACTCGTCCCGCCAGTTGTTGTACACCACGTAGATATGTTGGCTTCTTCATTGTGAGGATTGCTAGTATTTTGTCAGGATTAGCCTCGATTCCTCTAGCTGATACCAAATATCCGAGGAGTTGCCCTGCTGGGACTCCAAAGGAACATTTCTTCGGATTCAGTTTGATGCTAAACCTGTCGAGATTTCTGAATGTTTCTTCTAGGTCCTTTATCAACGCAGATCCTTGACCTGTGGTAACTATGATGTCAGCAATATATACTTGCACGTTTGTGCCTATTTGACTTCCTAGGCACTTCTGCATCATTCGCTGATATGTTGCTCCAGCGTTCTTGAGGCCAAACAACATTGTTGTATAGCAGAATACGCCATAAGGCATGATAAATGCCATTTTCTCCTGCCTTCTTCCTTCATCCCGATCTAGTGGTAACCTGAGTAAGCGTCCAAGAAAGAAAGACGTTCGCATCCCGCGGTTGCATCGATGATTTGGTCGATTCGTGGCAATGGGAAGTGATCTTTTGGACAATGTTTGTTCAACGTAGTAAAGTTAATGCACATCCGAATTTCCGTAGTGTTTTTATTCAGGACACATACTGGGTTTGCAAGCCACTCTGATTTTGTTAACTCTTTGATAAAATTGGCATCGGTTAGGCGATGTAGCTCCTTTCCAATGGCCTTGCGTTTTGGTTCTGCGAAGCGTCAAAGTGGTTGTTTTACTGGTTTCGCCTTTGGATCTAAGTTTAGTGCGTGCTCAGCAAGTTCCCTGGGGATTCCCGGCATGTCAGAAGGTAGCCATACGAAAATCTCCCAGTGCTCACGAAGGAACTCGATGAGCGCGCTTTCCTATGCGGGATCAAGGTTAGAAGCCACAAATGTTGTTTTCATTGGGTCAGCGGGGTGGATTTGTACTTATTTTGTGTTCTTTGTCGTGTCAAAAGCCTAATCCGGATTGATGTGTGCTACTTCTAGAGGTTGTTTGTTTGCTGAACTTTTGAGTTGCTCGAACTCTGTTGCCATCCTGAAAGATTCAGAAATTTTGTTGAACTCTTGATCACAGTTGTCCGCACGTGTGAAGCTTCCTTGTACCGTGATAATTCCCTTTGGTGCTGGCATTTTCATTACTAAGTATGTGTAATGTGGCACTCCCATGAATCGTGCAAAGGCTGGTCGTCCCAGGATTGCATGGTATTGTGATGGCCAATCCATGACTTCGAATTCGAGTTTTTCTCGCCTGAAATTTATTTTGGAACCAAAGACAACGTCAAGAAGAACTTTGCCTAAAGGAATTTCGGCTTTACCTGGTACTATTCCGTGGAAAGAAGTTTCTGTTGGAGCGAGATTATCCAGGGGATAGCCTATTGTTTGCAACATTTTTGCGTAGATCAGATTTATGCTACTCCCTGCATCCATGAAGACCTTGCTCATATCGAATCCGCCAATTTGTGCTTCGACAATCAGGGCTGAATGACCTGGTCGTGGGACCCGGAGTGGGTGATCTGCTCTGTTGAATTTGATTTCTTGCTCTGACCAATGGAGATATTTGGGTGTAGCTGATGTTGATGTTTCCGCCATATTGATTTGGGTAGCACCCCGGTAAAATCACTATTAGAAAATCGCGTGTTGTTTTTATTTTGTGCATCATCATGACCACATGCTCATGTCATCATGCCACATTGCATTCGAGCATCGTCATCATCATGCATATGTTTGTCTAAAACTATTTTCCAAAAGCCTATCTTTGTTTTCTAAATACCTTGTCTTTATTGAAATCCAAAACCCCGGTCTCTTCCAGATATTTTAATTGTCTAAAAACAGATTACAAAAGCCTTTTAAATAAATAAATAAAACTTATATATTTTTTTGGGAGGCAGCCCGCCAGGCCCAAAAGCCCAGCCGGCCACCTCCAACTAAACCTAATTCAAACCCTAGAAACCTAAACCACCACACCTGGCTACCCTCCATCCCACCTAGTTCCTACCCCGCCGTCGCCAGCCACACAGCAGCGCTGCAGCCACACGCCACCACAGCAAACACACACACGCACGCGGCCACCCAGACGCGCGTCATTGACCACCTCGGGATCCTTCCCTTCCCTGGCCCCACCACCTGCCGTCAGCCCAGCCACCCCAACCCAACCGTTTTCCCCAACCCCACCCTGCAGAGCACACAGCGCGCACGCGCACGGGATCAAGTCCCCACACGCGATCCCGTGGTCCGTCCCCAACCGCCCCCCTCGCGATCCCATCCTCCTTCCGCTTGCTTGCCAACCCCATCTGTCCCTGCTCCGATTCGCGGCCGCCACCGCCGCCCTCATCGGAGCTCGGCGACCTCGGTCGCGTCACCGAGGCCGCCGCTTGAGCCCCCGCAGCCACGGCCCCGAGCGCCTCCGCGTCGCCTCCGGCGAGCTCCGCCTATCCCACTAGCTCCGAGCACTGCCTGGCCGCGGACCCTGGCTCTCTTCCGAGCCACCGCCGGCCGCCTCTGCGCATCACCCGTAGCCTCGCCTCCCTCCTCACCAGTCCTTGCCCGGCCGGCCTCCACTCCTCCCAGGTCATCGACCGCCTCGCCGGCCCCCTCTGAAAGCACGCCCCTCCCTGTTTCCGGCCTGCTGAGCGCCGCAACGCCTCCATCTTCTGAGTCGCTGCTAGCCTCGCCTTCCTCTTTGCTGCCAGACGCGCGCATCGCCGTCTCCTACACCGACACCAACCGCCAGAGTCCCTGCCGAATCTCCCCGTCCTGGACCTAAACGTCCTCGACGCGAGCGGCCTGTGTTGCTGCCTCCAAGACCGAGGTTGGGATGCTCCTCTGGCTCCTGCCTGCCAAGCTGCATGTTCGACACGTTGTGATGAAGCCCCGTGGCTGCACCGTTTCCCTGCAGTATTGCAGCAGGTGCTCGCGTGCGTCTGCCCAATTCCTTCATATGCTTGTGAGGATGTTGACAAGATACACTAGCAGGGAGGATTAATTGTGTTGTGCTAGTGAGTAGTAGTCGAGGGTTGTGTTGGTGTTGCTCTGGAATACCTGAAGAATGCCAACAAGATCTCCGTTCTGAAACCCGAGGATGAAAACGAACCTGTTGGAACACCAAGATCTTCATCACGGAACCTGAAGACCGATCTCGGATGCCAAGTTCGCCCACATGGAGACCAAGGCCGTTCCCGAGGTCCGAAGCCAATTCCGGACCCCGAAGACCGAACCCGAACCACATCGAACCCCAAGATCTTGGACACCTAATGTGATCCCCTTTCCGAGAACCCTATTTTATAAATATCATCTATACACTTGTTGCATATTAAATTATTCATACTTGCATGCATATTATGGGTGTTTGGGGCTACTTCGACAATTCACCTAAATTAAATATGGAGTCCATATGCGGGATATTTTATTCTTATTATGGCTCCATTTAAATTTGTGTAGTGAACCGATACTATGTTTCGCCTTGTTAACACAACATTTAAATTGCGGGGTAGCTAAACAACATAAACCTCCTACTTAATTGTCGGGACCCTGGTTCCGCTTAATATTGCCTAGGCGCATCGCATCTTTGCCATGCCATGCATCATATCATGATCATGTCGAATCTTCTGTCGTAGTATTAAATATTGCATCCGGTACTTATGCCATGCTTTACTGCCGGATCATGCCGGATCTTATTTCTTGGGGCCACAAACTAGTTTGGGGTTTTATTACTATCTTGTACTTATGCCATGCTTTACTACTTTATTTACGATTGTGCGTGGAGCACCTGTACTGTTTTGGATCGTGGCACGATTTCACGGTATCGACAAGCCCAATCACACTTTCGGGTTCCCAGTCGTTTACAGCCGTTCTCGCAAACCCTAGGTCCGTTCCGGAGCCGGCCAACTTCGTTGCGGGTAGCTTAGTGGGGTGGCCCCCTAAAATATTTTATGAATCCTGTGATTGCTTTGTCGTGAAAGCCTCGTTGGGTTTTGATTTGGTTTTTCCGAGGTTGATTGTGTGTGTGTTGCTATTTGTGCACCCCTGCAGGGAAATCTTTCTGAAAGCCGTGTCCGCGGTTATGGATGACTTGGAGCACAGTATCTCGATCATAGACAAGCATAACTAAAGTAGTGCTATAAATTTGACTTAATATGTGACTAGTAATCAGCTTCACTATAATGGAATGGATAATAAAAGTGCCAACAATTGGTAGAACTGGTGTGTATCGTGTCATGTTATACCTGCCTAGTAAGTATCACAACTCTAAGGGAATGAAATAAAAGTGCCAACAACTGTTGGGTTTGGGATGTCACATGCTAATTGTATCTGACTAGTAAGTACTGCAACTACAACTGAATGATTCACTAAAACTGCCTACTACTTATGCTATCAGGATGACTGATGCTGTCTATATCTGATTAGTAAGAGCTTCAACTATAATAGAATGAATAAAACTGCCAACTTTGTGAGTTCCTCGGTATGACTTCCTTGTTTTGGTCTCGAGGGGGAAATGCCAGGATGAGTATGTTTGGTGTTAGTATAAGGTTGGATCCGAACAGGTCTTTCTTATCCATCTCTAATAGCCGCCAGTTTTACTGAGTCTCTATAGGTTGTTTAGTGCATGCTGCGCTGCCGCTTCAGTCCACCATACCTATGTAGGCGAGAGCCGCCGAATTCTAGCCTCGCCGTGTACTGGCCTCAGTACTGACGCTCCTCTTTTTCCTTTGCCCTTTGTCGGCACCCCTTTTGTTTTAGCAGGTTTGAGATCAACGTTGTTAGCAGGGTTACCCTTCCGGCTTGGCCTGGGCAGGGTTATGGCCGCCATTGGTTATTCTTCAGGGGTCTTAGCCCCATTTGCATCTTGTCCGTACTCGGACGCTATAGCGATTTCAAGGTGATTTGGATCTTTGTACTGTATATCAGTATTCTTGACTCATGGAGTCATGTTGTATATGTATCTGTTCTGTGGGTCCCATCAAGGACTATTGTGTAATGGTATTACTTCGTTATCCACCCACATGAAAGTGCCTGGTGGGCGTCCTTGAATCCTTTCTATGCGGGTTTGGCGGAAAGGGCTAAAACTTGCATAGGGCCGATTCGAGGGTGTTACAATTTGTCTTGTGATGAGCTTCTGAATTCTGTTGGGTGGACGCCCTTTCTGAATCATAGACATTGTTCCTTTTGATCTAGGGTACTCGTTGTTTTGATCGTTTGAATTTTGTGGTGGTGCAACTGGTGGTGGTGCACCGATAGCTAATGCACCAGGCGTGGATGTGTACCCTCGGTTTGCTGCTTCGGCTGCCTTTGCGTCGCATAACTCCTGGATTTTCAAAAATGTTTGGCAGTCTTTCATCAAGTGATTGGATTATCGCCTGCCTGCTAAGTCGATGTAAAAATGCATATTACAGGGTCCTTCCAGCATTTGTATTGCGGACATAGGTGGGTCTCGTGATCATGGTTGATATCGTCGTGTGGAATGGCTTTCTCCGACGTCATCCGTGTTCTGACGGTATCTGCCATTATTGTCGTTGCTTCTATTGTTACCTTCACCCGAAAAACCTGCTGCGACGTAACTTGGTCCCGCATTCCCATCGTTGTTCCTTCGTCTTCTGTCGTTGCTGTGTTTATCCCTATCTTCTTCGGGTGACCGCGCGCGCTTATTGTGTAGCACGTCTTCTCCATCAGCCCAGCGGTTTGCTATTTCCATCAACTGTGATACTGTCTTTGGTTTCACTCGACCCAGTTATTTTATGAATTCTTGGCGACGGATGCCGTCGTTGAAGGCGTCAATGGCCCTTTCGTCGGATATGGATTCAACTGAGTTTTTGATAATATTCCATCTCTATATGAACGCTCTTATTGACTCTCTAGATTTTTGTTTGCACGCTCGCAACTGTTCCAAGGATGTTGGTCGCTTGAATGTAGAATGAAAATGTCGGATGAACTTATCTTCTAGATCGTTCCAGCTACCAATTGAATCTTCGGGTAACTACCCTTAACCATGACCTTGCGGCGCCGGTGAGGTGTAGTTGTAGACTTTGCATTGCAGTAGTTGTGGATCCGCCCTGTAATTTGACGGTGGCTAGATAGTCTGCTAACTAAGCTTCGGGTTCCTAGAGCCCATCGTATTTGTGTCGGTCATGTGGAAGTTTAAAGTCTTTCAGTACCGAGGCTTTGCGAATCCTCTGCATGAAATAGCTAGCCCCGCATAGCCCATGGTCATCTTTGTCATCTCCATCTTGATATCGTCGGGTGTGGCTTTCATCTCTAGGTCCACTGCTCCTATGTTGGGTGTTGTCGTTCCTTGTGTTGCTTCGCGGCTCGGATCCTACGAGGTGCGCCTGGTGTGGTGATCGAGATCACCGGGTGTGTCCTACTTGCCGAGGATTGTTGTGACGGCATGGGGATCTTTGTGTGAGTCCTTGTTCTGCTTCCGGGAGTGAGGCCCCTACCGTGCCGAGGTTCATCAGGGTAGAGCGGTGGAGGGCCGCACGCGGATCATCGGGCGCGGGTTGAGTGGTGATCAGATATGATTGTGCGGCCACAATGGCTGCCTGGGCTGTTTTTCCCTTGATGTTTCCTTCTTGATCAATGGACATGAATCATAGGTCGAGGTCTCGAATGATTCCACTTCTTTCTGCTTCGGGGATATTTTGTAATCAAGATGTCACCCTTCTTGGTGGTGCTGCTCCTGTCACACTCCTTGACCCTCGGGTAGAGCTTAGCTGGGCCTGCTGTAAACTCAATTCATCGGCTAGCCTTTTCCTTTCATCGAGCTTTCTTTGCATCCGGAGTAGGTCTCTCTTCTTGTGGTGGATCAAATATTGGTACGCTAGTAGATCCTCATGTGAAGCATCTGTCGTCATTGGGACTGCTCCCGAGATTGCCTCCCTTGCTTTTTGCCATGCCGACGCTGGTAGCCAAAGTCCTGGTCTCTCTTCTGTGTGGGGTTCTCCGCCTCCTCCTCGAACTATGCGATTATTTGTTGTTTCTCCTCCGTTTCCGTGTTCTCCTCCGTTGTTGTGTTCTCCTTCGTTGTCGTGGTTTCCTGCATGGCCATCTGATAGAATACCATCGGGGTTTACTATAGGATTACCGTTTTCGTCGCGTGGTGTTGAGGTATCTCCGTTGATCATATACACTTGGTGGCGTGTTATGTGTGGCATGACGGCGTCGTCTTTTGTTTCTGTGGGTGTGCTTGTAGTACTTCGGGATCATGGTTCTGGGTAAATTTTTGCCATCCTTTCTTCAAAGTCACCGTTTTCGCTGCTTTCTTCGGGTTCTGAGTTTGTTGGGTTTGCTCCATGTGGTGAGATTGATTGGTGACCTTCTTTTCCTGTTTCGATCTGAGCTGTGATGCCTGTGGAGGATCCAACGGGTGATGCTGGTACTACTATAGGTGTGTCCTTTCCCACCGACGGTTCTGATGCGATCAGGGCCGAAGGGTGTGATTCCTGCATGTTGTCTGCTTGGAAGTGGAGGTTTCCGATGATTAGATCGGATCCGCCATTGAAGTCAGTGGGTACCAATACAAGGGTGGGTGGGTGTGGATTTGCTTTCGTCGAGTTGACGCTTGGTGGAGAGTGTTCCGCCAAATCCGTAGTTCCAGCGTTCAGGTTTCCCACAAATGGCGCCAATTGACGAGGGGCAACCTCGGCAGTGCCCATGATGATGGACTTGGGGTTTCGCGGAAAAGAGAATGCTGGGGATTTCGTCGGATGCCAGGGAAACAATGAAGACAAAGTCGCCTGAATATTGAGAAAATACTCTATTACAAGTTGTCCTCTAGATTTCGGTACCCTCGCTTGGGCTTCTCCCGTCCTATATATATAATGGGCCGGGTCTCAAAGCTGTATGCGGATAGGTTTCACACATGCGTGATTACAATACCAACATAATGTCGGTTCGTGGTTTCTTTCCTAATACAATAAGAAGTCTCTGTCGGTTACTTCCTTGGGCCGTTATTTGGAATCTTTATAGGCTGCAGGCCTTTTACTCAATGTAGGGTAGCAAATAATGAGCATCCAAGTAATCATACCCATGTTACCCCCGGAAGCACATCAATGTGGCTCACATGGAGAGCAAGCCTGCTTATTTTGGTGAAGCCCTTGAAATGTGCAAGAAGTTTGGGCTCATCAAGCTCATGGAGCATCATCAGAATTATGATGATGGTCATTTCTCAGTTCTACACCACTCTCTACATTGATACTGATCCCTAGGATAGAACGTTGAAGTGGATGACTCATGACAAGCTGATGTCCGCCAAATGGTCTGAGTTTGATGATCTTCTTGGCTATCCCATTCAACCAGGCAAGCACGGAAATGGGTGGTATGTCCACAGGTCCAAGGCTTCCGCTCTTGAAGTTTTGGAGCCTTTGTACATTCAAGGCTGGGGTGTGAATGGTTAGGTGGCTCATCTCCTTCCTACCTAGGACATCATTCGCAAAGTGTACCAAAACACCATTGATCCCAAGGAAGGTAACTTCAAGCAACTTCATGCCTTCCAAATTGATCTTATGTATCAGACTTATTTCCATAGAGAGTTTGATGGACGGCTTGATGTTATAGATTATCTGTTCCAAGAGATTTGGCTTGCCCTAATTGAGAAGAGGTCGTGTCCTTATGCTCCTTACATTCATACTCTCATCAATGCCAAGTGGCGGGAGGTCACCCACTCTTGTTTTCCTAAAGATGGCTTCTCTATCCATGAGGAGAAGACTCTTTGTGTGATGAAGCATGAGAAACCATGATCTCTAGCTGAAAGGGAAGCTGCCACTTTGAGGGCTGAAAGGGAACGCAACGGGGCTTCAGGCCATGCTGGGTCTAGTGATGGGGTCGTGTTGAGGCTTCTCCTCCTCCCCGGCTTGATAGGCACCCATCTTGGGACAAGAAGCTATTGAAGAAGGTCAAGAAGACATTTTGTTTCATGTAAGACCATGAGTACCAAGGCTATGTTGACCGAAGGCACAGTGTCAAGAGGGAGAAACCAATCATGAGGAATCTTGATATTGATGTATCTCTTGGGTCCAGCTTCGTCACCGCTCCCAAGGATCAGTGGGTCAGTGCGCATTGCAAAGTGGACTGATAGTGATGATGAGGATGATGTCACCGGTCCCCTTCTGCCCGCTTGGAACAACGCCACATGGGACCCCGAGCCTTCTCCTCCTTATGTTGGTGGTTGGGGCACGTAGTTGGTGGATTTTTTTCCTTTTTTGGCATCTTGATGCCAAAGGGGGAGAAAGTTATCTATTAGGGTGCTACGGGATTTGCATGGGTCGTGTCACAAGCTCATTCTTTCTTTGATCATTTTAATGCTCGTGAACACTTTATTTCTCTATGTATGTTTGTGGACCTCTGTTATTTGTGATATCTATGTGTATGAGACTATGTATTGTGATATCTATGTGGTATTATCGTGGTTGGTTATATTTGCTAGAGCTATCTCTTTTATCTTATGTATTGTTCTCACCATATGGTTGTTGGTGCAAAGGTATGACTCTGCCTCCTTCGTTTATTTCCTTGCACTTATCTTGCCTTTATAATGTTAAGGGGAGCCCTCTCGTATGTGTGCTTGTTGCATTCCATAAGAAAATGTTCATCTCTTGCACACATCTAGGGGGGGCTTCTCTTACATTACAAAAGGTTGTTTTATTATGATCTTTATCTATGCAAATCTTATGGGCTTGTCATCAATCACCAAAAAGGGGGAGATTGAAAGGATATTGATTCCTCTAAGTAATTTGGTGTTGATGAAAACTTCACTTGTGGTTTAACCGTTCGCCTAAGTTGCAGGTTTTACTTATGGACGGTTTGGTATGTGGACTTATCTCTTGAAGTCTCGTGAAGACGGTGCCTCTTATTTAGTCTTTCTCTCCATTTTTTTGTTTTAGGAGGACGTACTATCAAGAGGAGGTCCACCTAGGAAGGTTGTGGGAAATCATGCTTTTCATACACAAACTATACTTGCACATCCACAACCTTCCTATTGATCGGCGAGAGAGCAATCTTGTGAGGAGTACGAGCTATTTCTGCCCTGACCGGAAGTACTGGCTAGGCATCGGTAGTTTCGCCCGCAGTTTTCTTCGGGGCTGGCCAAACTGTAGTTCTGGCTCAAATTTCGGCTAAAATTCCGCTCACGTTCAGTAACTCTATTTGAGAGTGCTCTATTTGACGAAATTAACACACCAGAAGTTGGTCCGGTAGTACTGGTCGGAAGTTTCGGTCATCCCTGACAGGAACTTCCGGCCAGCACTACCTGGCCACCTCCTTTGAGCGGTACGACCACTAAGGCACCAGTAGTTCCGGTCAGGGACCTCGCCACCCAGTATTTCCGGCGCTAGTTCTGATCCAAGTTCCACCATCACTCGAATTTTATTTAGTATACTTCTGTCTTGAAGTGTCATATTTTTCGGAACTTGGGCCAGAACTTCTGCCGGTAGTACTGGTCAGGTAGTTCTGCTCGACTCATCTGGAACTTCCGGCCGGACCGGGAGCCACTCTAGCCTACTTCAGAGCCGTTGGAGCATTCTCACCGGAAGTACCAGTCGCCCACCGGTAGTACCGGTGGTGTCGCGAGGACAACAACAACTCAGTTTGAAGGGGACTTGTTTAAGGCACCCTTCTTCCTCCTATCCATCTAACTCTTCAATATTCTCTCTTCTCCATTAATATAAGAGCTTCATCTTCCTAGATCTCTCTCCCTAGCCACTCAAACTCCTTGATCTTTTGAGGAGTGGGAGAGATAACCTAGATCTACACTTCCACCAAAGGAATCATGATTTTCCCCATCCGTCATTTGTGGATCTTGTTACTCTTGGGTTCTTGGAACCCTAGATGGTGCAGGGAATTCTCGAAGCTAGGGAAATTGTTGTGAAGCTTCATGGTGTCGTTGAGGGCCTGTAATTGAGTTGTGGAGCCTCCCCTCAACCTTGTTGTAAAGGTTTCAGTTGGCACCTTTAAGGTCACCGGTTAGTGGATTGTGAGGCCACCTTTGTGGTGGAGCTCACCGGAGAAGAAGGTGAAGCCTTTGTGGCGCTCGGGTGACCTTGTGTGGTCCCGACACCTTTCCAACATAGACGTAGATTCCTTGGAAGTGAACTACGGGAATTACATCTATGTGTCCCCTTGCCGGTTTTCTCGTTCCTCTCCTTTACAACTTCCTTTACCGCTTTGTTTACTTGTTGTATCGTTTGGCATATAGGTTATTCATCTAGTTGCATCTCTAGATAACTTAATTTTGTGCAAAGACAAAATTTGTAAGAAAAAAGAAATAATAGGTAGTCTCCTATTCACCCCCTCTAGTCTATCCAAGTTGGACCTTTCAAAAGCCAATTGCCAGGTGCACAACTAAAATTCTACAAATTGTTAGTACAAGAACTAAATCAAACCGCACACAAGTACACATACTGACATAACTATTTTCTTTTGCGGGTGAAAACAGATTAGACAGCTACTGTGGGCGAACGAGTGCTCCTAGCATAAAAGGAACGGCCACGTGCTCAAACAGCATCCCTAACGCCTGCGTCTGACAAAAAACTGCCCAGCCGCATGTTCGAAAGACTCTTTTAGGTCATGTTTGGTAGTCCCTCTGGTTCAGTTTATTAGATACACAGATAGTTTAAAAAAAACTTTGATCATAAATTTTGACCAATAAAATATACAACATATGACCCAAAAAATATACAGTTGGAAACTACATTTTAAGATAAATCCTATGTTATAATTTTTGTGACATATTATGTAAAATTTATTAATCAAAATTAATGGTCAAAGTTGTTCTTAAACGTGCATGCCTAATAAACTGAACTGGAGGAAGCACTAGAGGTTTAGTGAGAATAGGACAATCCCTAAATGGATTGGGTGAAACACCTAACTTCACCCAATCCCCTCAAATTCCCATAAAAGTCCAATCCCAACAATCCTTAGGTAGGGGTAGCGTAATGGGTGTTGAGGAAAATACACTAGAGAAATTTGAGGGAATGTGGGGATAATCCCCTCTAGAACAGTAGAACCAAACATTATTTTAAGAATACGTTGGGATTGGGGGGGTGTGGATAATCCCCTCTAATCCCCATAAAACCTCTAGTACCAAACAAAGCCTTAGTCTGACATGCCTAATAGCGTGTTTGGCACCCCAGGGTGCATGGCGAGCGTGTTGGATACAAGCCGCGAACGACACCATATCAGATATATATTGGTAGGCCAGCCTTGTCACTATAACTGCGGGTGGTTAGTTAATGGCGACGACGGTTCCCTATGTGGAGGTAGGAAAGACGTCTTGTTGCCGATGCGGCCTCCCATGTGTTGCGGCCGCGCATTCCTGCCCTTTCTCGACGCTCCCTTGTTTCCTGCCCAGTGCTCCGGCTATAAAGTTGGAGGGTGTAGCTTATCGTTCTCACAATCATTTCTCGCTGTGATTAAAGATGTTGCGTCGCCTACCCACCACCTACACAATGCTAGGCCACCTTGTCCCACTACTGTAACCGAACACAATCCCAATGCCTTCGGACGATGATGAGGATGACTCGTTTGCTTTCATTGGCTCCGATGACGAGGATCACAGAGCAGTGAGAGGACAAGGACGGGAAGGAGGAGGAGTGGGAGGAGGGTCCGGAGCCGGCCGACCTGGAGTAGGAGGCGCTCCTCGCCTCCTACGAGATGGCACACCGGGAGAGGAATGCCGCACTGGAGGAGACGGACACAACTCTCTTGGCCCACGCCATGAAGATCTCTTAGGAGAGGGTGACGACGAAGGAGAGCGGCCACCTCCTCATGGAGGTCGAGCGGCAGGCCATTCTACACATCAACGCGTTGGCTGGGGCTGATGGCCATTCACGAGGTTGCTCGCCTTGCCTTGGTGGAACAAACCCGCTAGGAGCGTGAAGCAGTGGGGGCGACAAGGACGGACTGGCGGTGCGCATACTAGCAGCGGCCGAGCACCAACATGTAGTAGAAGCACGATCGGCAACGAAGACTAGAAGATAGGCCAAGTAGGAGGCAAAGAAGTGGGGCGCAAATGACAATGAGACTGGTCCATTTCGCCTCAACGACGTTACCACTTAGGTTTAGGGTTTAGGTTTAAATTCCATTCGATTTGTAAGATTCCTTCATAATATGAATAAAATTTAAATTGTCAGGTTTGAATTCAAAAGGCTATTGGAGGCACAGCTGGGAGGGGCCAAAAGATGCAGTAAGGATCTATTGCTAGACACCGTTTGGAGGACATGACTAGAGATGCTCTAAGGCCCGTATTTAAGGTTGATATCACTTCTCCTATACATTTACTCTTTCACCTTTTTAATGAATGTCTACGATATGAGTCTACCAACCGTTCCTGTTAAAAACAAATAAATATTACTCCCTCGATCCAAGTACGAGTTTATGTGTGTATTCTGGAATTTTTTGAAATTTGCCAATACACTTCCACACTAAAACACAGGATCTCGTACATTCTCACATGTGAGCATCAACATAAACAAGTCTATCGTTAAAAAAAAACATAAACAAGTCTACATAGGACTACAGCTCCGTAAGCCAGATTCTGATATTCGAATTCTTGCAGAAGGATGAACAAGCACAGCCTGGTACAGGTTCCAAAAGGTGCCACCCAAGATATAACCAGTTTGACACTTTGTTGACGTTTAACCTTAACACAGAAGCAGAACTGGAATTAACATTACTATTACAGTACTGTAGTTTGAGCTCATCCGGTCATACAGACGTCAACAAAAGCACATGGGCCCATTCTAAAGAAAAGTGGCACTCAACTTCTTCAGCTAATTGACTCCGAATAGGTCCCCCTAATTTTCAGCGCAATCAGCATTCTTCAGTGCCTCTTGGGCTTCCCTGCGACAAAAATATTCTGAGAGTAAGCAATCCATGTGATTTCCGTACTACTACTCCCATAGATTAATCATAAGAGAGCTGGCATTCAGCTTTGCATTAGTGAGATCACGAAAAAAAATCACTCCACATGAGAAAGTTCCTCAATTAGGGAACTAAAGCTAAAATTTTGACTCTAAAATTTGACCAGGCCATAAATGGCCAAATCCGCATGATATTCACCCCGGAGGGATTGAGCTTTTGCACTAGTGAGATCACCAAAAAATTAATCGTTCCCAGAAAGTTTCTCAATTTAGGGAACTAAAGCTAGAGCTTTGACACTAAAATCTGACCAAAAAATCAGAGTAATATTCATAGATGATAATAAATATTTTGCACCGGAAGAGACAGTAGAAATGAATGGAACATCCTTCAAGTATCCAAATGCCTCTTAACAGACTATAAGAAAATTGTTTGCACTCCAGGAAAACATCAATCTATATACAAAAAATAATTTGTACTGGACCTATCAAGTTAGCGACTTCATGAAAACATTGAACAGTTACCTTAAAGCATTTTTTATATCCACATTTGTATGGTCTAGCTTCAAGCCATCTTCAAAAGCCTTGCATGCTTTTCTGTAGTCCTATAAGATGATACCAGCAGATGATCAAGTCTATGATCATGAAAAAAAGTATAACTGTTGTTTTTACCTTCAGTAACATATAAGCTGCCCCTTGTCGATAGTATCCTTTAGGCCAATTAGGTAGATACTTTATGCAACTAGTAGCATCGGAGACAGCATCTTCTCCTCTTCCCATGCGCAAGAAGCAGAAACTCCTATTTGCCAGCAAGAATGCGTGATCTTTCACTCTATCTTCAAGTTTCATTGTCTGCAGTATACCATTCATATGCCATTTTTATTATGAGGTAGTTGAGCATCTTGTGTTTGGAATGCTTACTTACAAAAGTACCCACATAAATCAGGACATAAATTTCTGTCTATCCCCACCAAGATCTGGTAGAGTCTATCTGCCTACTGTTGATAACCACAAATTTATAAATGAAAAATAACTATTAACTTTTGGATGCAAAATTAAATTTGTTGACGGTTTCTAATGTTGGTGAAATATATACCAATACCTCTATAAATATTCATTTATCAAACTTAAATAAAATACAAAAATTCTTTATGATCGACCAAAGTTCCATGGAGTTAATTGGTATAGTTTTAGTTTTTGTTAGTTCAAAATACTTTCTTGAATAATCATCTACTACAAAATATTTCGTATAAACACCATGTATTATATTTTAAGAATAAGTACATGGATATGATTAGCCAGTCCTAAAGATAAGTACAACCGGTTTGAAAGTAAGAAGTACATCGAAAATCCAGAGGGACATGCGGATGGCACAACAAGGCATCAATACATGTCACTGTGAGTTGATCATTTACTATGTTCTTCACCCTTCAGTGAATTATGTGGAGTTGAGCTTACGAAGAGAGTGATGGAATTGTGGTAGTTACCCCTTTAGATACTTCAAATGCCTTTCGTTACAATGGACTAGACACTAGAGTAACACATCCCATTCTAACAATAATAAATGATGTAATGAAGGACTCTAATATGAACAATCAGTGGGTGAGTTTGGTTGGTGCACAAGCCACCTACCAACAATTTGGCTAGCCAGCCAAGGTTATTGTTGCCATGCATTAGATCGGCAGAAAATGAATTGAAAGTGGGCAAAGAGGCATGTGCATGCCAAAAGGTGGCAAAAATACAAACAAAAGGTGGATTATATGGACATTGTGAACAAATTGGTAGTTGGGTTCAGAAACAAACCAAAAATGATATACAGTGTGGATCTTTATCTACCATGCGTCAGACCATGCTTTGAGGTTTCATGTTTTATGTCTCTACACTGCGCAGCATTGAACTGACAGTGATGAGCCAATTCATTATTTAGGGTATACTACATCTATAAATATGCATGTCAGGCAATTAATTGAAATAATGAGTAACTAATAGTCGAGTCTAGACGTGGTGGCACTGTATAACTGATTTCTCCCAAAGCGTGAATGGGTGTGTGCTTAAAAGCAAGATGACAGAGATAAAAAACTCTGAAGGAACGAACTGACGCTTTGATCTTAGGGGTGGTATGGCAACATATCTCCCATATATTACATGCCTCTTGGTTGTTCTGCAAGGCCCTCAAACGACATATGTTAGGAACACACAGAGTACTATATATCTTCTTAAATATATGATTATAAAATAAAAAGAAAATAGCAACTATTTTGGAAAGAATTCAAGTACACAAAGAAGGGATATTGAACTAGTTTACATGATAGAACAAAGGTCGTTTAAACATTGAATACACTTAAGGCATTTCTGCCATACTTGCTACCTAATACGTAAACGTCTTCTACTCTTAAACAAAAATCTAAGAGCCGAACACAACAGTTTTTGCCAAATTAAGCTAGTAGCAGCACAAAAAGTAACTTCGGAAGGTATTAACAGCTTTCAAACAATGAACATGAGGCACAATGACTTACACAACCATACAGCTCTGCTGCTCTCATATATTCCTTTCTCCTAAAAGCCTCTGTAGCCTCTGATTTCACTTTAGCTATTTTCTCTTCTAGTTTCAGCGGATGGTTAAACTGATAAAGAAATATTTGTGGTCAGAGCAAATATGTCAACACACAGACAAGGTACTGCATTTAGACACCAATAACATGCAAAACATCCTCCAGCATGGGTATACATAAAGTTTTCAGTATTTATGAGTATCATTAGTATGCATAGGAAGAACTACAGAACAATGGGGACTACTACGGCGATAAACAACATTAGGCAACTGCAAGTATGTATAGAAGGAATCACATACTCTCGGGTTCATATTAAAAATGTTCACATGAGAAATGATTCCATCAGTACTCCAATTTGGCACAGTTGAAACAGGAGAAGTTAACGGAAATAACATTTCAACAATATCCCTTCTTCCATGAAGAGCAGCAATTTGAATTGCAGTTGTACCGAACTGCAGAAGTAGAAGAGTGGGTTAATTTTGCATTTAATCATCGGCACAAATATCAACTGCACTTGCAAATAATTTATATATTAACTAGCAGAGTACCCATGCACTGCTACGGATATTAAATAATCATATATACAAAGGTAACAAAAGCACAATGCATCATTTTCTTCTTCCTCAGCTCACTCTGCCACACCATGGCTTCACCTCCTGTCACCGTTATGCCTTTCAGTCAGCTCTGCTATGTCATGTGTTGCTAATTCTATGGACCTTAAATACACATACTATGATCAGAGAATTGCAAAATATCATCTACATTCTCCCCTGTGATGTCTCCTTCCGTGGCATAGACTCGCCACCGGTACCTTATCGCTATGCTTCACTTATGTTTGTCAGGGTGAGGGCACTATTGATCTTAGATAAAGCACGACTGCGAGAAGACAAATATTTGTCTTTGATCTCTCTTCGTCACAATACGCTCACTCCTCTGCTCTGCCTTCGGTGTGAAGCCACTACGTCATTGTATTGTTTTGTTGGAGCATACGATTTTATGGATTCTAAATAGAATGACCGCAAGAAGGCATTACTGTGTCAGCCTCTTTCTCTCTTTCTCTCTCTACGCCATCTCACAGATCAACTTCCGGATCCTGGGTCGTTGAACTGTCGCTCCGCTCTGCTGTCTCGTTGCTCCATGCCGCATCGCTCAGACCTCGCGCAACACTATCTTTTCAATTCAGCAGACCACCATCAAGGTTGGTGACGTACAGTAGCATTAAGTCTCCCAGGAAGCGCGGACGGTACAGCTAAAGCCCTATTGGTGTAAGTTCTATAGGACCATGACCCATATTAGAACTCGAAATTTAAGACATTTCAACCAAATTGTTAGTTGGTTACATAAGCTTACAATGACATATGATAAATGGTGGAACAGATTCTCTACTAAATATGCAATATGGAGCCTAGCTAAGTCCTCTAAAAACAAAAACCCAAATTAGGGGAACATCTGAACTCACAGCATCTGGAGTATTGGGATTAGCACCAGCATCTAGTAAGCACTTCATGATGTCAGGTAAGCCATTATTCGCGGCCACCATTGTGTATGTGACACCATTATAGTCAATAAAATTCGGATCAGCACCAGCCTGCGTAAATGAATTATTATCTGATCATCTGAATTAGTGTTTGAGATGCCATCTACACAGAAAACGTACGCACAAAGGAAATGAAGCTGCCACAAACTAAGGTACTTAATAAAGATTACTGACCTTAATGAGTAGCCTCACGCACTCCAATGATTTTTTCTGTATGGCCATACCCAGTGGGTTAGATTGAAGGTTTAAAACCTTATTAGGCTGTGGAAAGTGGAGATGTCAACTTAGTATATATATACTTGTGGAAGGAGCAAATGGGAAAGAAAAAAACCATTCATAAGGACACAGATTCAGAAGTTACACATTTCACTTCTGCAGACAAGTCAAGCCTGTTTCAGTTCGAGAGAACTACATATAGGAATGTGTAGCTTAGTATGGTGATAGTGAAGCACAAGTACCACAGATGGTAGACCATAATTTTTCCTTTTCAGATTTCAATGCGAGAGTCTCAAATGGGTGCTATACAACCTAACAGCCTTAACAAAAAAGGATTTCTTAGGCTCAGCGCCACAGACAAGAGGAGAACAAAGAAACTGGTGCTTACATCTGCATTGTGCTCCAACAAAAGTTTCACCAAGCCAGCTTCACCTTTAGAAGCGGCAACATGCAGCGCGGTACCATGCACAGAGTCAAATAGGTCCACATCCATTCCTCTTGAAAGCAGCAGTTCAACATTTTCATAGTGGGCTGCAAAGGAGATTTTATAAAATATCAACTAGGGGACAAGGCATTAGTTTCTTGTTAGGACAAAGTTTCCAAATCTCGTAATATTGAGAATACAAATATTTGAACTTCTAGTTCGTATTTAGATATTACCACTAGCAAAACCATCAGTTTATGAGCAAACCAGGCCTTCTAGAGCCAACGCTTAGAATAGAAAATCGAACTACTTTATTTTGAATCCGCAAGTGGTCAGACAGGAACTCTTTCATTGCTTTTAGTTCAATCGTTCAATCATTTATACGGGAGATTTGACGATGGACATCATACAGAAACATATGGCAAAGATATAGGCTAATATAGAAACATTTGGCATGATAGGTCATGGATGTCAATTACTCAGCACTCAATTGTAACGGCCCCGGGTGACAAGATTGCAAGTGGTCAAAAACAGAAGTCCTCCATACTCCAGGGCATGACAGATTGACGGAATCTGTGTGCGCGCGCGTGTGTGTGTGCAGGAGAGGGAGTGGCATACCAGCCAGTGCAGCACCATGTAGAGCTGAGCCCTTACTTCCAGCAACCGTTGGATCAGCACCGTGATCAAGAAGATATCTTGTAGTAGCAGCTGTCCCAAGCATAGCAGAAATAAACACTGCAGTGTTACCTGAAACAAAGAGTACTACATTAGGTACTGAGAGGAATCATACTACTATACTAGCTAGTCTAGTCCCCCATCAGCAGAACAAAGTTGACAATACATTAGAGGCGATATAGCCCCGCTTTAGCCTTGTATAGCTGCTGAAAATGTTGCCACTAAATGAAATAGACGGCTATTTTAAACTTTGCATTAGACAAGCCACAGTTAAAATTAGCGCTATTGGGTGTTCAATTTGGCATCCACCTTCCGAACAGCCGGACAATCAAAACCCGTACGTTTCGATCCAGTAAGTGGAGCGTCTGGTTCCCAGAGTTTACACATAAAAACGAAATAGGTTTCTGCCGACCGAATACAGCTTCAGTTTGGCCCGAAGCGAAGAGAGACGCACCTTTATTGTCGGGCTGGTTGACGTCGACGCGGACATCCTCGACGAGCAGCCTGCAGACGTCCAGCCGCCCTTCCATCGCCGCCAGCAGCAGCGCGCGGTTCCAGATGACGCCATTGTTCGCGACGACGGCCGCCAGTTCTGGGCACACGATCCAACACCCACATTATTACCATCAAAGGACGAAACCCTAGGGGCTAAGGGTGAGTAGTCGAGGAAGCCAGCGGAGGCGCCGAGAGGCAAGGCAACCACTACCTTTGAGAATGCGGAGGTTGCCTTCGAGGGTAGCCCGCATGATTGGATGGGGAACAAGGTCCAGCTCCATGGCGACCGGGTGAGAAGGCGAGTGTTTCGTGAACCCCGTGGTTAGCGGCAGTGCTACGCGAGATGGACCAGAAAATGGAAAAGGGCAGACGAGGCGACGACTACGGTGGGAGCAGATCGGACGGGGTGGGACTGCGAGATATCGCCGAGCAAAGGAAAACGGTGGGTGGAAACCCTATTGCTTCACGCGCGTTGTCCGACTTGGCCCGGCCCAATAGGATCCCTACGGTGTGGACCCATGCTCTCGGAGAGCTTCTTTTCGGCGTTCCTCGTGGGCTCGCGGCATAAGTCTGATCCGTGCCCCGAGTAAAAAGTTTTTTATTTTTGCAAGGAGAGTAGGAAGTTTTTCTTTTAGTACGACAAGCCCACAAAGAGAACGTCTACTCTCTCTGTACATTAAAACATGTCTCATTCAAATTTAGATAAACTTGCGACATCATCTTTAGGATGGAGAGAGTATTATAAACCCGGTGGTGTGGAGTTTTAAGATTGACGTAGATATCAAACTTAGAGTTTGATACCCGGTGAGCTAGGATACACCATCCAATAATGAAGTATTAGTTCTCTATGGTAACAATGTTAATACCAAAGTTTTAGGCCTATATAAAGATCTAGGCTATTAACTATAAGAGGAGATGAACATGAAATTGTCAAATTATAATATTATTATCTTCTTGTTTTGCAAATTAAACAAGTTAGGTTGCTATAAAGGCTCGAAGCTCAATTAACCTAGCTTGCAAGTGCGGGGACTTATTTAAAAGAGGATGGGACATAAACAACAAGTAGAAGAGATACAAAACATGAAGGTTTGTTGTTGAAGTTCAGATCGTTAGCGTCGAGGAATGTTCGTCCAATGATTGAAGCAAACACTAACGTCGACATGCAAGTCGGGGCCTTGAAAAAATGCAAACATTTCACCCCTTCACCCGTGACAGTTATTTCACCTTGCGTTAGGAATGTGCCAAGGAGACCCTATGAACAAGCCAATTAAAAATGTCTCTCTAATACTACCTCCGCCCCAAGTCTTAAGGCCTATAATTTTTTGAACAGTCAAACTATGTAAAGTTTGACCAAGTTTTTAGAAAAAAAATATTAATATTTACAATATGAAATATATACTCTTGATACATCATGAAACATATTTTCACGTAGTACCTATATAATATTCTAGTTCTTGATAGTTTTTTCAAAAAGTTTAGTCAAATTTTTCGTAGCTTGATTTTTCAAAAAAATTATAGGCCTTAAGCCTTGAAACGGAGGGAGTATTTCAATAATTTGAACTAGGAATTTAATTTTGCTTTTCAAAAACAGAGAGTCTATGATAGGAAAAAGTCTATCTGAGGGTCGAGCCACTTCAAAACACTAGGTCATAACACCATGATGGTAATAGTGACTTGAAGCTGGTCTCTTTGGTATTATTTGAATTTCCTCAACAAGCATTCTGTTTCTGACATGACACTTGGTGGTTTTGATAATTCAAAGGGTGAGTCTAATAATACTTCAACGGTAATCTACTACACTTTTTGGTTATAAACATTTTAAGCAGGAGTGCAGTGATATGACCATCCGGTCCTAACGATAAATACAACCCCAACTAAAATAAAACATACATTGAAAATTGAGGGATGCGCCCATACATGTTATTGAAAATAACTCTGTCATCGGTGGTACCTACACACATTTGCACGTCCTATCGATTCAAGCCAAATGAACCTTTTTTATTGTAGAACACACTAGTAGAGAATTGTTTATCAGTGGAGCATCTTTTTTCCTACCAATAGCGCATATGGGATGAGCCACTAGTGTTGCACCATTAGTAATTATTTATCAATGGCGCATATCAAATATGCGCCATTGATAGTGGAACAACCAGTGGCGCAACTTAAATATGCGCCATTGATATTTTACCCGTGGAGCATATATCCAAATGCGCCACTGGATGAATAAAATATGCGCGGGGCATTATTCGCGGGGGGCATTGTCCTCATACGATATGAAGAAGATATCCGCGGGGGCATTATCGACGAAGCCCATGCCCGTTGGAACATTGACCGTGAAAACAGGATACGATGGATTTGCTTCTTTAAGAAGACACTCCTCTAGATACAGAATACCATGCTATAGGTTAGTCATTGCTCCACTTGCATTTTTATCAGCTCCTCACTCAGAATCGGTTGACCAGCTATGTGAACCCTGGTCAAGGTGCCCTCAGGGGGCTGTGTTAACGGGTCGTCCTGATCCCGGGCCTCTTCGGACCCGGCTGGCTCAAAGACTGCTTATTCTTCTTGGTTCTCTTGCGATGCTTCTTCGTCTCGACATTAGCAGCCATCTGCTCATCCGCCGCCTTATGGAGTGTGGTGGGGCTGAAAATGATTCCCTGGGTGTCTTTATAAGGACCAACGGCACCAGCATCCGGAGGCGTCTCCTCTAGGGCACCATGGAAGTCCAAACGCGTGCATGTTCTAGTACAAGCATTTGGGTCGTCGCCAACGCGGTAGGGCTCGTCCATGTTTGGCATGAACAAAGAGTCGGTGACGCCAGTGTTGATCCACTTATCTGGGTTGTCATCATCATCATCATCGTTAATGTTGTCCCCATGTGCATCCTTGGGCGGTGCAGCGGCGGCCAACAATTGCTGGTGACGAGAGGTGGTGGCGGTGACTGGTTGTTGTGGCCACCGCGGCAAGGGCACATGTCGCTGCTAAGTTACTTGTTGTTCCTTCACAAGCCGAATCTGGGTCTTTGGCCCTGTCAAGACCCAGCCACAGCAATCTTGAAGGTTCTTATGATCATCAGCGCCTCGAGGTTGGCTGGGAGGGTCCATGTGTTCGCACCCCGGCAACACCCGAGCCAGCCGGACCTTGAACACGTCATCCTCCATCGACTTGTGGTGCATTGTGTGGCTATTTGGTTGAATAATTGTGCCCTTGCCAACATCCTTTAGATCGCCGTCCACGTAATGCAAGAGCGTGCAAGGAGTGTCCTACGGAAGAACAAGCATCGTGAGATGGCGCTAGCTAGTCATCAAAGGCAAAGGATATGAAATGTTATCAACATGCATGTGTTGGCCGGCGTCATTACCTTAGAGATGGCGTTGAGCTCAGCTAATGTCGAGATACCGGTATCATCCTCCCGCTGAGATGCCTTACGAAGCACCGTCAGTTGCGCCTTAGTTTTGGCGGGAGGGGGCATCGGTGTGACCTGCGGCTCTGTGTTGGCGCCGGCGGGAGGTGTCACCAGAGCGACCTCCGGCTACGCGTTGGTGTTGGCGCCGATGGGAGGGGGCACCGGAGCGATCGGGTGCATCTCGACGTTGGCGGACTCGGGCGTCACCATGTTCGGCGACACGTGCTGGATCGAGTTGCTGCCGGAGAGGCTGGGCACCACGAGCGGCCCTCGTCGACCTGCCGCATTCCAAGCAGCGATCCCCTCCCACAGCTCATTGGGAAACATCTCGCGGATCTTCTCTTGCACTTTCTCGTCGATCAGCCTCGACATCTGTTGCATCTGCTCCCGGAGGACTTCAACCTCGCGTTTTTCACTTGCCGCCGCCACCGCGGCCTTCCTCTCTTTCTTCGCCTTTGGGTCCTCTTTCCTAAAGTCGCCAACCTTTTCGTACGTACCATAGCCGGACACGCGGCCAAATGAAGTCGGCGGCGCGGACTTGGCCCTCCCCTTGAACATGTTTGTCGCCCTGTTGAAGGGCGTGTCCCACCGCGGGTCCGCCGTCAACCCTAGGACGAGCTCGCACTTGACGCACAAGACTTCTCTTCGGATCTCTAAAGAGAAGGAAAGTGATCCCATTTAGAAATTCGGCTTCATTACTTAATTAGAAACACAGATGCACTCCGAGATAAATTCCTTACCAGCCTTTTATGGAACTTCCTCACATCGTCGTCGTCAGTAACGAATTCCTTGAGTTTGGGGTGGAGATAGTAGCGGGCGCGGACAAACTGCATCACCTGCTCGTCCGTGAATTTGTGCCACGGGTTATGTTTCCCTAGACGGGCATACTCGGCGTCCTCCTTTGCCCAAACGGCCTTTTTTTCCTCGATAACCGCCGCTTCCGCAACGTTGGTTACCTATGTTCAGCTCCTGCATACTCCTCCCCCACTCAGTCCATTCCTGACCTTGAGGTGAAGTGCAGTCCACCTTGAACTTGATGAATTCATCTTCGTCGAGCATCGGCTCGGCCTTCTTTATCTCCTCCCAACTTTTACCCTCGTTAATCCTCCTCTTCACTCGGCTTTTCCAACTGCTCAAGGCGGTGCTCATCCTCGTGAGGGCTAACTTGTTTACCTTGTTCCCTACGAGCGTTTGGTTATCGTACTCATCTGGGAACTTGTACCGTTTGTGAAGCTTCCCAATGAGGAGTTATCGCAACCATTTGTTCTTTCTTATGTCCTTCTAGTTGATGCTCATGCTCTCCCGCACGATGCACCCGAGTTGTAGGCCGTACCCAGTGGCAAGCTTCGCAGGCTCCAAGGGTTGGCCACCCGGTTTCACAAGGGTGAACTCTTCGCGGTTGGTGCCGAGTTTCGGCAGCGTCCGCTCCTGCCTTTCCGCCTTATTCTTCTTCTTCCTAGCGGGCGGGGAGGCGCCATCGCCGTCCACGCGTTCACCGCCATGACTTGCTTCGGCCTCCTCGTCACCATTACTGCTTCCGTCGTCGTCGCCATCTTCGGCCTCCTCCTCATATTCAGACTCCTCGTCATCTTCTTGGTCCGCAGCTTGGGCCTCCTCGTCAACTTCATCGTGATCCGTAGCTTCGGCCTCCTCATCAGACCCGCTTAAGTCATCGCCAAACCGCCAAAACTTGAGGTTGGATCTTCTTGCTCGTTCTTTGACGCTCATGGGCTGAGAAGGGCCAGCCCCGATGTCTTTGTCTTCGCTCGACATGTTTGCTCTTCATAGAAAAAATGCAACAATGTAATTAGTACAAGCTAGAGTCAACCAAAAAATTCAGCATGACCTTTGCTATTTTTGGACCTAGGAGTGCCTATTTCTCAACCGAAACGGAAGTGAATCAACACTTCGGGAGAAACGGGCAATCAAATGAATTTCCTGCAACAGTTTTCATACAAAATAATGTGCTCCAATTTTCAAATTGATGACAGCTATACAATCATAGATATACAAAGAGCAAAAAATAGCTCCAGGTGTAGCAAAAAATAGCTCCAGGACAAGCTAAAATAAGCTCTAGGAAAAAAAATAGCTCGAGGTGTAGTTTTCTTTTCTGATATTCTGAGAATATCTGTAAAAGAAGGGTAAAAACCAACACACATACATGGCAGCTGCAAAAGCTGCCTTTTAACATTAGTCAAATTCACACAGAAAAAGAGCACCACCTGCTATATATACTGATGGTGCCATCATGTTGATAGTGTTTCAGAGAACATAAAAAATACATTTATCCTTGTTATATATATTAGGTTGCTATATATAAGCAGTTTGATACATTAGATCAGAGGACATGGGTCAAGTATTATCAGATTGCTACACCTTTCTAACAGTGGGTTCAAACAATACCAGTTTCTATGACAGAGACAAGTAGGCACTAAAAAATTCCTGGTTCCTTTTTACTTAAGCTCGAAAATGGTCACTAGATGTATCTTGCATGCTTTGACATTTCTATGACAGAGACAAGTAGGCACATATCATTGATGTTGTGTGTAAGAAACCAATGCATATACCGTAAAATAAACAATGGAGAAACCAAGACAACAGCTAGCTGTTTTGCATGACAACCTCACCCTTTTCTCCAATAATCTGGCACTGTTTCTTTAGTCTGGGTATCTAGACAGGATTTTGATGATTTTCCATTTGTGTTCTTAACAGTTAACATTTCCTAAGGGTCTTACTTTAGCTCCTGGAAGACCCATAGTGGCCCCGAGCAGCCCCGTCGTATTTGACGTCAGCCTATTGTTCATACCAGGTCTTGATGATGATGAGTAAAAAGAATTGTATCAAACATTTTACGGGAGGAAACTGAGGCCAATGATTTACCGGTTCTGAATTACCATGTATGTAGAGTGATAATTGTTTTTGGCAGCAAACTATACAGAAGTATGACAATTTGTATCAAGTACATAGCAACATTGGTGATGAACAGATTGGGTAGCATCAGTGTATAAATATATGTGTTAATCCTTCTACTCTGTTGCTAGTGTTTTATGGGGAGATTCGGTGTGTTTCAGTGAAGTGTCAGGTTCAGAATGCAATAATAATAAAAAGGAACATGGAGCATTCAGTAGAGCAATTGTTTTAGTCCAGGTGCAGAAGTAAACGATACAAAAAACTTTAGAGGCCCGAAAGACAGTAGTGATAGTAGCCATCTCATAGTTGGAAGGAAAAATAAATGACATGGCATAGAAATTTTGGGTATATCCTCATCGTAGATACAGCAATATTAGTATGTGTTACGCTTCTCCATTGTCTACATATGATTAATCTGACGCCGCCAAAATAAACGGCATAGATATTTTCTTGCTCCCAATTTATTCTACAAATCCAAGGACCCTCACAACTTTAATATCACAAGCTATTTGAATTCAAATAGATGCGTCGCTATTCCCTTGTCGTGCAGGCACAACTGAGTGGTCATGCCTTATAATGTATAAAAGGGAAAGGCTTCACATAACAACATGCAGAAATAATATGAGCAAGTCGGCCATTGTTTGTAAAGGCTAACCCCTCTATTTTACATGCTAACACGATAGCAGATCACACGAGGGATTCTGAACATGCTTAACTAGTACAGAATTTCCATCAAAGACGGTGGCTCACCGAGAGGGAGAGAGGGGAAAGAGAGGGCTCACCGACAGGAGCTCATTGATGGTGGCTTGACGGTGAGCAATCGAGGGAGGCGGCGACGGTGACCGCGGCGAGCTCTTGGCGATGGTGACCGCCCTCCTCGTCGGTGGTGCGTGTGGCGCTTCTCCTCGTCAGTGGGTTCGTGCGCGCGACCCTTCTCCTCGTCGGCGGTGCTCCTGGTGCTCCTCCTCCTCCTAGTTTCTCCAAGGGGATGGGGTGGCACTCCTAGCAAGGGGACGGGGTCGAGATTAGGGGAAGGGAGGGGGAGGAGGAGGGGGAGGGGAGGGGGAGAGGAGGGGATGGGGTGGCGCTCACCGGCGACGACTGCTCCGGTGGCGGCAGGGCGACTCCTCCGGCGTGCTAGGGTTCTTCGCGTGAGACACGAAAGAAAGGGGATTGATATGAGACAGTGAGAGTGAGAAGAAAGGGACGATCGGTTTTTTGACTAGGTGTAAAACATCTGTGGCGCATATTTTTCAATATGCGCCATTGATATGAGACACTTAGTCAAATAAGGCGACGCCCTCATATGTGAGAGTAACACAGGCTTACCGCAGTGGTTCGACTCATGGGGCAAAACCTGGGCTGGGGCATCCAGGTTCGATTCCTGGTTGCCTCACAATTTTTGGGCCGAGCGTTTTTGGCTAAGTGTCAAATATCCGTGACGCATATTGCCCAATATGCGCCATTGGTATTTGGCACTTAGCCAAAAACCACGATGTCCTGGTCTATGTCAACAACCCAAGGTTACTGCAGTGGTTGTTGACGTTGTGTGCTGCATCTGGAGCAGCCAGGTTCGATTCCTGGCTCTCTTGATTTTTTTAGTATTTGGCACTTAGCCAAAATACTTGTCATTAATATCTAGTATATTTTGTAACAAATAGTAATTAAGTTTAACATTCACAAATCTATTTAAAACAAGGACATCCATTTGCAAGTATATATGCAATTATTAATTTATTTAAAACAAAGACATCCATTTGCAAGTACATAGGCAATATCCATACACACCAATATTCTTCACAAATCTAGCGTCTCTTTGCAATCTTCTTGCCCTTCTTCCTCGCGGTTAAATACTTTAGCCCGGAAAGGTTAAGGTTTCTTCTCGTGAACGGACAACCTTTAGTAGGTAGGGTGGTCTTCCTTTTTCCTGCAGCTGTCGGCTTGTCGAAGTACTCGTCGAATTCCTCTTCGATCTTCAGATCCCCGTTCTTTTCTAAGTCTTGCTTGTTGACGGGTCCGTCCATTCCGATGATGCTCCTCTTGCCCCTCCTCACAACAACACGGCTTGGCTTTGACGGGTCAGTGATAAAGAAACATTGGTCAACATGGCTCGCGAGTACCCATGGCTCATTTTTTGCGGAGGCGTTCTTCGCGGAGGCATCGGGTATAACCATGGTGGTGAAATACCGACCCTCTTTTTGGACGCTCTTGGCCCATCTGACACGGAACATCGGCACCTTCTCTCCGGCGTAGCAGAGCTCCCAGATCTCCTCGATCCTTCCAAAAATCGTTCCTTGACGGTGGCTTCGTCATCGGCATAGGATAGCATCGTTACTCCTGAGTTCTGATAGTCGCTGCTCATGTCCCTTTTCTCGGTGTAGAATCTGTACCCGTTGATGTCATATGCCTGATATGTCCTCATGTTGTGCCCGGGGCCATTTGACAAGGCAAAAATTAGTTTTTCATCCTCCGTAGAAGGCGTTTACGGGTCTGTGGGGGGATTGTCTTGAAGCTTCTTCTTGAACCAAGCCGTGAAGCTAGAGTTGTGCTCTCTTGTTACGTCTCCCTTCTTCCTCGGTCGACCAAGGTCAATGAACTTCTGCTCGATTAAGCTTTTGTGCTCTTCCACCCAAGGATCGACCAATTCAATGTGTTGTAGCACGACTCGGTGTGCCCTGTAAAAGTCGTCACGTCGACCCTTCGCACCGACATGCATGGTGCGAAAGCCCTCGTGGTGGCCATATCCAGCGAGCCTGCCGAGGTGCGTCCTTTTGGGTAGACCAACAGGGTCATCCTCGTCGTCCGGGTCAGTGCGTAGATAATTCTGGCAGAAAGAGACGCACTCGTAGGTCAGAAAGCCCTTGGCAATGCTTCCATCTGGACGGGACCTGTTGCGTACGAATCCTTTGATAACACCATTAAGTCTTTCAAACGGCATCATGTTGTGTAGGAATGTCGGCCCGAGATGAATGATGTCATCCACGACATGGACGAGTAGATGGACCATGATGTCGAAGAATGCGGGCGGGAAGTAAATCTCGAGCTCGCATAGTATCACGACGATCTCATCTTGTAGTGTGTCGAGCTGCTTCAAGCCTATCGACTTCCTCGAGATGACGTCGAAGAAGTTGCAGAGGCCAAACAACGTCTCACGGACGTGCTCGTCCATTATCCCTCGGATCACAACGGGAAGTATTTGCGTCTTCAGCACGTGACAGTCGTGGGACTTCATCCCGCTGAACCTCTTCTTCGCTTTGTCCAGATATCTGCCTATGTTCCCCGAGTAACCGTAAGAAACTTTGACTCCTAGGAGGCAGTTGAAAAACTTCTCAAGCTCCTGCTCACTTGGAGTGAAGCAGGCAGCCGAAAGCACTGCAATTCCCCTCTTAACCCTTTTGTAGCGACCTTGAGTATCTTCAGGCGCCGTCTCATCATCATCATCATCGGGCGGCGGCGTCTCATGAAGTTCTTCCTTGATGCCAAGTTTCATCAGGTCGTTCCTTGCTTTTGGCCCGTCTTTGGTCCTATCTGGCATGTTGATGATAGTGGCAAGCAGACTCTCGCACACATTCTTCGTGATGTGCATGACATCAAGGCTATGGGACGTGTGGAGGTATTTTCAGTATGGCAGGTCCCAGAAAACAGGCCTAGCTTTCCACACACCATGCAGCGGTTTCGTCCTCGGACGCTTCTTTCCCGGCAAAGGGCACTCTTCCCAATTGTCCAACATATCTTGGATCACTTCTCCGCTCCTCGGACGTGGGAATTTTTCGAGCTCTACTTTGCCATCGAACAGATCTCTACGCTTTCTCCACGCGTGATCCTTTGGAAGCCACATTCGAGTCCGTTGGAACACGGTCTTCGATGACCCAGGATCCCTTGGTAGCTGGAGATGTGGGGTCTTATCCATGCACTTGACACATGCTTTGTGTCTGTGGTTCACCTGGGCAGACACGTATGCGTAACTTGGATAGTCCTGCACCGTCGTGAGTAGCGCGACTCTCATAGGGAAATAATATCTTGTGTATGCGTCCCACGTATGGGCTGGCGTCTCCCACAGCGTGGCTAACTCTTCTTTCAGCAGCCCGAGATACAGATGCATGTCGATACCTGGTTGTTTAGGCCCCTGAATCAGAATACACATGTGTATGTATCTCTGCTTGGTGCACAGCCAGGGAGGGAGGTTGTACGGTCATACAAACACGGGCTAGGTGTTATGTGTGCTACTCTGGTTGTCAAACGGATTGAGTCCATCGGTGCTCATACCAAGCCTGACGTTCCTTGGATCGCCCCCGAAGTCTGGAAAGTCAATGTCCAGTGCGTTCCACTGGCTAGCATCCGAAGGGTGTGTGAGGATCTTTCCCTTATGTGGATCATCTTCGGCCGGCTTCTTCCTTTACGCGTGCCATTGCATGAGTTTTGCTTCCTTAGGGTCCACGAAATACCGCTACAGACGGGGAGTGATAGGAAAGTACCATACCACTTTCCGAGGAACTTTCTTGTTCCCTCTCTTGTATCGTCCTTGGCCACACACCAGACATGTGGTTCTATCCTTGTACTCGTCCCGATAAAGTGCGCAGTCATTAATGCAGGCGTGGTACTTAACATACGGTAGGTCGAGAGGACATACGATTTTCTTAGCCTCCTCGATACTAGTTGGACACGTGTTCCCCTTAGGAAGACGTTCTTGCCAGAATCTCATGTTTTTGTTGAAGCTTACATCGGTCCATTTGCTTTCTGCCTTCATCTCCAGAGCCTTGAGCGTTACGTTCAAGCGGGTATCCTCGGGCCAACACCTAGGATACAATGGAGTTTTCCTGTGTATCTCCATCTGCGCTAGCTTGGCTTTCTCCCTAGCAGCAGCTTTGGTGTTGCTCGTCTCCCTGAGAAGCAGTTCCTGAACATGAGGGTCCTGCAAGGCCGAGGTTAGCCGCGTCGTTTGTGTGTCTGTGTCTTCTCCACCGGCACCTCCTTCGTGATGATCATCATGTCCGTCACTGCCATCATCTCCTTCGTGTTGATCATCATGTCTGCCGCTGCCGACATCTCCTTCATGATCATGATCATGATCATGTCCGCCACCGGCATCTCCTTCGTGATGATCATCATGCCCGCCCTCGTCTTCAGGATCGTTGACGTCCTCGTCATCTTCAGAATCATAGCCGCGCATGAAACCACGTGTGAGCAGGTGATTCTCCAGGTCTCCGGAATCAGGGTCAACCAAGCTCCCGAGATTGCATGTTCGACACGGACATCTTATGTAGATCCTCTTGTTCAGAATCATGTCGGCCACCGCGCGTTTCTTGTATCTAGCTGCTCGACCTTCGTTCATGTGTCTAACCATGGTTTCCTGCGCGGTATAGAGCAAAAAGAGAGAGTATCTTAGAACCACAGCACCATCATGCACACACACACACATGCATGCATGGCCGCCGGAAAAATTCGGCATGACATCTCCTAAAAATGGGACATATGGATAGTGCAAAAATTTGCCGAAACGGAAATTAATCGATATTTCGGCAAACATCCATGCACCACCAGAGCAAGCAACATGCTTTCTTCTTCGTCACCTGCAAACGTTCATGCACCACATCCATGCAAACACATCATCCCTCTCGCAATAAGAAGGCTTCACAAACATAAGCATGCACACACATACACAACGCACCGATGTCCACCCTCCACACAAAACATCCACATGCATGTCCTCCAACAACTCACCTAGTAGAATCGTTACCGAGCCAAATCCACAACGAGATAGTGTGGTTGTTGTTGGAGAACAAGATGGATGTTGGAGGAGGAAAACTAGTTGGTTTAGTAGATCTACAACAATTGGAGAGGTTTCCCCTCACAAAACTATGAAGCAAGGTAGGTTCAACAACCAAGAATGGAGAAAAGAATGGAGAAATTGAGGTGGTGGGGAGGAGGAGGACGAGCTAGATCTAGTTTGGGGTGGTGGCTGGAGAAAAATGGAATGGTGGTGGTGGGTGGGGGTGGATGCCAACTTGTAGATCTGGACGAAGTTATCAGTGGCGCATATTACGCTGAATGCTCCAGTGATAAGTCTGCCACCTTTTCAGGTGGTGGACCCAAGACTTATCAGTGGCGCATTTACTACTATATGTGCCATTGGAGGGAAAGTATGAGTGGCGCATATCCTGAATGCGCCATTGATATTCCTGCCACCTTTCAGAGTGGTGGGGTCCAGGTGGGGCCCACATAGTTACCAATGGTGCATGTAGGAGAGGATGCGCCATTGGTGAGGAGAATATCAATGGCGCATATTGCATATGCGCCACTGATAATAATATATCAATGGCGCATATGGATATATGCGCCATTGATATTTGGTCCACAGGCCTCCAAAGTGCCGGGCCCACATTATCAGTGGCGCATTATTTGTGATGTGCGCCATTGGTTATAAATAATATCAGTAGAGTATATTTTTAAATGCACCACTAATAATTATCAGTGGAGCATATTCAAAAAAATGCTCCACTGATAATAAATCTATCCATAAGCCTGTCTCTAGTAGTGACACATATTTATAGTTTAGAAAAGTGGTTTCAATTTTCTGGTTTGAATACTTTTGATTTTTTTCCAAAAGTCAACTCGGCAAACCAAAAGTCAACGCATGAGTTGACTTTGACAAAAATAAATTCAATTGCTCCAAATCTTTCAATATGTTAAATGCCCAAATGGAGTTGGGGGCATATCTTTTCAACTCCTCCTATCCACTAACATGCCACTCTTTTGTCCATTCAATCTTGCTCCAAATCAACCATACATAGCACATATGAGGTTCTTTTGGTTTTGCTTATGTTCTTAAATCTAGTAATGGTGGATCCCTTCTCACATACATCATATACACTTTGTCAGGATGACATGCATGGCCAGCCCCAAAAAACCTCTTCATCTTCCTTTTCTTATATCTTTGGGTTTTGTGATACTCTTTTCTCTTCTTTGAAGTTCAAAGAACCTATCCTTGCATCTATCCTATACCTACACCTCCTCTGTGATCATCCATATATACACCACCATGATCTATGGTAAGCTAGCTAGCTAAAAAAAAACACTCCTAATCACTACCATGTACATATCCACACCCATGGCCATCGAACCAACCCAACCTAGCTCTACCGTGGACTCCATACTGATGAAACCGTGGTTGCAGGTTGGCCGTGTCCGGTTGATGTGCCCAGCTGGTCTGAACCACGCGCCCCTCCTCTGAACCCGGTGCACACGAAGCAACCCAGATGGACAGCGAGAGCCGCGCCGCGTCACCGCGCGCGCGCGCACAGCACGCGTCTAGACAGCACAGCAGCAGTAGCGCGCAGCACCCATGTTCTCTCAATTTTCCTGGCCACCACAGTACGCCACCGGCTCCGTCCATCACGCGACGTTGGAGAGGGAACATCCAGCTCGCCGTAGCAACTTGCGGAACCCCAATCCATGCACCGCATCGCTCGAAATCTTCCTCAAAAATTCGAACCATGTTCTTGTCCGCCGAGTTTCTTTTCCGTCAGTTTTTGCAATGTTTTCACTCCCTGTTCATCGCAAGCTCACATCCCCTTCAGTCAATCTCCGGCGCCAACCCTTACATTCTTACAACGACGCCACATCCCTCTTCCAGTAGGTTCAGACGGCGCACAAAACGGAGCTCGGTATCTCACTTAATATTCCGCGAAAGATCGAAGGATCTCGCTATAAAACCTGTAGACCGTTCGTCAGTTTATCCCGTTGCGGACGCCCACTGTGTTAAAATAGGTCTAGTGGTAGTATTCTGTCATGTATTTGTACACACGTGTACGTATGTAACTTATGCTAATCATTATATATATTGACCTCGTGGTGAGGCAATTGCCCCATGAAAACCCTAAATTTTGACTTGGTATCAGAGCCGTGCGAGCCTCTCCACCGCGTCGCCGCCGCAAAACCCTAGCTAGGGCGATCCACCGCCGCCGCGTCTCCACGCCGCCCCCGCCGCGATGACTGAGTCAGCGCTCACGCTGGCCACCGTGGGCTCCTTGTCCATGACCCCCGCTCGCCCCATCATCGCTCCGCTGTTGTCTACAGCTCTCGTCCCTGTCGTGACGCTGATCGCGGTCCGCCTGGACCGCACCAACTACATGTTGTGGAGGGCGCTGAGCCTCCCCAACTTCTCCGGCGCCCATCTCCACGGCTTCCTCGACGGCACGGCCACCGTACCACCTTCGACCGTGACCACCGGCACCGGCGATGCCGCTCGTACCGTCAGCAACCCCGACTACAAGCAGTGGTGGACCCTGGATAAGAAGGTCCTCGGTCTTCTTCTCGGGTCCATGACCGAGGAGATCGCAACCTAACTCATTGGCTGCAAGACGGCCGCGTCGGCTTGGGCAGCCGTCGCTGCCATGTTCGGCGCTGAAAATAGCGTCAACATCCGTCACCTTCGGTGCCAGATCCAGGCGCTGCGCAAAGGGGACAAGTCCGCCAGCGAGTACATGAACCAGGTGAAGGCTATGGCCGACGCCATGGCCGCTGCCGGATCCACTCTCCGTGATGACGAGGTAATCGACTTCATGTTGACCGGGCTCGGCCCGGCCTTCAACCCATCCCCGTCTCGATGAATTTTTCGACGGTCACGATCACCCTCGGCATGTTCTACGCCAACGTGCTCAGCTGCGAGGCCCTCCAGAAGCAGAAGCAGGCGGAGGTTGACGACTGGTCCTCCAAGGCGGAGGAGGAGGAGGACGTCCTGCAGGTGGTGCCCCGCAGGGCCAAGGCGGCCAAGGCCAGCATGGCAACGGCCAGGGCGGCGGCGGTGACCGCCGCAACAATGGAGGAAACAGCAGTGGCGGCAATGACCGCAACCGCAATGGAGGAGGCGGCAATGGCCACAACCGGCGCTGGCGCCCCCAGTGCCAGATTTGTAAATACTAGGGGCATGAGGCGGACAACTACAGGAAGCGCTACGACTACGACAACCATGCGGGTAACTCCGCCTCCACCTCGTCCGCCGCCGAGCCACCGTAGTGGATCATGGATTCCGGCGCTTCGGACCACTTCACCAGCGAACTAGAACGCCTCCACATGCATGAGCGCTACAGAGGCAAGGATCAAGTGTAAGTTGCCAACGGTGCAGGTTTGTCTATTTTGCATATTGGTCACTCGAATTTACCCGGTGCATTCCTCTGTTTGAGAAATATTCTTCATGTTCCTCATATCAACAAACATCTCCTCTCCGTGTTTCGTCTTTGTTTTGATAATGACTGATACATTGCAAATGTATCTATAATTTTTGATGTTCCATGCTTGGTTTTATCTACTTTCTTGTGTTTTGTTCCAACTTTGGAGTACTTTTCATATGATTTCTTGGACTAACCTATTAACAAGAGCCATAGTCCCAGCTACCTGTTTTCTACTGTTTTTGGTTCCAGGAAAGTCAGAAAATGAATATTCTCGGAATTGGACGGGACAAAAGCCAAAGTGCCTATTTTTCCGGAAGACTCACGGAGCCAGAATATGAGACGGAGGAGGGCCAGGGCCTGGCCACACCCCCCAGGCGCGGGTCACCCTAGGCCGCGCCAGGGCATGGTGTGGGCCCCCTGGCACCCCCTCGGTCTCCCCTCTCGCCTATAAGAGCCTCCCGACACCAAAACCCTAAATGGTCAATCAGAAATCCACGAAAAGTTCCGCAGCGCCGCCGCCACCGAAGGGGAGATTCAGGGAACAGAAAGTCTCTATTCCGGCACCCTGCTAGGGTGGGGAAGTGCCCCCGGAGCCATCTCCATCGATCTTCACCGCCATCTCCATCACCATTGCTGATTCCCATGATGAGGAGGGAGTAGTTCTCTCTCGAGGCTAAGGGTTCTACCGATAGCTATGTGTTCATCTCTCTCTCTATACATGATCTTATTGAGATCATGAGCTTGTAATCTATAGATCTACCTTGCTACTCAAGTGCTTTAATAGATCTCTGCTCTCCCCATGTGTGTGAAAGTGACAGCGTGCTCACCATGGTGGCACTTAGGCTAGAGATTACAAATACTTATTATGAGTTATATTTGGAGTTGGATGTCTTTATGAAATTGTGGTGTTTGTTGGACTCATCTAGTACTCAAGGTGACAGTGTGGGGTTTTCTAGATGGGAAAGGCTTACTTTGAGGTGTGCTGTTATAGCCTTACCATCGATTAGAGTGTCCAACCGGAGAGTAGTTCAGCGTAGTATCATAAAGAAGAATATATATATATATATGAGAGTGTTCACTAGTGAAAGTATGATCCCTAGGCCTTGTTTCTAAGCATTGATACACCGTTTGCAATTAGATCTGTTACATGTTTGCTTCCTTCCATCTTTATTTCAGTTTGCCTTTAGTCTTTTCACGCCATCAAGCTATTTTCTATCACCATACCACTTGTATTTCACTATCTCTTCGCCGAACTAGTGCACCTATACACCTAACAAGTGTATTGGGTGTGTTGGGGACATAAGAGAGTTCTTGTATCTTGATTGCAGGGTTGCTTGAGAGGGGATACCTTTGACCACTTCCTCCCTGAGTTCGATAAACCTTGGGTGCTCCACTTAAGGGAAAACTTGCTGCTGTTCTACAAACCTCTGCACTTGGAGGCCCAACAACTGTCTATAAGAATAGAAGTAAGTAGACATCAAGCTATTTTCTAGCGCCGTTGCCGGGGAGGTAAGGTAAAAGGTACTCACATCCTCCGGTGTGAGTGCTCTAAGTTATTTCCTTTAGATTCTGCAATTTTGTCTTTTTATTTCTTGTTTTCACTAGTTAGGCTTAATGGAAAGCAACAACAAAATTAGAGAGCTTTATAGTATTTATCTTGAGTTAGGACATGAAGTGTTTGAAGAGAAAATTAAAAAACCGATGGAACTTTATTTGCATGCTAATAGCAATGTTGTTAGTATGAATTCTTTAGACACCATTATTGCTAATGCTATGGAAAAGTCTAAGCTTGAGGAAGCTAGTTTTTATGAAAATGATCTTTTTAGTTCCCCAACTTTGGAAGATAGCTATTCTATTGCTTATGATGATACCAAACCTCCAATATATGATGATTACAATGATGAATATGATATTTTCAGTCCACCTGCTATTGAGGAGAAAATTAATTATGATTACAATATGCCTCCTATATTTGATGATTATGGTGATGAGAATAATAATGATAGCTATTTTGTTGAATTTGCTCCCACTACAATTAATAAGAATGACTATGCTTATGTGGAGAGTAATAATCATTTTATGCATGTGGCTCATGATAAGAATGTTTCATGTGATAGTTATATTGTTAATTTTATTCATGATGCTACTGAAAGTTATTATGAGAGAGGGAAACATGGTCTTATGTATCTCAATAATATTAAGTTTCCCCTCTTTATGTTGAAAGTCTTGAAGTTGCACTTGTTTTGCTTTACTATGGTTGCTTTGTGCTTTCATGACTTGTTTCTTTACAAGATTCCTATGCATAGGAAGTGGGTTAGACTTAAATGTTCTTTGAATTTGCTTCTTGATGCTCTCTTTTACTTCAATTCATATTTCTTATGTGAGCATCTTCTCAAACTATCAAGCCTAACTTAAAGGCATTAAAGAAAAGTACTTATTGGAAGATAACCCAATAGTTTTAGATGAGTCTTGGAAGTTACTACTTCAGTAATAACCGCTCCTTATCCTTTTTATTTGCTTTTTATGCCAAGAGTAACCTCTAATGAGAGAGAAGTAATGATTGGGAAAGTTGCTATCCCGAAACAGATTTCCGTGCTTTACCGTAAAAATTCGTGTAAAATCTCTGAATGTCTTTTTGAGACGTGAATTTTTGTGCTTCTGCCCCAGGTTGTTATCTAACTTTCGTTAGTTCAACACTTTTTGATTTGAGCAACAGAAGGTCTTCGAAAAAATTCGTATTTACCTGCTCGTCTGTTTTGACAGATTTCTGCCATTATTTGCATTTGCTTCTTGTTGGTTCCTTTTTCAGTTCTTTTGGGGAATTGAGATTTTTGAGGGAACTGCTTCAGTAGCTTGTGTTTTAATGGAAGTTTTATTGGTGTTTAAAATGAACCTAAAGACTTATTATCTCGAGTGCACTAATGTTG
Organism: Avena eriantha; assembly: GCA_910589775.1. NCBI lineage: Eukaryota > Viridiplantae > Streptophyta > Magnoliopsida > Poales > Poaceae > Avena > Avena eriantha. Next base: position 488,068,033 of record OU342741.1, on the reverse strand, counting down.
CTAATAAAGATTGTGTGAAGTTTTGTATGAAGGAAAAATTTCAGGTGTATGGAAGGAATGGGTAATGAGATGAAGGATGGACTAAAGCTCAAGCTTGGGGATGCCACGCGTGTCACCCCAAGATTTATCCAAGAAGTACAAGCGTCAAAGCTTGGGGATGCCCAAGGCATCCCCCCTCTTCATCAATAAAAATCCCAGGTTTCTTTCAAACGCTTCATTTTTATTGTTTCATGCACGGTTGTGTTGTTCTTGGAGCGTCTTATTTTTCATTCTCCTTTTGGTTTTTCGTTTGCTTGGTTTGCTTAATTTTCTGAATAAATTGGTTGGTGCCCCCCTCTTTCATATATTGGTTTTCAAATAGTTTGGTTTGGTTTGGAAAAGAGTAGGAAAGTTCATGCTTAAGTGGTAAAGAGAGCTTGTTTTTGACTGTGTCCTATGCTTTGTCATGCCATGCTTGATATTGTTTTGGCTTTATGCTTAGTATTCTTTGCTGTAGCATGACTTGTTATAAACAACTGAGATTGCTTAATGTGCCTTGGATGAATCATGCGTTGTTTTAGCATATTAAACCATAGTATTGTGGTATTCTCCTTCGATGCTTTATTTGGGTTGACTTGGCGCATGCTCACACCATGTTATGAATATTCCAAGTCACTATAGCCTTTATGATCCTTTAGTTTTCAACTTGTAGTATCACTTTATGCTTTGATCAATGATGTTTTGTCGCTCTGCATGATTATGGCCATTATTGCTCTCTTAGTTTGTCGCTCCCAGTCTTTTGCTAGCCTCCACAACCAAGTATGAGTTCCACTCATGCATGCAACTCCCTAAACCAAGTTATTCCAAAGAGTCCACCATACCTACCTACTAGCTTAAGCTATTCCAAGTATATTCATGTTTTTGTTTACCTTCCAAATTAAACTTGTTATGAGAAAACTAGTGACTAAAGCTCTCACGAACTTGATGGCACACTTTACTTTTCTTGCCCTTATTAAACTTGAACCATTGTGTCGTCTTTGTTGTATATGCTTGCACTTATTTGTTGGGGATTAGCAGAACCATGCTGTCATGGGGAACGCTTTCAACATTGCACTGGTACTTTGTACCTAGTTGATATCATGCTCTTTTGTCTATGGATGTCGTCGGTGTGAAATGAAAGGGGAGCTTGTAAGTCCATGGAGTTATGTATATGTGTTAGAGAAACGCCTGGGCCGCTGGTCTAATCCATTCTGACATGGTGGAAACCTGCAGCGTAACCATAATGAGCTGTCTATGAAGCATTCTTCCTATAAAAAAAGAGTCCTATATTGAGAAAAAAAAGATAAAAAGAGAAAAAAATATTATGAAAAGAGGAAAGAGAGAAAAAGAACCATATTCCCATGGTAAATAAGAAGATTGCTGAGATGCTCGTTGTCTGCTTGCCTTGTCATTTTGATATGGGGATTCTTCCGTATCATCGGGCAAGGGGTACCCCGTTGGCGGTTCTCTATGATACACATGTACTTACAATGACAAGAACTTACCGGTGACTAAACTTGAGTAGCATGAGGAGCGGCCCTCGTATTCAAGGGACATGAGATTTCTAACTTATACTTCGTCAAGCATGTACACCATAGTTTGTTCACTTTAACCTTAATCACTTCAAGATGCTTATGATAGGGGCAATGAGAGCTGAAAGCTATAAGTACCATAATTTTTGGAAGCTCTCTATGAAACTTGAATCTCTGCTTCCTTTTATGAAGGCATTTCTTCCACCATATATATTGAGTCTCCACCTTCTACCTTTATGCACCTACTTTGAGAGCATAGCAGCCATTCTTAGTTCTATGTGCATTGTCCCAAGACTTGTTGATTGATGCATAACTTTGATATTGCTTGTTTTAAATTATTTGTATCTAGTCACTCTTATGAACTTTGAAGGTGTCCTATGCAATTATGATTTGCTACATTATGAGGGACAAGATGAATGCCACCATGCTATGTTTTCTTTATGTAAAACAAACAAACGTCTTGCAAAGCATTGTTATTCATGAATCTTTTGTTTGTGTCTTTCATGTTGCATGCATAGTTGCTATGTCTTATTGTTAGAACTCTATCTTTCATGTTCATGATTAGAGTACCTTGATTCTAGCTATCAATGCTTTTACAATAATGATGATCAAGATTGTGTTGGTTGCATGTCACCTCAAAAATTATTCTTTCTTTTTATCACTTACCTACTCGAGGACGAGTAGGAGTTAAGCTTGGGGATGTTGATACATTGCAAATGTATCTATAATTTTTGATGTTCCATGCTTGGTTTTATCTACTTTCTTGTGTTTTGTTCCAACTTTGGAGTACTTTTCATATGATTTCTTGGACTAACCTATTAATAAGAGCCACAGTGCCAACTGCCTGTTTTCTGCTGTTTTTGGTTCCAGGAAAGTCAGAAAATGAATATTCTCGGAATTGGACGGGACGAAAGCCAAAGTGCCTATTTTTCCGGAAGACTCACGGAGCCAGAATTTGAGACGGAGGAGGGCCAGGGCCTGGCCACACCCCCCAGGCACGGGTCACCCCAGGCCACGCCAGGGCATGGTGTGGGGCCCCCTAGCACCCCCTCGGTCTCCCCTCTCGCCTATAAGAGCCTCCCGATACCAAAACCTTAAATGGTCAATCAGAAATCCACGAAAAGTTCCGTAGCGCCGCCCCCACCGAAGGGGAGATTCGAGGGACAGAAAGTCTCTGTTCCGGCACCCTGCCGGGACGGGGAAGTGCCCCCGGAGCCATCTCCATCGATCTCCACTACCATCTCCATCACCATTGCTGATTCCCATGATCAGGAGGGAGTAGTTCTCTCTCGAGGCTAAGGGTTCTACCGATAGCTATGTGTTCATCTCTCTCTATGCATGATCTTATTGAGATCATGAGCTTGTAATCTATAGATCTACCTTGCTACTCAAGTGCTTTAATAGATCTCTGCTCTCCCCATGTGTGTGAAAGTGACAGCGTGCTCACCATGGTGGCACTTAGGCTAGAGATTACAAATACTTGTTATGAGTTATATTTGGAGTTGGATGTCTTTATGAAATTGTGGTGTTTGTTGGACTCATCTAGTACTCAAGGTGACAGTGTGGGGTTTTCTAGATGGAAAAGGCTTACTTTGAGGTGTGCTGTTATAGCCCTACCATCGATTAGAGTGTCCAACCGAAGAGTAGTTCAGCGTAGTATCATAAAGAAGAATATATCTATATGAGAGTGTTCACTAGTGAAAGTATGATCCTTAGGCCTTGTTTCTAAGCATTGATACATTGTTTGCAATTATATCTGTTACATGTCTGCTTGCTTCCATCTTTATTTCAGTTTGCCTTTAGTCTTTTCACGCCATCAAGCTATTTTCTATCACCATACCACTTGTATTTCACTATCTCTTCGCCGAACTAGTGCACCTATACACCTGACAAGTGTATTGGGTGTGTTGGGGACACAAGAGACTTCTTGTATCTTGATTGCAGGGTTTCTTGAGAGGGGATACCTTTGACCACTTCCTCCCTGAGTTCGATAAACCTTGGGTGCCCCACTTAAGGGAAAACTTGCTGCTGTTCTACAAACCTCTGCACTTGGAGGCCCAACAACTGTCTACAAGAATAGAAGTGCGTAGACATAAATGACGTCTTCATTGAGTTTCATCGTTTGTTTTTTCTTGTCAAGGACAAAACCACGAGGAAAATTCTGCTTCATGGTAGGATTCACAACGGGCTGTACCCCATCCCATTTAGGAGAGCTTTCGCAACCCGCCGTCAGGCGTCCTCTGGCGTCAAAACCACCACATCTCGGTGGCATCATCGTCTTGGGAACCCTACCAATAATGTCGTTCAATATATTGTTAGGAATAATGATTTAGAGTGTTCTTCCAATAATCAGACTTCTGTGTGTGATGCTTGTTAATGTGCTAAAAGTCGACATTTGTCTTATAATAATTCTGGTCGTGTTTCTACTATGCCTTTTGAGTTAATCCATTCTGATGTCTGGGGTCCTGCTATTGCATCCTCAGGGGGGTATAAATATTATGTTAGCTTTGTCGATGATTACTCTCGTTTTTGTTGGATTTACCTTCTCAAGCACAAGTCTGATGTTGAGCAAGTTTTCTACAACTTTCAAGCTCATGTTGAGCGTCTCTTAGACTCTAAAATCAAAGTTGTCCAGTCGGATTGGGGTGGTGAGTATCACCGTTTACACCAATAGTTTTAGCGCACCGGCATATCTCATCGCGTTTCGTGCCCTCATACCTCGCAGCAAAACAGGGTGGCCAAGCGCAAGCACCGCCACTTGGTAGAAACCAGGCTTGCTTTACTTGCACATTCATCTCTCTCATTGCATTTTTGGGATGAAGCCTTTCTCACTGCATGCTACCTTATTAATCACATGCCTACTCCAGTGTTGCAAAACGACACGCCCGTCCATCGTCTCCTCAAAGCTCCACCCACATACTCCTCACTTCGCGTTTTCGGTTTTGCGTGTTGGCCGAGTTTGCGCAAGTATAACACCCATAAGTTGTCTTTCCGCTCAACTATGTGTGTGTTGTTAGGGTATAGTCCGATGCATAAGGGGTATAAGTTCTTGGATCGCTCCATGAGACATATTTATATTTCTCGTGATGTCGTTTTTGATGAGACGGTATTTCCCTATGCTACTCCTAGTGTAACCGTTGATGTGTCCACTCTCGAAAAAGCCATCACTTTTCCTTCCGATGAACCGGTGACGAGTGATTGTATGCGTAAATATGACTTATCTTATTTGGACACTAATACCCCTGTCCCAGGCAGTATTTTCGAGGGAAGTGAAACCCAATTTATTGATTCGACACAAGGGGAGCCAAAGAATATTTATAAGCCTTAACAACTGTGTTGTCAATTCAGCTGCACCTGAAAACAATCTTGCTCACAGCAGTTTATCAGTAGCAACAATTTTGTAGTAGGAATAGTAAAGCAGCAGCAGTAGTAAAGCGAAGACAGTAGTAACAAAAGCAGTAAACAATGGGATTCGAGTGCGGTAGGCATAGGGATGGATGGACGGGCGTTGCATGGACAAGACAATTCACATAGCAATCAGAATATAGGGCAATCGCAGATAAATAAGATAGAGCATCCAAGTACTAGACAATCCTAGGAATGTGTTCCATATATAGTCATACGTGCTCGCAATGAGAACTTGCACATCTTTTGTCCAGCCAGCCCGTTTGCAGCGGGGCCTCTAGGAAACTACTGGCAATTAAGGTGCTCCTTTTAATAGAGCACCGGAGCAAAGCATTAACACTCCGTGAACACATGTGATCCTCACATCAAAGTCATTCCCTTCCGGTTATCCCGATTTCTGTCACTTCGGGGCCATAGGTTCCGGACAACAACGTGTGTATACAACTTGTAGATAAGACCAAAAACAATACTATCATAATGAATCAATAACATGTTCAGATCTGAAATCATGGCACTCGGGCCCTAGTGACAAGCATTAAGCATAACAAGTCGCAACAAAGTCATAAAGCACTAATAAAAGATACTAGGCACTATGCCCTAACAATCTGATGCCATTACATGAACGATCTCATCCAATCCCTACCATCCCCATAGCCTACAGCGGGGATTACTCACTCATAGATGGGGGAAACATGGATGGTCGATGGAGAAGCGATGGTGATGATGATGGCAATGATCTCCTCCAATTCCCCATCCCGGCAGGGTGCCAGAACGGAGTTTCTGGTGCTGTTTCGTGGAATCTGGTGGTGGCGACGGAGCGGAACTCCTTCTGGAAAAACATCGAACCCCCCGAAGTTTTTAGGCCAGAAGGCTCCTTATAGGCGAAGAGGGAGACCGAGGGGGTGCCTGGGGCCACCACACCATGCCCTGGCGCGGCCAGGCCCAGCCCGCTCCTGGGGGGGTGTGGCCAGCCCCTGGCCCTCCTCCGTCTCGTATTCTGGCTCCTGGAGTCTTCTGGAAAAATAGGCACTTTGGCTTTTGTCCCGTCCAATTCCGAGAATATTCATTTTCTGACTTTCTTGGAACCAAAAACAGTAGAAAACAGGCAGCTGGCACTGTGGCTCTTGTTAATAGGTTAGTCCAAGAAATCATATGAAAAGTACTCCAAAGTGTGGACAAAACACAAGAAAGTGGATAAAACCAAGCATGGAGCATCAAAAATTATAGATACATTTGCAATGTATCAACATCCCCAAGCTTAACTCCTGCTCGTCCTCGAGTAGGTAAGTGATAAAAAGAAAGAATAATTTTTGAGGTGACATGCACCATCAAAGACTTGATCAAAGTATTTGTAAAGCATTCAAAGCTGGGATCATAGTACTTCAATCATAACATGAAAGACAAAGTTCTAGCAATAAGACAAAGAAACTATGATGCAACATGAAAAGGCACAAACAAAAGATTCATGAATAACAATGCTTTACAAGACGTTTGTTTGTTTCACATAAAGAAAACATAGCATAGTGGCATTCAGCTTGTCCCTCATAGAGTAGCAAACATAAATGCATAGGACACCTTCAAAGTTTACAAGAGTGACTAGATACAAATAGTTTAAAACAAGCATATCAAGGTATGCATCAATCAACAAGTCTTGGGACAATGCACATAGAACTAAGAATGGCCACTATGCTCTCAAGAAAGTGCTCATAGAATGTGTGGAGACTCAACAAGGAAATGAATAGGTTTTGAAAAGTTTGAAAGGCTTCCAAATGCTGAAAGTATGGTACTCATTAGCTTTGAGCTCTCATTGCCCCTATCATAAGCATCTTTACATGGTTAAGGTTAAAGTGACACAACTAAGAGGATATGCTTGACAAGTTATAAATCGAAGTCTCATGCCCCTTATTTATGAAGACCGATCCTCATGCTACTCAACTTCAGTCACGAGTAAGCTCTTGTCATTGTAAGTATATACGTATCATAGAGAACCGCCAACAGGGTACCCCTTGCACATGACACAGGAGCTATCCCATAATCAAAATGACAAGGCAAGTAGACAATGAGCATCTTAGCGATCTTTTTATTTACTATGTGCATAGATTTTTATTGAGGATGCTTCATAGAATGCTCATTATGGTCATGCTGCAAGTTTCCACCATGATTAGGCATGGCTTAGGCTAGCAGCCTAGGCGTTTCTCTAACATACATACAAACTCCATGATCTTACAAGTTCCACTTTTATTTCACACTGCCGGGATCCATAAGTAAAAGAACATGATATCAACGAGGTACTAAGTACCAGTGCAATGTTGAAAGCGTTCCTCATGATACATGGTTCTGCTAACTTCAACTTATAAAGCGCAAGCATATACGCAACAAAGAAGGATGCAATGGTTCAGTTTTATTAAGTGCAAGAAAATAAAGTGTGCCATCAAGTTCGTGAGAGCTTTACTAACTAACTTTCTCATAACAAGCAAACATTTTATTCGGAAGAAAACATGGCATATTGAATATGCACGGAGGTAGCAAATGATGCTAATGGGTAGGTATGGTGGACACTTTGGATGGTTTAGGGAGTTGGGAACTTGAGTAAAACATACTCAGTGAAAGTGAAGGCTAGCAATAGTAAGGGAGCGACAAACGAGAGAGCAATAATGGCCATAATCATGCGGAGCGACAAAACATCATTGATCAAAGCATAAAGTAATACTACAAGTTGAAAACTAAAGGATCATAAAGGCTTATGGCGACTTCGGATAGTCATAACATGGTGTGAGCATGTGCCAAGTCAACCCAAATAAAGCATCAAAGGAGAATACCACTATACTATGCTTTAATATGCTAAAACAACGCATGATTCATCGAAGGCACATTAAGCAATCTCAATTGTTTATAACAAGTCATGCTACAGCAAAGCATACTAAGAATTAAGCCAAAACAATATCAAGCATGGCATGACAAAGCATAGGCCACAGTAAAAAACAAGCTCTCTTTACCACTTAAGCATGAGCTTTCCTACTCTTTTCCAAACCAAACCAAACCAAACTCTTTGAACACCAATGCATGAAAGAAGAGGTCCAACCAATTTATTCAGCAAACTAAGCAAACAAAGCAAACGAAAAAACAAAATGAAAATGAAAAAGAAGACGCTCCAAGAACAACACAACTGTGCATGAAAAAATAAAAATGAAGTGTTTGGAAGAAACTTGGAATTTTTATTGATGAAGAAGGGGATGCCCAAGGCATCCCCAAGCTTTGACGCTTGTACTTCTTGGATATTTCTTGGGGTGACACGCGTGGCATCCCCAAGCTTGATCTTTAGTCCATCCTTCATCGCATTACTCATTCCTTCCATACACCTAAAATTTTTCCTTCATACAAAACTTCACACAATCTTTATTAGCAACATTAGTGCACTCAAGATAATAAGTCTTTAGGTTCAGTTCTAACACCAATAAACTTCCATTAAAACACTAGCTACTGTAGCACTTCCCTCAAAAAGCTCAATTCCCCAAAAGAACTCAAAAAGGAACCAACAAGAAGCATATGCAGAAAATGACAGAAATCTGTCAAAACAGACTAGCAGGTAAAGACGAATTTTTTCGAAGACCTTCTGTTGCTCAAATCAAAAAGTGTTGAACTAACGAAAGTTAGATAACAAAATGGGGCAGAGGAACAAAAATTCACGCCTCAAAAATACATTCAGAGATTTTACACGAATTTTTATGGTGAAGCAGAGAAATCTGTTTCAAGGCAGCAATTTTCCTAATCATTACTTCTCTCTCATTAGAGGTTACTCTTGGCACAAAAAGCAAATAAAAAGGATAAGGAGCGGTTATTACAGAGATAATAACTTCCAAGACTCATCTAAAACTTTTGGGTTTATCTCCCAATAAGTACTTTTCTTTAACGCCTTTAAGTTAGGCATGAGCAAAAACTAAAATGGATAGAATAGACGTAAGCGAAGATAATCATGGTGAAAACATTGTTTTGTTCAATGAAATCCTTTTGTTAACAAGGTTGATCAGGTCTTGTTACCAAAACAATTCAATATGATACAAAACTTTGTATTCCACTAATGACTATGTTACCTCAACCTTGATAGCAATGGTCCCAATCATAATAGTTTCAAATTTTTCTCTTGGTACGGGACAATATATTTCTCCAACTTGAATGCCCTCAACATGTTCAATCGAATTCAAACCATAAGTCCTTTCAATCTTCTTGGGGAAATAGACAGTATGTTCCTTGTCATTAACATTGAAGGTCACCTTCCCTTGATTACAATTAATAACAGCTCCTGCAGTATTAAGAAAAGGTCTCCCAAGAATAATGTACATATTATCATCTTTAGGCATAATAGTTTGAGAGGATGCTCACATAAGAAATAAGAGTTGAAGTAAAAGAGAGCATCAAGAAGCAAATTCAAAACACATTTAAGTCTAACCCACTTCCTATGCATAGGAATCGTGTATGCAAATAAATTCACAAAGAACAAAGTGACAAGCATAGGAAGATAAAACAAGAGTAACTTCAAAACTTTCAGCATATAGAGAGGTGTTTCAATACCATGAAAACTTCTACAACCATATTTTCCTCTCTCATAATAATTTTCAGTAGCCTCATGAATAAACTCAACAATATAACTATCACATAAAGCATGCTTTTCATGATCTACAAGCACTAGAGCTTTTTCACAAACATTTTCAAAAGAATCCTCACGAACATAACATTCATCCTCCTTTAGTAAGCATGGAGGACAATCAAATAATGTAAGGGATAAAGAGTTACTCTCATTAGAAGGTAGGCATGGGTAGCTAATCCATTCTTCCTCCTTTTGTTCATCACTCTCCTCCTCTTTTTCATCTAATGAGATTTCAGGTTCATCAATTTCTTCTTCCATAGGATCCTGCAAGGCATTAGTCTCTTCCATAGGATCCTGCAAGGCATTAGTCTCTTCCATTTGTGGAAAGCATCTATTAAAATATTCAAGGATATAGCCATTTTCATCCTTGTACTTATCAAAGCAAAATTTAAGTATACCATAAACCTCATACTTGTAAGGTGAATCATCAATACTTTCAAGCAAACTAGCAAGTTCAAAAGCACCCTTCCAAGCAATAAATTCTTCAATTTGTTCCACATCATAAAAGTCATAAATTCCTTTAGCATAGGAAGATATGGTATCATTATCACTATACTCACATTGAAAAGGGAGGTGTTTATACCTCTTTCTGCAACAAAACTCATCACAGCAATAAGTAACATTATAAGTCGAGCACACGTTTCTAGCAATGGTATACAATCTATCAATTCGTTCCCATAAGTGTTTCCCTTTTTGTGACAAGCGGTGTTCCTTATAATAATATTTTTGATCTTCCGTGAACCCACCTTGCCAATAAGCTTCAGTTCCAAAGAAACCAACCATTGACAACAAGCATGATAAAGCAAGACAATAACAGACCAACGAAAATAACAACTAGAGTAGGAACTAATTTTTTTGTATTTTTGATAAAGAAACAAGCAAACAAGGAGAAATAAACTTAGCTTGAACAATAGTGAATCCAAGTGAACTTGATAAATAAAGCTATGCTCCCCGGCAACGGCGCCAGAAAATAGTCTTGATGACCCACAAGTATAGGGGGTGTATCGCAGTATTTTCGAGGGAAATGAAACCCAAGTTATTGATTCGACACAAGGGGAGCCAAAGCATATTTATAAGCCTTAACAACTGAGTTGTCAATTCAGCTGCACCTGGAAACAATCTTGCTCACATCAGTTTATCAGTAGCAACAGTTTTGTAGTAGGAATAGTAAAGCAGCAGCAGTAGTAACAAAAGCAGTAAACAATGGGATTCGAGTGCAGTAGGCATAGGGATGGATGGACGGGCGTTGCATGGACAAGACAATTCACATAGCAATCAGAACATAGGGCAATTGCAGATAAATAAGATAGAACATCCAAGTACTAGACAATCCTAGGCATGTGTTCCATATATAGTCATACGTGCTCGCAATGAGAACTTGCACAACATCTTTTGTCCTGCCAGCCCGTTTGCAGCGGGGCCTCTAGGGAACTACTGGCAATTAAGGTGCTCCTTTTAATAGAGCACCGAAGCAAAGCATTAACACTCCGTGAGCACATGTGATCCTCACATCAAAGTTATTCCCTTCCGGTTATCCCGATTTCTGTCACTTCGGGGCCATAGGTTCCGGACAACAACGTGTGTATACAATTTGTAGATAAGACCAAAAACAATACTATCATAATGAATCAATAACATGTTCAGATCTGAAATCATGGCACTCGGGCCCTAGTGACAAGCATTAAGCATAACAAGTCGCAACAAAGTCATAAAGCACTAATAAAAGATACTAGGCACTATGCCCTAACAATCTGATGCCATTACATGAACGATCTCATCCAATCCCTACCATCCCCATAGCCTACAGCGGGGATTACTCACTCATAGATGGGGGAAACATGGATGGTCGATGGAGAAGCGATGGTGATGATGATGGCAATGATCTCCTCCAATTCTCCATCCCGGCAGGGTGCCAGAACGGAGTTTCTGGTGCTGTTTCGTGGAATCTGGTGGTGGCGACGGAGCGGAACTCCTTCTGGAAAAACATCGAACCCCCCGAAGTTTTTAGGCCAGAAGGCTCCTTATAGGCGAAGAGGGAGACCGAGGGGGTGCCTGGGGCCACCACACCATGCCCTGGCGCGGCCAGGCCCAGCCTGCGCCTGGGGGGGGTGTGGCCAGCCCCTGGCCCTCCCCCATCTCGTAATCTGGCTCCTGGAGTCTTCTGGAAAATAGGCACTTTGGCTTTTGTCCCGTCCAATTCCGAGAATATTCATTTTCTGACGTTCCTAGAACCAAAAATAGCAGAAAACAGGCAGCTGGCACTGTGGCTGTTGTTAATAGGTTAGTCTAAGAAATCATATGAAAAGTACTCCAAAGTGTGGACAAAACACAAGAAAGTGGATAAAACCAAGCATGGAGCATCAAAAATTATAGATACATTTGCAATGTATCATACCCATCTCGCTGCAGCCATCTGCCACGATCGACATGCATGGTGCACCCGTGATCGACGTGCATGGCGGCACGCGTCACGAGGCCAATCCGACGCCAGGGAGGCTGGCTCCCTCCCCGACCCATCCCTCCTTGCCACCCAGCGCGGTAGATAATGGTGGGCCATCGGTCTCGTCGCCTCCGGTGTCCCCCTCGGTGTCTCCCGCTCAGCCCGTGTCGCCTCATGTCTCGAGTCCCTCACCAACCGCGACCCCCTCGGCTGAGCCCGTCCACACCATGGTTACTCGCGCTCGTGATCATACACGTCGTGAGAAGCAGTTCACTGATGGGACGGTGCGCTATAACCCTTAGCGTCGCGCCTTCTTCGCCACGCCATCGACTCATCGTGATGCTCTCTGTGACGCTGCGTGGCGTTCAGCCATGACTGATGAGTTCGACGCTCTTCAGCACACCAAGACATGGGTCCTTGTTCCTCGTCCGAGTGGTGTGAATGTGGTTGGCTGCAAGTGGATCTTCAAGACCAAGCAGCGTCCCGATGGTTCGGTTGATAAGCGCAAGGCGCGCCTTGTTGCTCGTGGGTTTGCTCAGCAGCATGGTATTGACTATGGAGACACGTTCAGTCCGGTTTTGAAACGTGCCACTGTTTGTCTGGTTCTCTCTCTTGCTGTGTCCAAGGGATGGAGTCTTCGTCAGGTTGATGTGAGTAATGCTTTTCTCCATGCATTTTTGATGGAAGATGTGTACATGCAGCAGCCCCCTGGTTTTGAGGATTCTCATTACCCCTCTCGTGTCTGCAAGTTGCAGCGGGCGTTGTATGGTCTTAAGAAGTCTCCTCATGCCTGGTATGCTCGGCTGAGTGCTCTCCTCTATCAGCTCGGTTTTGTCTCCTCCAAGGCGGATACCTTTCTGTTCATCTACTCCCGGAAAGGTATACATATCTATATGCTTGTCTATGTTGATGACATTGTGATTGTTGGTTCTACTCCCGATGTCGTCGATGTCTTGGTCCGCTCTCTTTGCCACTTTTCCTATCAAGGATCTTGGACCATTGGACTATTTTCTCGGATTGGAAGAGTCTTTCAATTTAGGGGGGATGATGGTTACTCAACGGAAGTATGCATTGGATCTTTTGCATCGTGTTAGTATGGAGAATTGCAAGTCCACTTCCACGCCTTTGGCCACCGGAGATCGCCTATCCCATGAGTCTGGTACTCCACTTGCTACTGATGATGCGTTTTGGTACCGCAACATTGTTGGAGGCCTGCAGTATCTCACTCTTACTCGCCCAGACATCTCGCTTGCGGTGAATAAGGTTTGATAGTTTCTCTCATAGCCCACGGATGTTCATTGGGAGGCCGTGAAGCGCATCTTGTGATATGTGAAGGAAACACTGAGTACAGGGCTGAGTTTTCGAAAGTCTACCTCCACTAGCATCAGTATCTTCACCGATGCGGATTGGGCAGGATGTGTTGACGATCGCCGATCCACGGGAGGCTTCGCAGTGTTTGTTGGACCGAACCTTATCTCATGGAGTTCGAAGAAGCAACCCACAGTGTCGAGATCGAGTACTGAGGCTGAGTATAAAGCTTTGGCAAATGGAGTTGCTGAAGCTATGTGGGTAGAGTATCTACTCAAGGAGCTGGGTGTTTCTCAGCAGCGCACCCCTGTGTTGTGGTGTGATAATTTAGGGGCAACATATTTGACCGCCAATCTAGTTTTCCATGCTCGTACCAAGCACATTGAGATCAACTTTCATTTTGTCTGGGAGTGTGTCGCCGCTGGAGCTTTGCAGGTCAGGTTCATATCTTCTGATGATCAGCTGGCTGATGTGTTTACTAAACCAGCCACTCGACAGATGCTAGACCGATTCAAGACCAATCTGAATCTTATTCATAGTAGAAGTTCGGATTGAGGGGGAGTGTTAAAATAGGTCTAGTTGTAGTATTTTGTCATGTATTTGTACACACGTGTACATATGTAACTTGTGCTGATCATTATATATATTGACCCCGTGGTGAGGTAATTGCCCCACGGAAACCCTAAATTTTGACTCACTGTTCATCATAGTTTTCACGACGGTACAGTCCATCTCCGGCGCTGACATCGTCATGTATCTAATATTGGATGCACTCTCTTTCTTCCGCATCAAACGACACTAAACTCTGACACCAACAAGCTAGGAATCATCTGCAGAAGATCTACCAATATCACTGACCTATCTGTCTAAAAATTCATTTACACAATTACGCTTAGAACCTTTTGTAATTTGGTCCATGTGCTTCTCTTTTTCTCAATCTGGAGTCCTCATCCAACCAAGCCAGATGGGCTGGCCCATTCTTTTCCTCATCGCTCTTGTGCGACCGATAGCCAAAATGCGGCCCAACTTCCTTCCGGTGGCCCACTCTGTGTTCCCTTTTCTTTTTCTTGATAAAATTCTTTGAATAATTCAAATACACATTTAAATTCAAAACTATTAATCTGTTTGAATTTTGCAAAAACTTATAAAATGAAAAGGTGAATGATTTTTCTAGAATGAATTCAAATCCATTTTCAGTGAATTATCATAATGCTCCTAACTATGCAAATTAATGACAATTTTACCCTTTTCTATTTAAAATTCAATTATTATACCTTTTAATCACTATTTCGAATAATACAAATAATATATGTTTTTCTTATCAGAAAAACATTCGAAATTGTTTTAATATTATTAAATAGTATTTTCTTATTAAATTCATAACTTTACTTATGTAAATCGAAATTCGACAAATAATATGTCTAAATCGATCAACACGATGATCTCTTTCCAACCATGCATTCCATATTTGCAATTGCATCATGCATCATGGTGAACTTGTAAAACCAGAACTGTTTATGTAAGGAAAACATGAAGAATAAAATGGGAAAATAACTATTTCTTGTTAATAATGTCTCAGTAATGTTGTGTCATCAATTGTAACATCTCAAAATTTAGAATGTTATATTCTGTAGCTTTTGTTTGGTTATTTGACTACCCAAAATCAAATTTTGAAAATTTCCTATTATTCACGGAATCAAAACCCTTTTTTTCCTATGTTTTCAAATTAACCTATGGTGCTTTTTAAATCAAATGTGGTTTTGACATTTTTGTTTTGATAAAAAATGTTTTTATAAAGTTTTTATTTTGTGTAATTATTTTACATAAAAATAGAATTTTTTTTGATCCATTTGGAATTATAAAACAAAAGTTATAAAATGTTTTCTAAAACAAAAAAACAAATATTAAAAAAGGGGCGACCCAATCCACCACAAGGAATCTAGGCTTATATGACCCTCCATTTTCGCCACAGAATCATCACGGTAGTCCATCTATGACGATCCTATGACGAAAATGAAATCGTCAAAAGCTGAGCGTCGCTAATGAACTATAACGACAATATTGGTGAAATCGTCATAATAGTTTATGACGATATTGGATGCACATTTGTGACGAAATGAAATCGTCATGGTTCAAAATCAGTCTGATCCATTTTGGTAGTCTATATGGGTCAAGTCCAATAATTTTAGCCTTTTATTAATTGGGCCTTGCCCTTTTCTTTGCCCTTTTTATTTTAGCCCTAGGCCTTTTTATGATCCATTTCATTATTTGGCTTTTGCATTTTTTCGTCCTCTTAATTCTTGGGCTTTGGTCTTTTCAGGGTCATTTATTTTTTTCTTTTTTAGCCTTCCTATTGTTGTTCCAAAACAGCCCAAATAATATCCATTTCACTAGTACAGCCAGCTAAGCGAAACAAAGAATCCACAAAGAAATCAAATTTCAATCTCAACATTTAACCAAACAAAAAAGTCTCATCTATTGATAATCAACACAGTTAAAATGCATTTCAAACACCAAGGACACACATAGAAATCAGAACGGACACGCTCTCACTAAGAAGAGACAAAGCTACCCCTCAGCAAGAGAGTGGTCAGCTGATCAGCTAGGGGCATTGCCCTGCTGCCGGGCACCGCAGACTGTAGAGAAGATCCAAAGCTTCTGCCACCTTGGCCTTCAGAGCATCAGGTGACTAGAGAAGATGAACCTCCTGAGAACGGGTCGTCGGTCCTTTGGTTAGCTCTACAAGTGTGCAAGCTGCCTGATCAGCGTCACGGAGTTTCTTCTATAAAAAAGCCAACGGGTGCTAGTGCCTGGGTTGGTCTCTTTTTAAGATGAAGAATCTGTCTGCTCCATCTCAAGAAGCAATCCATTAATCTTAGCAGCCTGATAATGCTCCAGCTGATCAACAAGTCGGTATAAGCTTTCACCAACCATCTGCAAAATTATACTGTGTACAAGTTATGTCCTGGCTCTTGACCACAATCAGTCAGTACTGGATTAAACTCTACCTTCGAGATGGTTTACTAATAAATAACAGATGCTCAAAGCACAATTTACAAGTTCAATGTATTACTTAAATAAAATAAAGCACAGTTGTACAATGTAGTAGAATCCAGATAAAATCACAGATATACACTACGTGGCACAATTTCAACATGGATCTACTACAACAAAAACATGTTTGCTCTTAAATCATGTTGTAGGATATAAAAGAACTTGCCGGCAATTGCTTGAAACTTGAATGAAACTAAATTCTATCATCAAATGTTGATACGATCCAAGAATTTGTCATTAGACTGAATTGTTATGTGTCTAGCTGTCCCTATGCCAATCTAGCAACTATCAATCATTAACTTAATGTAAGCATGGCAGATACTAAGCATGGCAGGCACCTTCGGGTATGGAAGAACACCAACAGCATACTCCCTAACCTGGACATAGAAAAATAAATCTCATTCATGTAATGCACATACAACAACGAGAACAAGTTCAAAGAGATGATCAACTGAAACTTTTAGGCATACAAATTCAAAGAGATGATCAACAAAAACTATCAACAAGGCAACAGCGAGTTATTAAAAAGCAAAGAGATCTGCTTATCTTACTGTGCATCCTCTTAACAAAACGCTCGAACTGCTTGAAGTTGGGTCCCTCAAAGAGGGTACTACAGAGCCTCGGATAGGTGAATCCAAATAGATGTTGTCCACCTGGATCATTCCGTGGCTTGGCGTTCTCCAAAGTTTTGTTGAAGCCGTGTCTGTCGTAGCAAGGCAGAGCATTCTCACTAGCCACTTGTATCCCGGCATCCCATGCAGCATTTAGCACCTGAAAATGGTACATTCCAACAGATCAAAGACTAAGATACAATCCAACAGATCAAACACTAATATACCATCAAAGATAGCTTTGCTTATCTAAAGTTCTAAACAGCAGAAATCAGTCGAATACATGATGCACTAGACAGGATGCTCACATAAATCCAAACAACTGGTTGTTTTTGTTGTGTTCAGAAATCTTTTCTTAGCAGAGAATCCATTACCACTCTAAACTGCTGCTAAAAAATACGAACAAGAATGATAAGCCTGAGTTAACTGTAGAAGGTCTCACATACCTGCCATACCAGGCCCTCTGGATCTGCTAAGGCCTCAGGGAATACCTCATGTTGATACATAGTCCACAGTTCAACGCATGTAAAGTTCAGAGTTGTGCCGTGTTTTTTCAATACTTGAGCAATTGGAGTATAGCCATCACGGTTACATGGGTTATAAACCTGGCTGTCAGTTTAGCAGCATGGTTAGCAGTTTTGTACCACTAGTGTATGCCCGACACCTGTTCAGTCACAAGAGTGAATTTACTGTGCATGCAAATGAGAGAGAGCAAATTTAGCTTATCGCTAGTACGACCAATATCTCGAAATTGGGAAGGAACGGCCGCATTAGAGCTTTCAAAAAAACCGCATACGGGCACATACACTTTGTGAGCTAGCAACTATAACTGGCCTTGAAAGCAATAGCTGAACCTTCAAAAGCCAACCTAGCTAGCATCAGTACTCGGTCTGCATGGTCCAGCAACTACCTAGGAGTACCAGTTGAGGAAAAAGCGGCCATAATAGCTATCATAGTCTCCTCCGTCGTAGAAAACCCTGTGTTGTTTGGTTCAGAGTTATAATGGTCAGCGTTGTCCGGAGATATCACCCACATGGCGTGTCCTCGTGCTTCTGCAGCCCTCCTCAGATTTTTCTGCAGGTACCTGTCGTAGCACTGGAGCAAAATACACCCTCGATGAACCCCTCTTACATTCTAAGGAACTTGATGAAATACAGATGTTATAGCATGGGTTGGCAGAGGCAGTTTTATATCTACAAAGTACATGCTGAACCTTGACAGATAAAAAAGAGTGGAGACGAAGCCTTTACCTGAAATGTCCAATGCCAGGGTACTTCCAGCCGTGGTTTGCTTGCAGAGGATGGATACAACAACTCTCCGCAGGTCCCCCCAGTCCAACCTCAATCTCTGAAACGATACCGTCCTCAAAAATGTGTCATAGTTATAATGTATATTTTCACAAGAACTAACACATAATGTGTGATACTAGTTAACAATAACATCAAATTAACTATCAACTGATACTTCTAATAATTCTATTACAGCAAAAATCAGGCAAAGATTCAATGTGCAGGTTGAATACAACGAATACACAACCATCCAAGCAGAAGGCCAAAAATATGCACATGCAACACGTTGTGAAGGTGAAATAGAAGAACTGAACCTGGATAGCAGGATTTAGATTCAAGAACTAATAAATTCACCTGTTCCGTGTTAGGTATCTAGGCATTTTTCCGATTATATTAATCCAGAAATAAATCATGAACATGATATAGACATGCTGATACTTGATTATGTAACTATGCAATACTAGGCAAATCGTAGAGACATCTACATAAATCACTAGTACTATGCACACCGAAATTAGCAGAAGAGGGATAAGCATGTAGTACCCTCCAGTAGGCTAGTTGGCCGAAGAAGCAGCGATCGCGGCAGCAGAAGTGGCAGCCTTGTCCGCTGCCCTCTTCTCAGTGGCCCTCTTCTCAGCAATGGTAGCCATGACGATGAAGAAGGCGTTGATGTAGTGGAAGTAGTCGAACGATGGCGAGCAGTCGCGTAGGAGACGCTCCCCAAAAACCTAATCGCCCCTCTCCCGTACAGGATCTCGAGAGGGCGTGGTTTCGGAGGCCTGCTCACCCGTCAGCCGTGTACGCAGCGGACGGGGTGGGATCACCGGAGGCGGCAGCAGTGACAGGAACGACAAGGGGCAGAGGCAGATGGTTCTGTTCTGTATCTCCCAGAGAGGACAACCTCCTCCCGCAATGAAGGACTGAAACGCCTGTAATAAAGTACTAGTAACACCAACACTTAAGACAAAACGTTTAAGCCTCATTAGCATACTAGTAACGCCAGCACTTAAGACAAAACGTTTAAGCCTCATTAGTATTTCAAACACATCGGCTCGGCGAGATTCCCGCAACCCGCGGTGCGCGTCGTGACGTGACGTGACGAGGCGGGCAGGTGGGCGTGCGTCGGAGGAGGAGCGCGCGTGTGGAGCTCCTCTTCTTCTTCTCACACCACATGCAAATGGTAGAAGAGCTCACCTTATATATTGGTGCTCATCTCTCCCTACTAGCAATGTGGGACTAAACTCCCCCCACTTGCCTTGCCAAACATGAATGGGCCCTTAGGGATTTTCAGAAATTGTTAGATGGGCCTAGAGCCCACCCTATATTTCAACAATCCCCCACCAGATCCCTAAGGCCCATGGTATTGTCCTCTGTTCCCAACACCGTTTTGATATACCGGTATTTTCATTGGAGACCTGTTAGGGTTGAACATCCACCTAGAACAAATATCTACACTCCTTTACAACTGAGAAATGGACTATGCCTTGAATTGTCAGTTTGGCGTAAAGGAGTTTCACTAAATGTCTTACCAGTACTAGGATGCCGAAGGATGACCCCTCGGGTGGAGCATATTAGTCATACTCCCGGCCTATTCATGAGCTTACTAGAGATCACCCCAATCTCATAGACTGTGACCAGCAGTCGGGCTCACATAGGTGTGTTCCTCCAAAGATCGCTCTGTAGGATAGCATCTTGCTTATAGAAGCTTTGGAACACATTAAGACAAAAGTCAACCTGCCATACAGTTTCTGAGAGTATTGTATATCCAGCGGAGTGGGTTAGTAAACTACTCTCCTCAGTTAACCACTAGCTTGTTTTCCCAGATCCTACTTCACGGGATCTCCGATCACATAGGTTGGGTTACTACCATGGCAACTCATGTGGGTCTCATTCCCATCTCCCTCGATGCATTTTCTATCACAACACGTGATAGCCCTTTAGTAAAGGGATCTGCCAGATTCTTAGCCGACTGGATATAATCCAATGCTATCACTCCGGAGTTTCTTAAAGTTCTGACAGCTTTTAATCTCATTCTTATGTGTTTGTTGGACTGCTTGTTGTTCTTTGAACTTTTTACCTTGACAATTACAATTTGATTGTCACAGTTCATAAGAATAGCCGATACTGGCTTTTCAACCACTGGCAGGTCCATCAAAAGATCTCGAAGCCATCCTGCTTCGACACCAGATGTGCCTAATGCTGCTAATTCTGCTTCCATTGTCGATCTCGTTAGGATCGTTTACTTGCAAGACTTCCAAGAAACAACACCACCTCCAAGGGTAAACACATACCCCGTTGTGGATTTCATCTCATTAGCATCAGAGATCCAATTCGCATCACAATACCCTTCAAGTACTGATGGTTGCCCGGTATAGTGAAGTCCATAGTACCTTTCAGATAGCGCATAATTCTTTCAACAGCACGCCAATGATCATCACCCGGATTAGAAACAAACCGGCTCAGTTTGCACACAGCAAACATGATGTCAGGCCTTGTAGCGCTAGCTAGATACATGAGTGAACCAATGATCTGAGAATATCTCAGCTGATCCTTACCTGTGCCTTCAAACTTTCAAATTCGCACACTAGGATCATATGGTGTTGGAGAAATTTTGCAGTCCGAATATCCAAAATGACTCAAAACTTTTTCAACATAATGGGATTGCACAAGCGTAATCCCACCCTCATTATCTCTTAGTAGCTTAATGTTTAAGATAACATCAGCCACACCAAGATCCTTCATCTCAAAATTCTGAGATAGAAATGACTTAACCTCCTCGATGACTTGGAGGTTTGTCCCAAGTATCAGTATGTCGTCGACATACAAGCACAGTATAACTCCTTCGCCCCCACCACAGCGATAGTATACACATTTGTCGGCTTCATTAGCAACAAAGCCGGCAGATGTTAAAGTTATGTTGAACTTCTCATGCCATTGCTTAGGTGCTTGTTTCAGGCCATATAAAGATTCCAGTAACTTACACACTTTTCCTTCCTGACCATCTATCACAAAGCCATCGGGCTGTTGCATATAGATTTCCTCGTCTAGCTCTCCATTCAAAAAAGCCGTCTTAACATCCATCTGGTGGACAAGAAGACCACGCGAGGCCGCCAACGAGAGTAACACTCGAATGGTGGTCAGTCTGGCCACAGGCGAATAAGTATCGAAGAAATCTTCCTCTTCTTTCTGGGAATAACCCTTAGCCACAAGTCTAGCCTTGTACTTTTCAATAGTACCATCCGGCCTAAGTTTCTTTTTAAACACCCACTTACATCCCAATGGTTTACAGCCATAGGGACGATCAGTGATTTCCCATGTCCCGTTAGCCATGATGGAATCCATGTCACTACGGACCGCTTCTTTCTAGTAGTCAGCATCTGGAGATGCATAGGCTTCCGAAATGGAAGTGGGAGTATCATCCACGAGGTATACGAGGAAATCATTACCAAAGGACTTTGCAGTCCTTTGTCTCTTGCCCCTACCAAGGGTTTCCTCGTTGTCCTCCTCAGGATTTTCATTAGGTGTTTCTTCATAATATTCCATTGGAGTGGCAAGCTCAGGAGTCTCTTTTGATTCCTGTCTAGAAGTGCTTGGCATATATCTCATAGGAAAAATATCCTCAAAGAATGTAGCATCTTTAGACTCTATAATTGTACCGACCTCCACGTGAAGTACCTCATATTTCACTACTAGAAATCTATAGCCGACGCTTTTCTTAGCGTAACCCAAATTAACACAATCCACAGTCTTTGGTCCAAGCTTACGCTTTTTGGGGATCGGCACATTGACTTTTGCCAAACAGCCCCATGTATGTAAGTATGAGAGTGTTGTTCTTCTCTTCTCCCATTGCTCATAGGGAGTAATCTCATTATCTTTTGTCGGAACTTTATTCAGGACATGACATGATGTCAATATAGCCTCCCCCCACCATGCCTTGGATAAACCCGATGTATCTAACATGGCGTTAACCAAATCTGTTAGAGTGCGGTTTTTTCGTTCGGCAACCCTATTTGACTGAGGTGAATATGGAGGCGTCCTCTCATGAATAATACCATGTTCCGCACAAAAAGAATCAAACTCATTAGAGAAATACTCTCCACCACGATCTGACCGGATTCGTTTAATCTTATTTTCAAGTTGATTCTCAACTTCTGCTTTATAGATTTTAAAGTAGTGTAGAGCCTCACTTTTAGTGTTTAACAGATATACATAGCAAAATCTAGTGGAATCATCTATCAGTGTCATGAAGTATCTTTTTCCAGCTTTAGTCAACACACCATTCATCTCACACAGATCAGAATGTATGAGTTCTAACGGTGCCAAGTGTCTCTCCTCCGCAGCTTTATGGGGCTTGCGAGGTTGTTTTGCTTGCACACACGAATGGCACTTAGAACCTTTGGCTAAAGTGAAACTCGGGATTAAATTCAGTTTTGCTAACCGCGTCATAGAACCGAAACCAATGTGACAAAGCCGTGAATGGCAAACTTATGTTTCATTCAACATTCGAATGAATATTGTTCATGACTTTATTACAAAAATCCGCAAGGGAAAAGTGGAACAGACCTCCGCATTCATAACCTTTTCCAACAAACAGTCCATATTTCGTAACAACTACTTTATTAGACTCAAAGACCAACTTAAAACCTTCTCTACAGAGAAGGGAGCCATTAACGAGGTTCTTCTTGATGGCGGGGACATGCTGCACATTCTTGAGCTGCACGATCCTTCCCGAAGTAAACTTCAGATCGACCGTGCCAACACCATGAACAGAAGCAGTCGCGCCGTTCCCCATCAGTACGGAGCCTTTCCCTGTGACCTGATAAGAAGAAAACAATGAGATGTCAGCACACACATGAATATTTTCACCTGTATCAATCCACCAATCGGTAGACTGGCTAACTGAAAATACAGTAAATAGATTACCGTACCCAGATGCTCCACTTTCATTGTTGCTCACGATCATGTTGGCAGTCTTAGAGTCCTGCCCTGGCTTCTTGAACTTGTGTGGGAACTTGTTAGCCCAGTGTTCGTCCGAACCACAAGTGAAACAGCCACTCTTCTTCTTATCCTTCTTGAAGGTCCTGTTACCCTTCTTCTTGAAGTCGGTATTCTGTTGGACACCCATCTTCCCTTTGGACTTGTTGGAGTTGAAGTTCTTCTGTACCACATTGGCAACTGAAATCCCTTCTCCTTTTCCATGCGAGTCCTTTGCCCTGAAATTCTGCTAAACACTTAGATGGCCGATGACATCCTCTACTGCGAATTCACGCCTCTGATGTTTCAGAGTGGTGGCAAAGTTCCTCCAGGAATTTGGGAGCTTAGCGATTATGCATCCCGTGACAAATTTGCCCGGTAACTCGCACTTCAGGAGCTCAAGCTCCTTTGCGATGCATTGTATTTCATGAGCCTGTTCCAATACAGAACGGTTTTCAACCATTTTGTAATCGTGGAACTGCTCAATAATATACATCCTGCTCCCAGCATCAGTTGCACCGAATTTGGATTCGAGTGCCTCCCACAAGTCCTTGGCGACCCGCACATGTAAATATGCATCAACCAACTTATCTCCAATCACGCTCAGAACGGCTCCAACAAAGACGACGGTGGCCTCCGTAAACGTCTTCTCCTGATCAGGAGCAATCGTTCCAGTGGGAGTGACACCGGCGCCCCAGAACACGTTTATCGCCGTGAGCCATAAGGTGGTTTTGGTCTGCCAACGCTTAAAGTACGTCCCCGTAAACGGGGCAGGTTTCAGTGCAGCAGCAAAACCTTGAATCGAAAAATGCCTACACATATTAGGTTTTTGGATTGTTAGGTATCTAGGCATTTTTCCGATTATATTAATCCAGGAATAAATCATGAACATGATATGGACATGCTGATACTTGATTATGTAACTATGCAATACTAGGCAAATCGTAGAGACATCTACATAAATCACTAGTACTATGCACACCGAAATTAGCAGAAGAGGGATAAGCATGTAGTACCCTCCAGTAGGCCAGTTGGCCAAAGAAGCAGCGGTCGCGGAAGCCTCGTCGACTGCCCTCTTCTCAGCAATGGTAGCCATGACGATGAAGAAGGCGTTGATGTAGTGGAAGTAGTCGAACGATGGCGAGCAGTCGCGTAGGAGACGCTCCGCAAAAACCTAATCGCCCCTCTCTCGTACAGGATCTCGAGAAGGCGTGGTTTCGGAGGCCTGCTCACCCGTCAGCCGTGTATGCAGCGGACGGGGTGGGATCACCGGAGGCAGCAGCAGTGAGAGGAACGACAAGGGGCGGAGGCAGATGGTTCCGTATAAAGCTCGGCTCGGCGAGATTTCCGGAACCCGCAGCGCGCGCGCGTCGTGACCGCTGCTTCTTTGGCGAGGCGTGGCGAGGCGTGCGTCGGAGGAGGAGCGCGCGTCGTGACCGTCGTGACGAGGCGAGGCGAGGCGTGGCGTGGCGTGCGTCGGAGGAGGAGCGCGCGTGTGGAGCTCCTCTTCTTCTTCTCACACCACATGCAAATGGTAGAAGAGCTCACCTTATATGTTGGTGCTCATCTCTCCCCACTAGCAATGTGGGACTAAACTTCCCCATTTGCCTTACCAAGCATGAATGGGCCCTTAGGGATTTTTAGAAATTGTTAGATGGGCCTAGAGCGCACCCTATATTTCAACATTCCACTTGTGCATCTGGCCAAGACAATCGATGCGACGAGGTCCTGCACAACGGCATCGTCGAGGTAGCAGATGTGGTGCTTGGCGGCGGCATCCTGGATGACATGGACGTCTCCTGCATCTGGTCTCTTCAGGTCCGGCTCGTCCACGGCCTCCTACATAGACACCAGCCATCGGCGCGTCCCCAACACCATGGGGCAAGCTGCGACGGTCCGGCCAGCTCGACGGTGCATTGCGCATGGATGCACGCGGGCACCGGCGTGCCAGTCGGCCGCATCGCCGTGGCCTGCGTTGCGTCGTCCCTCCCATCGGGGAGTACGTCTTGGACGGAGGCGTTGATCTGTTGCCGGGGCTCGGGGCCGGGCAGATTTTGGTTGAAGGAGGTGGAGACGGAGGAGAGGAGGAGGTCCAGGGTAGAGGGGACGGGGCTGCGCCGGTCGGCGAGAGGAGGTGCGGTGGCGGCCTTAGGGCACGTACAACGCGGCGCTATATCCGGACGCTAGCGTAGAAATCCTGACCGTTTTGTATAATTCCCGTCCGATCTCAGGATTAGGCTTAGCGTCAGCGCTAACTCAGCCGCCGGCGCTCCACTTTTTCCGCTCGAACAAAACGATTCAGCCAGGGTCTGCGATATGCAAACTTATATAGAAAGAAAAAACTAGTTAGCCGCCTCCAGCTAGCGTCTTGCGTTGTAGTATCAAACTCTAGGATTTATTTTTAACGATAACTAATTATTTTTAGCTACTTAAGCGTCTGTATAAGAGGCTAGCATAGTACATGCCCTTAGGGTTTGGGTTGGAAAGGAGCTCTGCGTCGAGGCACAGGGATGGAGTTGAGTTAGCATTTCTGATTATTTGATTTTTGTTTTCTTTTTTTATTCTATGTGTGCGTCAGTTGTGTTTGTTTGGCATAGATTCTGGACGTTGGATCAGGGCTGAGATGGATAGATGGTTTGGATCGGTTATCCACGTGAGGTTCGTTCATGTTTTGTGATTGGCTGAAGAGGATCAACACGTAGATAGGATTGTTGACGTGGCCAACTAGTCATTTTAAGCTATCATATTTATACATCATGACGATCTAAATTGGTCGTAGGCGTTTACAAGTCAACTACATCCAGGTTATGACAATTTCGTGTAAGAAAGTTATGACGATTTTGACACAAATCGTCATGATTATGTAGGGTTTTAACCTTCTAAAACGATGTGTGACCATTTAGTGTGAAATTGTCATAGATCTATGACAATTTTATCGAGGGACATTAAGAAAAAGTCATAAATTAACACATTTTTTTTATAGTGATCTGGGCTGGCCCATAGCTTCTAGCCGCCCTACCTACCGTGCGAACAAGAACTGCAACGCACAGTGATGGCTGTGAAATATAGCCATCTATGTCCATATTTAAACTGGATATTATTCATATTTTTGATAAAATATCTCTCCAAACCCTACCACTAATGCCTAAAGATCAAAGGGGTATGCTATCATTTCTTTTTATTTTTTCCCTACGCAGCGTTTGATGATGGGAATCACAACATTAAAGTCAAAGATACGAGATTTCTAACAACCGGAAGAAACCAGGGGTCGTGAAGTGGAGACAGATGCTTTAACTACCAACTATACGGAGAGAATAAAATTCCGGCTATATAGTTCTGATCGTATAGTTGCCATTGACACCGCTAAGTCAAACAGAACAACTTTCGTGAAGGGACCCCTATATAAAGAGGCTTCGGGCGATGAGAAACAAAGCTCCTCTCTCGCCCCCAGAACTCCATCCACAACACTAAAGAGCCGCCAGAGGAATAGACTTAGATCTAATCTCCAAATCCTGCTCCACTACCATAGCCATATTCCACCACTTGTAATAGTAGATCTTATCTTCGATTGGCGACATTGTAAGACTATTTGCTATCAATCTCATGATTCCCATTACAATGTTTATGATTGTTGATTTCATCTCTATGTGTGAGTAATTCTCCTTGGGCTAAGGGCTTCGGCCTAGCCATGTAGCTTTTGTGCATGTTATTTATCATAGATGGGATCATGTATTAGTTTCTATGACATGATG
The DNA here is from genome assembly GCA_910589775.1 of Avena eriantha. Taxonomy (NCBI): domain Eukaryota; kingdom Viridiplantae; phylum Streptophyta; class Magnoliopsida; order Poales; family Poaceae; genus Avena; species Avena eriantha. Next base: position 488,041,005 of record OU342741.1, on the reverse strand, counting down.
ATTATTGTATCCTCTCTTGCCTCAATCCAAGGACTTGTCAAGTACCCAAGACCTCGAGGATTGAGCCAGGTATAGGGAGTATGAGTAATGACTAATCTGCAGGTTGGGAACCCTAGCGACATAAGAAGTAGTACGGCTGTATGTGAGGGATTTACTTGGGATTAACGATGACGTCACTATGCATATGATTAGTTCTCTTTCTTCTATGGATGACTAGTAGGTTATGTTGGGGATCGGTGCGGAAAACAAAAATTTCCCTACGTCGAACCCCAGAAACTGCCTATGATCTATCTATGTAGTAATGCGGCAACAGCCGATGCGTAGAGAATACATACCCTTATAGACCGTACGCGGTTAACGTTCCGCGGGAAACGTGGTTGAAGTAGTCGTACTCGTAGCCGACCTCAAGGTCGCGAAGCTCCTCGCAGGTCACCCCTTGCTCCTTCTTGATCTTCATCGTGCAACAGCTCCGGCTCACGACATTTAAGCGCCCCAAATGTTGCGCCTTGTGTCTTCGTACACATCCGGTGCACGATGAGACCTCCGGCTCCCCGATCCCGCCGGGAGTGCGGAAGTTGATATCCGACTAGGAATCCCTGCATCGCAACGGTGTACTGCAGGTGTGCCTCTATCGCACAGCCCAGACATGGGGCCATGGTCACGAGGTATAGAGAGAGGGAGGGAGAAAGTCAACCAAAGGACTTCTCAAGTTGTGTGTTCAATCCCACCCATGGGCACCCCTTTATATAGGAGGAGGGGGTGTGCCCTCCCCTTTGGGTTTCCTATGTGGGACTATTCAAGGGAGAGGGTCATGCTCATGGGCCCTTAGGGCTTCATGGGCCAGCCGGCCAGGGGTGGGCCCCACCCCGCGAACAGCCCTAAGCTGGCCGGGTGGGCCCCCTTATGGCGGCTGTGTTGGGTCCACAGCATAGAAAACAAAAAATTTCCTACGATGAGAACTACACACCAAGATCTATCTACTAGGTATAAAGCAACGGGTGGACATACATCCATCGAGAACTTACCCTCGAAGACAACGAGTTTTGTTAACGAGTAGGAACTCGTGGTTGATGTAGTCGTACACTTGCCGATCTCAAGATCATGAGGAAGTCCGAGCGCCGCAACTCAGCAGCGCATCCATACTCGCACACACGTTCAAGCCACCGGACAACCTCCACCTCCTCGCTCCAGCGATCCAGCGGAAGCAGCAACTCCTTCTAGACAAAATGCCACCGGGAATATATATCTCGCTAATCCAAGACCATGGGGAAATAATTCCAGAGGGGGAGAGAGATCCTTCACAAGGAGGTGTGAGGAAGAAGGAGGAGGAGGAGGGGGCCTTTTATAGGAGGAGGGGGTGCCCCTCCTCTCCATGGCAGGCGCATGGGGGTGGCCCCTCACCTCCCCCATTCATGTGGTGGTAACCCCTCCACATTAAAATGCCTCTTCACATTCCCTTTTAAAGTCCTCACTTTAAATTCATTAAAATTCTCCAAGTCTAATGCTCTCTCATTTAATAAAACTCTTTTATTAAATTTATTCAGAATTTTGTTAATTACTTTAATTAACAAGCATTCACATATAACCCCTTGCAATATTTCAATATCACATGCAGAACCACTTTCTGCAATTTCACCCGAAACAATTTCCGGTTTCTATCGAAACAATTCCTGCGCTTTGCAATTCTTTCGTCTGAAACAAATGTGCTCCAGAATGGTGTCCGGTAACTCTTAAGTGTGTCACCCTACGGTTCGTGAATAATGCAGACATGATTGAGACTCCTCTTAGATGAATAGTCAGAAGCGGGACCTGCAGATCCATACTAACTCCTGCATATTCAACGATGACTTCTATGATCGTGAGAACCTTTAACGCTTGTAATTTAATCCCTTTGTCTCATGATATAATACATGTCCGAGATTCGATCATCAGTATCCAAATACCTAGTTTGATCTCGTTAGCGACATGCACTCTTTTCTCGTTCCCGTGATATAACATTCTAGTGATCACATCACTTGCTTGCAAGCTATCTCAATGTGATATCACCGAGAGGGCCCAGAGTATATCTATCCGTCATCGGGATTGACAAATTCCACTCTTGATCCATGAGCCTCAACATAACACCTTCGTAGTACTGAACCCATCTTTATAGTCACCCTGTTACGGTGTGGCGTTTGATGTTATCAAGATACTCTTCAGGTGTTAGCAATTAACATGATCTCATGGTCTAAGGATAAAGATTACTTCGTATGATGTTATAGCAATATAAAGATAATGACTTGATCGTAATGCTATACTTCGGATGAATGTTCATCACATCATTTCACAAATGTTGTGACCTTGTTATTAACAACATCCAATGTCTATGATCAGGAAACCTTGATCATCTTGTTAATCAATAAGCTAGTGTATAAGAGAGGCATAACTAGGAACCCTTTTTGTTTATTAAACACACATGTATTGATGTTTCCGATCAATACAATTCTAGCATGCAAAATAAACATCTATCATATATAAGGAATACATAATAACAACTTTATTATTGCCTCTCAAGGCATATTTTCTTCAGTCTCCCACTTGCACTAGAGACAATAATCTAGTTCACATAGTGATAAATCTAACACCCATGGAGTTTTAGTGTTGATCATGTTTTGCCCTAGGGAGAGCTTTAGTCAACGGATCTGCTACATTTAGTTCCGTGTGTACTTTACAAATCTTTATATCTCCATCCTTGACATGCTCGCGGATGGAGTGAAACCGGCGCTTAATATGCTTGGAATTCTTGTCAGACCTCGGTTCCTTTGCATTGGCTATGGCTCCATTGTTGTCACAATAGATCACCATTGGGTCCAATGCACTAGGAACCACACCTAGTTCCGTAATGAACTCTTTCATCCAAACCGCTTCCTGTGTCGCTTCTGAAGCAGCAACATATTCCGCCTCCGTCGTTGATCCAGCCACCACAGGTTGTTTGGAACTCCTCCAACTATCTGCTGCTCCGTTCAAGAGAAATACGTATCCAGATTGAGACTTAGAGTCATCCGAATCGGTGTCAAAGCTAGCATCGACATAACACTTAGTGACTAGCTCTTCTTCAGCTTCATATATAAGAAACATATCCCTAGTTCTTCTCAAGTACTTGAGGATGTTCTTGACCGCTATCCAGTGTTCCGAACCTGGATCAGATTTGTACCTACTAGTCAAACTAATAGCATGTGCCACATCCGGTCTTGTACATAGCATGGCATACATAATAGAGCCTTGATCTATCTCTATAGCATCTTATCAAGGTATGTACTCTGCGATAGCCCAATTAGGCACCTTGATCTATCTCTATAGATTTTAATGCCTAATATATATGACGCTTCACCAAGGTCTTTCATCGAAAATTTGCTGTTTAGATAACTTTTAACACTGTTTAAAAGATCTATATCATTTCCAATCAATAATATGTCATCCACATATAATATCAGAAATGCCACATTGCTCCCACTCACTTTCTTGTAAATACAAGCCTCTCCATAAGTTTGGACAAATCGAAACTCTTTGATCACCTCATCAAAGCGGAGATTCCAACTCCGGGATGCTTGCTTTAGTCCATAGATGGATCACTGAAGTTTGCATACCTTATTAGCATCCTTAGGATCGACAAAACCCTTAGGTTGTATCATATACAACTCTTCTTCAATCTTACCATTGAGGAACGCAGTTTTGACATCCATCTGCCATATTTCATAATCGAAATATGCAGCAATTGCTAACATAATCCTAACCGACTTAAGCATCGCTACGGGAGAGAATGTCTCATCGTAGTCAACTCCTTGAATTTGTCGAAACCCCTTTGCGACAAGTCGAGCCTTATAGATGGTCACATTACCATCAGCATCAGTTTTTCTTTTGAAAATCCATTTATTCTCAACAGCCTTTCGATCGTGAGGTAAGTCCACCAAGGTCCAAACTTGGTTCTCGTATATGGATTCCATTTCGGATTTCATGGCTTCTAGCCATTTGTTGGAATCCGGGCTCATCATCGCTTCTTCATACGTCACAGGGTCATCCATTTCATCAACCATGAAATTCACAATAGGATTGCCGTACAGTTCAGGAGCTGCACGTGTCCTGCTTGACCTGCGAGGTTCGGTAGTGTCCTCTTTCAGAGTTTCATGATCAATATCATTAGCTCTCTCTTCATTAGGTGAAGTCAACTCCAAAACAACTTCCGGTCCTGCGCTACTCGCCATTTAATGAAGAGAAGGTTCAATAACCTCTTCGATTTCTACCTTCCGAAGGGGTTCAATAAAAGATATTATCCATATAAATCGAACAACCATTCTTTTCAGATTTAAACGAATAACCACTTTGCATCAAACACGATACGGATACAATGTTCATGCTAAGTGCAGGCACCAAATAACAATTATTCAGGTTTATAACTAATCCCGATGGCATATGGAGAGGCAGTGTTCCGACGGCGATCACATCAACTCTTGATCCATTGCCGACCCGCATTGTGACCTCATCCCTTGCTAGTTGTCGCTTGTTCCGCAGCCCCTGAATCGAGTTACATATATTAGCAACCGATCCCGTATCAAATACCCAGGTGCTACTGCGAGTACTAGTCAAGTACACATCAATAACATGTATATCATATATACCTTTGTTTGCCTTGCCGGACTTCTTGTCCGCCAAATACTTGGGGCAGTTGTCCTTCCAATGGCCAGTCCCCTTGCAATAGTAGCACTCGGTATCGGACTTAGGGCCAGCTAGGGGTTTCTTTTCAGGCGCGGCAACATATTTGCCACCCTTCTTTCCCTTATGCTTGCCTTTCTTGTCCTTCTTGAAACCGGTGGTCCTATTGATCATCAACACTTGATGTTCTTTCTTAATCTCCACTTCTGCAATCTTAAGCATTGACAGAAGCTCGGGAAGAGTCTTCTTCATGCCCTGCATATTATAGTTCATCACGAAGCTCTTGTAGCTAGGTGGCAGAGATTGGAGAACACGATGTATGCCTAAGTCATTGGGAATCATTATTCCCAAGGACACAAGCTTATCGGCGTACCCAGACATTTTGAGTACGTGCTCACTAACGGAGCTGTTTTCCTCCATTTTGCAGCTGAAGAATTTTTTAGAAGCATTATAACTCTCCACGGCAGCATGGGTACCGAAAATCATGTTCAATTCTCCCATGGTATCAAAGGCATTGCCATTGTCGAAACGCTTTCGAAGTTCTGGCTCTAGCCCATACAGTATGCCTCAATGAACTAAGTTGTGGTCCTCCTGACGAGTCACATAGACATTCTTTTCCTCGTCAGGGGCATCAGGAGCTGGTGGGGGCACGAGAAGTGCATCTAGCACATATTGCTTTTGTGCAGCAGTGAGGAGAATCCTCAAATTCATAGCCCAGTTGGTGAAGTTGCTACCATTCGCAGCAAGTTTCTCTTTCTCCATGAACACATTGAAATTAAAAGCAGGTGGTGCCATCTACAACAGAATTTGTAAAGTTTATTTAGACTAAGTATATAATAGAGTGAGTTCAACTAATCCAAATTACTAATGAACTCCCACTCAAAAATGACATCCCTCGTGCCTTTTTGGTGATTACATGAACCAAATCCACTACACCAAGTCCGATCATCACGTGAGTCGGTGTAGCTTCAAAGGCGAGCATCTATATGGGATCATATCAACTATATGACTCATGCTTAACCTTTCGGTCCGTGTTCCGAGGCCATGTCTGTACATGCTAGGCTCGCCAAGTAAGAACCTTAGTACTCGCGTGTGTAAAACTGTCTTACACCCGTTGTATGAAAGCGTAGAGTCGAGTACACCCGATCATCACGTGATGTCTCGAAACACGATCCATAGAACGGTGCATACTCAAGGAAGAACACATTTTATCTTGATATCTAAATGAGGGATCATCTTACAATGCTACCAAAAGCGCCAAACTAGCAGTATAAGATGCTAACATATAATGTGTACAGTGAGATGATGTGGTCCATGCATTTGATCTCTATCATTTTCATCGTGGTATGATCTCTATCATTCCTTTGTGTGTAAGGCCAAGGTCTATGGAACTTACATGTTGAATGTGTTGTAAGAGTATCTATCATACATCTACTTAGAACAATACCATATCAATACACTAGCCCAGCAACGATCTAAACTAGACGCCTCGAATTTATCAATTGCAAGTTTTACGTGGCTTAGGGCTTTCGGAGATAGAACCGTTCTCACCTATGAACATGAACCACAATGAGGATAACCAAGTTATTAGCAACTCATTGTAAAGCAGATATTGACTATAGTAGGAGAGACAGACACCCGACAGCCACTTATGCAAAACAAGTTGCATGTCAGTCGTAGAATCGGTCTCATGTACGATGACATGTAAGGTTGGTCTAGGCCGCTTCATCCCACTATGCCACCAATATCCAAAATACATAGAAGATGCAATAACATGACCATCATCGCCCACATATAAACATATGTGTACTACCCGTGCAAAGCACCTACGCATAGATCAGGCTCTGATACCACTGTTGGGTCCGCAACATAGAAAACAAAAAATTCCTACGATGAGAACTACACGCCAAGATCTATCTACTAGGTACAAAGCAACGGGTGGACATACATCCATCGAGAACTTACCCTTGAAGCAACAAGTTTTGTTAACGAGTAGGAACTTGTGGTTGATGTAGTCGTACACTTGCCGATCTCAAGATCATGAGGAAGTCTGAGCGCCGCAACTCAGTAGCGCATCTGTACTCGCACACACGTTCAAGCCACCAGACAACCTCCACCTCCTCGCTCCAGCGATCTAGCGGAAGCGGCAAATCCTTCCAAACAAAATACCACCGGGAACATGTATCTCGCTAATCTGAGACCATGGGGAAATAATTCTAGAGGGGGAGAGAGATCCTTCACAAGGAGGTGTGAGGAAGAAGGAGGAGGAGGGGGGCCTTTTATAGGAGGAGGGGGGGTGCCCCTCCTCTCCATGGCTGGCGCATGGGGGGGGGGGTGACCCCTCACCTCCCCCATTCATGTGGTGGTAACCCCTCCACATTAAAATGCCTCTTCACATTCCCTTTTATAGTCTCCACTTTAAATGCATTAAAATTCTCCAAGTTTAATGCTCTCTCATTTAATAAAACTCTTTTATTAAATTTATTCAGAATTTTGTTAATTACTTTAATTAACAAACATTCACATATAACCCCTTGCAATATTTCAATATCACATGCAGAACCACTTTCTGCAATTTCACCCAAAACAATTTCCGGTTTCTATCGAAACAATTCCTGCGCTTTTGCAATTCTTTCGTCTGAAACATATGTGCTCCAGAATGGTGTCCAGTAACTCTTAAGTGTGTCACCCTACGGTTCGCGAATAATGCAGACATGATTGAGACTCCTCTCAGATCAATAGTCAGAAGCGGGACCTAGAGATCCATACTGACTCCTGCATATTCAACGATGACTTCTATGATCGTGAGAACCTTTAACGCTTGTAATTTAATCACTTTGTCTCATGATATAATACATGTCCGAGATTCGATCATCAGTATCCAAATACCTAGTTTGATCTCGTTAGCGACATGCACTCTTTTCTTGTTCCCGTGATATAACATTCTAGTGATCACATCACTTGCTTGCAAGCTATCTCAATGTGATATCACCGAGAGGGCCCAGAGTATATCTATCCGTCATCAGGATTGACAAATTCCACTCTTGATCCATGAGCCTCAACATAACACCTCCGTAGTACTGAACCCATCTTTATAGTCACCCTGTTACGGTGTGACGTTTGATGTTATCAAGATACTCTTCAGGTGTTAGCAATTAACATGATCTCATGGTCTAAGGATAAAGATTACTTCGTATGATGTTATAGCAATATAAACATAATGACTTGATCGTAATTCTATACTTCGGATGATTGTTCATCACATCATTTCACAAATGCCGTGACCTTGTTATTAACAACATCCAATGTATATGATCAGGAAACCTTGATCATCTTGTTAATCAACAATCTAGTCTATAAGAGAGGCATAACTAGGAACCCTTTTTGTTTATTAAACACACATGTATTGATGTTTCCGATCAATACAATTCTAGCATGCAAAATAAACATCTATCATATATAAGGAATACATAATAACAACTTTATTATTGCCTCTCAGGGCATATTTCCTTCATGCTGGGCCTTGGCCCTTTGGCCCTTCCCTCCTCCGGATTTCCCTTATGGGCCTTTATTCACTAAAAGTTTGGCCCATTAGTAGAATAACCCTTCAAATTAGATTTTAATATTATATTTAATATTAATTACATTAATTAATATGTAAATACATATTAAAAAATCCGTCTTGACCCGAAAAACATTTCAGTTCCCTTTCGATTTCCTCCGAACGACTTCGGATCTTTCCCGGAATGATTCTGGTCCTTTATTCTTTCTCCGAATAACTTCGGATGTCTCTGCAGAACAATTCCGGCTTTCTCTCTTTTATCTACTATGATTCCGTCTTACGAATGATCGCTCTCATTGTACCCTTATGTGTATCCTCTCACGGTTCGGGAATGCTCTAGACATGATCTGTATCAATGATCAACAGAGGGACCAGGGATGTCCATGTGACCCCTATGCATTCCTGATGACAATGTCATTTGAACCGTCTAAATGTAGCATCATCTTCCTTTTGTTTCTCGATACAACTTGTCGGAGATCCGATCATTGATACCCCATACCTTGTTCAATCTCGTTCACAACAAGTTCTGTTTTCTTGTTACCATGATATTACATCCCCGTGACCTAGTCACATGTTGCAACATTTATGGATGTAATCTCACCAAGCCGGTCGTATGTATCTTTACCCGTCATGTGGGTGAACAAATCCCGGCCTTGCAGTCACATGTCATCAACCGTTCCTTTGGAATACCCAACATACACCTTTATGGCCACCGTATTACCAAATGACGGTTGATGTAGTCAAAGCAGCCTCGGGAAACAATGAGTAATATGAGCTCACGGTCTAAGGAGAAGGAGTCTAGGTATAGGTGTTGCAACAATGAACTATATGACTTGATCGTGTTGTAATCCTTCGAGGAATGTCCAATCACATGATTCTCCAATGATATGATCTCGTTGTTAGTCAGCATAAATGCCCATGATCTTGAAACCCATATCATCTTCGTGACCAACGAACTAGTATGAATAGAGGCTACTAGGGACTTTGTTGTTTCATACCACACCTGTACCAATGTTTCTACTTGGCACAGTTATAGCACAATATGAAACTATTATAAAATAATTGAGATATGACAATAAAAACCTATTTATTATTTGCCTCTAGGGCATATCTCCTTCAGGTTATTGCTATAAGCGGCTGTGGAGGAAATAGGAATTATGGATGCACTTTGCACATATAGTTATCTTGCTCTAACAATTACATGCATACTTTATTATCATCTTTTATTCCCATCAGATATTTTGCACAGCTACAGGTGAAATCGAAAGCCTTAGGCCCTCTCTCTCCATCATCGACAACAACAAAAGACAGCAAACTATTGGTCCGATAAAACACAAAAAAAGTTCTAAAACTCCCGAAGGTCCGTTAAAGTAACTTCACTACGCTTCTGCTTCCCGAGGATTCGATAAACCTAGGTCTACTATGGAAAAGGAGCTATACTACATCCGTAATCCATATCGAAGGTATCAACCCTTTTTCTGGCGCCGTTGCCGGGAAAGAAATAGCTACCCTAGTGAGGTTAGTAGGAACCTTGCTAGTTTTTTTCTTGTTTTTAATTTTGTTAGTTTGCTTTCAATATTTATTTGAAAAACCAAAAAAAATAGTTAGTCTTTAATTCCTTGTTTTTACTATCATAAGACTTTGTTTAAGAAAACCCAAAAACATAGGAAATATGGCTGAAAAGAAGCTTGGGGAGTTTGCAACTCCCAACAATGATTATTTGCGTACTCCTATTACTCAGCCAGTAATTGCTGCTTATGATTATGAAATTAAGCCTTATTATTTAAGTTTGGTTCAACATAATCAATTTGGAGGCTCTACTGTTGAGGACGCGGGTATGCACTTGAATACTTTCACTAGAATATGTGATATGATGCGCATAAAATATGTTGACCCCGATGCGGTCAAATTGCGCTTATTTCCTTTCTCTCTTAGAGGAAGAGCAAAAGAATGGTTGCTATCTTTGCCTAGAAATACTATTGCATCATCGGTGGAGTGTAATTCTTTATTTATGACTAAATTTTTGCCACCTGCAAAGACTATGCAACTAAGATCTAATATTACTGGTTTTAGACAGGAAGAGCGTGAGCCACTAGCGCTGGCATGAGAGAGGATGAAAGAATGCATGAGAAACTGTCCCAGTCATGGGATGGAAGATTGGTTAATTCTCCATTTATTTTATAATGCTCTTAACCCTGTGTCTAAGTCTATGCTTGATATTGCAGCTAGAGGAACATTTATGGGCAAACACATTACTGAAGCAAAGTATCTGATAGACAATATGCAAGACAACCATGCCCAGTGGCATGTGGATAGATCAAACACAAAGAAGGTGAACTCCGTCTCACCACAAGAAAATGAAGAACTCAATGCTAAGCTGGATGAGCTCATATTAGCCATAAAAGGTAAGGAAAATCAGGTGAGAGATATCCCAGAATCAAATATTGAAGAAATAGACTTCATATCTCATAATGATTATAACCCTGCTTGAAAGAAGAATTATAATCCTAATTTTCAAAAAACACTATTCTAGTCCTGTAGGTAACTCTAATAATAATATGGGGACAAGTAATGGTAGTCTCCAAGAAACAGTTAAGTCCTTTATAGACTCACAAAATGAGCAAAACAATATCCTTGTTAAAATAATGGAGAACCATGATACTATGCTTGGTAAATTATCTAACCAAGCTGTAAGTTTGAGGAATGATTTGTAGACCCTCCAAGAAAGAACAAGGATTGTTGAGGCATAGCTAGGTAAGATAACCGAGAGTCAAACTCTCATTCTAGCTAAATTTGAAGGTAAAGCTGAGCCCAATCCTGTTGAAGACCTCAAGATGATGAGAATCCAAAGGGAGGAGCCTAAAGAAGTTGATTATAGTAATGCTCCTTCACCAAGTTACACTGTTGAAGATCTTGTAAAAAGGATCAATATCAAGATTCCGGTAAGTGAATAAAATGAAGAAGCTATGTATCAACACTTCATAAATCAAGTAGCAATAAAGGTACGTGAGCTTGAGGAAGAATATAAGTAAATTTCTAAAAAATTACATGTAAAGCTTGATGATATATTTGAGTCTAATATTAAGATTAAAATTGGGACCAATGAGATAGCTGCACTTTGTGGTCTAGGTACAAGCGTTTCAACAATTCCAAAAAAGTCTTTTTAATAAGTTAAATCTTAGCTCTTTTGAAATCACCGAGTTAAAACTAGAACTAGAAGATTCTACCTACAAACAAGCTGTAGGGATTAAATAAAATACTTTAGTATACATTAAAGGTTGTCCCGCTCTTATTGATTTTGTTATTGTTGACATGCCTGAAGATGCTACTGCTCATATTATATTAGGCAGTCCATTCTTAAGGACTATTGAGGCTTTGATTAATCTACATGAAGGGAACGTGAAGCTTCAATTTCCTTCACGAGATCCTTTTGTTATTCATTTTCCCAAGAAGAATAAAGCCAAGCATGATGAAAAGGAGGCCATCACTTTGAAGTCCAACTATTTTGGAGTGGGTGTTCCACTCATCTGGCCAAAGTGAGCAACATCAAGGTCAAGCTATTGACCATAAAAGAGCGCTTCATGGGAGGCAACCCATGTGAAATAAAGGTTTGAGTAAAGTTTTTAAGTTTTAATTTAAATTTTATGTTTAATAAAGAGTGCTAGAAAGCTCTAGTTGAGGAGAAGAAGTTCGGTAGTACTAAAAATCCTTCTTTATACATGTTGATGTTGGTCGACAACTTTTACTGTCATTTTTATGTCAAAAACAAGGTGTTTCTCTAAGTTTCAGGATAGGAAAGAATTCTCGAAGAAACGGAATTTTTGTGATGACTACAGAAGGTTTAACGACCAACAATACAGCAGCAATAAAAATTCTAGCCAAATAGTTCTGGTCGTATAGATATCTTACCATTGTCAATTTGTCTTTCTTAAGTACTGAAGGTTTAACGACCAACTATACGACGGAAATAAAAATTATGGTCATATAGTTCCGGTCGTATAGATATCGATGCCTTTGTAAAATTTCTTTTCGAGGTATAGAAAGTTTGACGACCAACTATATATACGGCAGGGATGAAAAATTCTGGCTGTATAGTTATGGCCGTATACTTGTGCCGCGAGGTGGAAACCCTAAATTTTTGATAGTAGACCAACTATACGGCGGGAAAAAATTGTTCCGGCCGTATAGTTCCAGTCGTATAGTTGCGTCTGACCATAAAATCGCCACGGGAAGGTACTTCCAACCCCAAAACTTCAATACTTTTTCTCTCTTCTACCTCTAAACTCTCTCAAAACCTCAAGAGATCTTTATCTCTACTCAATTTCGTTCGATTCCCTCGCACACAAGTGATGTACGCTATGTTTCTAATACGATCCTCGAATTACTTTTTGCAAATTCATCTTCGATCCGTTGTCATTATCAATCTAGGGTGAGACCTACTATGAACTAATTTCCATGATTCTCTTGCCTAGTTTATTATTTTGAGGAGATTCCTTAGTGTGCTATGATGAGAAATATGTTATGCTTATTATTGTTGGATCAAAAAAGTTTTATTTTTGTATTTCCTTGTTATTTTAGATGATGAACACAAGGATCAAAACTCGTGCTCATGCCACTGCTAGTGCTTCTCGGGATGCCGCTCAAGAATGCATGGCGATACGGTTCAGGGATGAGCTCCAACATGATCAGTTCAATAGGATCAAGAACCGAGAAGTGAAGGCAACCAAGTGGGCTTGCCCCATTATATTGAATGAACTTGGTATTTATAATGACTTCAATTTACTTTGCAATAGGGTTGTCCTGCAAAACTTTGTATTCAATGATGTGCCTACTTATCGCCGGTTAACTTTTGAATTTTTAAGTTCTTTGCAAAGCACCATTAAAGCATGGAATGGAGAGGACATGATTTCTTTCCGACTTATGAACAACAATTATGCTTTATCACTAGATGAATGGTGCGCATGTTTTAATTTTCCTAACAATAATGATAATGACTTACGCACATCTTTTACTGGCTTAGACCGTTCCCCAGAACAATATTATAATGGAATGAGTTTCACTTCTAGAGTAAGCAAGGGGAAGAATATCAACATCCCGCAATTCGCTATTTGTTCTATGTTATTGCTAACACTTTGCAGGCATGGAATGAGTTCACGAGACTCAATGAGGGGGACATCTTAGTCCTTGCAAAGGTTGCTTTCAACAACACCAACTTTTCACTCAACTTGGGCGCAATTCTTGTGCACTACCTGGAGTACCAATCCTCCCAAAGCCAAGGACCAGTCACAGGTGGAGGCATCATCACCGTGCTTTCCATTGCCATAGGCATTGACCTAGGTGAGTTGCAATCAGTGCTAGATGAGCGACCTGTTGGTTTCTCTACTTTACAAGCTTGTGGAATGCTCACTAGGAGAGGTGGTGTTTATTACTTGCATATTGCTGGAGCTGGGCGTATTTACCCCGCTCCTTTGCCCGATGGTCTTTTCTCTATCAAGGAAGGACGTTTTCTATATGACTTACAGGTTGAGCAACACCAACCCGAGGAGGAGATTCTGGATGAGGATGAGGACCAAGAGGAGGAGCAGCCACCAACCCGGTTCGCTACATACCAAGACTTCCAAGAACTTGGAGGAACTGTGGAGAGAATGCAAAACCTCTCATTGAACCTCCGATAAACAACTAGTAATTTATCAACTCAATTTGCGAACTGGAGTTACAACTTTTTCCCGCCACCACAATGATTTGAAGGTCTTGCAAAAGCCTAAGCTTGGGAAAGTTTCCTCATTATCTTTATTTGGCGTTCATTTGTTTTTATTTTCGAGGTTACGTTTTTTATTTGAGTTATGAGCACTCATGTTGGTTTCCCCAACACTTTATTTTTAGTTACTTTTATTTGTTTTCAAAATTTTCTAGCCGAGCTTTGCCGCCAAATTTTCTATTCTTTAATTTCCTCTCTTAAAAACAACAAAAAGATTTTTCCATTTATCTTTATTTTCCCTCTTCCCTCTTTTCTATTCTCCTTGTGGCTTTCACATATTTGCAGGAGAGTGACCAACTTCGAGTTTCCAAGAAGCAAATCAAAAGGGAAGAGAGAAGTGAAACCAATCATGAGAGGTATGCCTTAAGACTCCCCACTTTTGATATTTGAGAAACCCATGCTAGTTAGTAGTAAATGATGAGATGTTATATTGGTGGAGTGAGTCTTTATATTGTAGTAAATTTTTGATTGCATGGGTATTTAGTTGGGTAAGTTTTGTTCCAGCTCTTGTAGTTAACCAAGTCTTGCCTAAAAATTTGCTAAACAATTGTAATAAGAAAAAGTCTCACAATTGATGGCTTGGTTGTTGTAGTGTTTAGTCTTGAAAGCTTATATCTAGAGACACTCAACACCATAGAAAATAATGATTGACTTTATAGCTCTCTTTAAAAGGATTTTTTAGATTGAATTAATGTTTAGCGGTTTTTGTGAGCATTCCAAAGTTTGACTTGTGAATCATAAGAATGATATAGCTTTATGCGTGTCAAACTTCATGGGATGCAACAACTCCGCTAGCCTACGAACGATCTTCATGGAGGGAACTCCTAGATTTCGGCTATGAGTTGATTAAACATATGTAGCAGCAATGCTATAATGGGTAAGATTCTTGGCATTCCCAGGTAGCTATGTTCATGATGGAATCACTCCTCTAGCTGTTATGAGTAATCATTGTGCAAAAGGAACCAAAGCTTGGTAATGCCACGAGTGTCCATCACAGCCCGATAAACTAATTAAAATCTTTGGCATGCTCTCAATTACTTAAGAACTGAAATTCTTGAAAGACAATGAATAGAAAAGTAGTGCTTGAAAAGTCTTGACTTATTGATGTGGCAGAATTTAGATACTCTAGTGTATATGTTTTTCATGACAAACTCTCACACTCTCAATTCTACATGATTATACTTTATTGTTCAAAGGCAAGCCCATGAGTTGATTACATGACATGGAATAAGGTTTACCCATTTGAATCATCCATGTTGTTAATAATTTTGCTGCGCTATAAGCATGCATAAAAACCCGTATGATATGCTTGCCATTACTCTATCTACGCTGAAGTTTTTCAGATTAATAAAGTGGAGGAAACTTGAGACTACCGATCATGAGTAAGATCACCATCTCGTTATTTCAGTTTAAATGTGGAGTTACTTTTTAATTTTGGTTTTCTTGCTCTAGGATAATCTAGTTTAAGCTTGGGGAGGTTGATCGTTGTGTATAGCCATCTACGTCCACATTTAAACTGGATATTATTCATATTTTTTATGAAATATCTCTCTAAACCCTACCACTAATGCCTAATGATCAAAGGGGTATGCAATATTTTCTTTGTATTTTTCCATGCGCAGATAATGACGTTTGATGATGGGAATCACAACATTAAAGTCAAAGATACGAGATTTCCAACAAACCGAAGAAACCAAGGGTCGTGAAGTGGAGGCAGACGCTTTAATGACCAACTATA
The DNA here is from genome assembly GCA_910589775.1 of Avena eriantha. NCBI lineage: Eukaryota > Viridiplantae > Streptophyta > Magnoliopsida > Poales > Poaceae > Avena > Avena eriantha. The sequence continues at coordinate 488,025,258 of OU342741.1, read as the reverse complement.
CAGCGGGAATAAAATTCTGGTTGTATAGTTGCCATCGACACTGCTAGGTGAAACATAACAACTTTCGTGAAGGGCCCCCTATATAAAGAGTCTTCGGGTGACGAGAAACAGAGCTCCCCTCTCGCCCCCAGAACTCTATCAACAACACCGAAGATCCGCCAGAGGAACAAACTTGGATCTAATATCTAAACCCTTCTCCACCACCATAGCCATATTCCACCACTTGTAATAGTAGATCTCATCTTCGATTGGTGACATTGTAAGACTATTTGCTATCAATCTCATGATTCCCATTAAAATGTTTGTGATTGTTGATTTCATCTCTATGTGTGAGTAATTTTCCTTGGGCTAAGGGCTTCGGCCTATCCATGCAGCTTTTGTGCATGTTATTTACCATAGATGGGATCATGTATTAGTTTGTATGACATGATGATTATTATATACTCTCTTACCTCAATCCAAGGACTTGTCAGGGGGGCTACCGGGCTGCGGTACCAAAGTTCCCGGGCGAGTGCACCGCGGTATCTAAGTTGCCTGAAATTGCTGCGTTTCGAAATGTTGGGCCGCCAACTACCGAGAGGGGCCATTTCAATGCAAACTCATCTCACCCCTACCAAATCCAAACATTCCGTGAAACTGCCCCGTGAAGTAGATGGTCGACACCCTCATGTCAGTAATATTTCCGTGACATGAGCGCCAACGTGACAACTACGTAGGCGAAACGAGAGACTAAAGGAGCATGGTGCGTTGACCAAATTCACAAATCCACTCCCTCCCTCTTTTCACATGAACCCTAGCACCGTCGGCGTCGAAATCCCCTCTCCAACCAGAATGATCTCTTCGGGCATTTGACTTCCGGCGCCAAGTTGCTACGCCTACTCGCTGCTATCGAGCTCTAATGCTGAATGCCGTGCCACTCCCTCCCTCTGAGCAGCGCGTAGAATGGCAGATCCATTTGCCGTGGAAGAAGTACTTCTGGCTAATTGCCGGTGAGCTACTCTTCTCTTTGCTATTCGCACTACCTATAACTTCTAGCTGGCTATTGGCATTACAGAGATATATCGAACATAGAATTGTTTGCTAGCACGACGCTGACAAACAATTCTTATCTTTTGTCTCCAATTTTCTGCCAAGTAGGATCTCCGCTCAACCCAAATACACGGTTCTGGTTACCATCTACGGCTAACACATTAAATTAGTAGATGGGAAGAGCACGTGGAATCAAGCTCACAATCTGAAGATGGAAGTAGTGCCTATGCGTGAACTATCCCTGGTTTGGTTACTGCTGTGCGTGAACTTGCTGAAATGAGGCCGGAGCAGACTGCACGGTTTAGCTTCATTGATGTATGAGGCTTCATGCTGGCGCGTGGTTGACGTGGGAGCTTCTTCTTCTTCAATCCCCGGCAATGGCGCCAGAAAATCTTGATGCGCTCGACTTTCGACGTAGAGCTCGTTGGGAACACCAAGAGGAAGGTACGATGAATATAACAACAAGTTTTCCCTCAGTTATGAAACCAAGGTTTAATCAAACCAGTAGGAGCAAGGAAACACCCCAAAGGTGTTACTAGCTGAGCTTTGGCAGGGCGCACTACCGGTGCTAGTAGCAACGTGGAGACCTGCACAACACAACCACAGAACTTTGTCCCCAACTTGTGATGAGGTTGTCAATCTCACCGTGTTTTGCGGAAAACAAAGGATTAAACGTATCGAATGGAAAGAAGTAAAAGTTTACAGAAAGTAAACACAAAGTATTAAAAGATTGTAGATTGTATGTAAAGTAAAAGGACCGGGATCCATAGTTCACTAGAGGTGGCTCTCCTTAGATAGATAACATGCTGGGTGAACAAATTACAGCGGGGCAATTGACAAACATCAAGAAAGCAATACATGCATATACTAATCATCTTGACTCCTCTGAGACTTGATTGGGCATTACAACATAATACATAAACCGCCATCCAACTGCATCTATGACTAATAATCCACCTTCAGGTTATCATCCGAACCCCCTCCAGTATTAAGTTGCGAGCAACAGATTATTGCTTTACGAACTGTGTGTAAAGTAAACAATACGATTGTTCTATGAACAAAGGATTGTTGTTTTCTCCCTAGTAGCAACAACACATCTAGTACCTTAGAGATTTCTGTCACTTCCCCAGATTACCAGAGGCATGAACCCACTATCGAGCATAAATACTAACTCTTGGAGTTGCTAGCATCTACTTGGCCAAGATAGCTACTAACAACGGAAAGCATGCAAGATCTCAAATAACAAAGACATGATAGAATCAATAATCAATCTGAAATAGCATCTCAATATCCATCGGATCCCCGCAAACACAACATGTATGAATTACAAATAGATGATCTTGATCATGAACGGAGGTCACAAGATCTAAACATGAAAGCACAAAGGAGGAGAAACCATCCCTCTAGCTACTACATGGATCTGTAGTCCAAGGATGAACTACTCACGCATCACACCGGAGGCTTGCATGGTGATGAAGAAGGCCTCTAGGGTGAATTCCCCTCTCCGGCAGGGTGCCGGGAAGAGCTTCATATCCCTCCCGATCTAGGGATGGAGATGACGGCGGCTACAGACTCTTTCGTGGATTTTTGATCGGGTACTTAGGGTTTTCGTCCCGAGGGCAACTTATAGGCGGAAGGAGAGGCCGAGGGGGTGCCGGGAGCCACCACACCACACCTTGGCGCGGGCCAGGCCTGGCCTCACGGCCAGGTGGTGTGGCTGGCCCCTGGCCCCTCTCCGTCTCGTATTCCGGCACTTGATCCCTTTAGGAAAAATAGGCACTTTGGCTTTTGTCCCGTCCAATTCCGAGAATATTCAATTTCTGACTTTCCTGGAACCAAAAACAGCAGAAACAGGAAGCTGGCACTGTAGCTCTTGTTAATAGGTTAGTCCAAGAAATCATATGAAAAGTACTCCAAAGTTGGAAGAAAACACAAGAAAGTGGATAAAAACAAGCATGGAACATCAAAAAATATAGATACATTTGCAATGTATGACTTCACGGTTCCTATAACATGTAACAGTCAGCTAATTGGGTTGATGAAATAGTATGATGGGCTTTGAACGGTTATGTTGATTTGTAACATACTGGATGAGGAAGCTCCTGCTGCTAGGAGTTGCCCAGCTATTATTGGGCAGGGAGGTCTAACTCGAACCCCTGCTGTTGTTGAGAAAAATGTGGTTCCTCGTCCGCGACATGCTTCTGTTAGGCAACCTCCTCGTAGGAGTCCCCATATCGCTGTTGTGGAAAACTCTACTCTAGAATCTGCTGGTACTGGTCGTCCCTGTGGTGTTGTTGCTCCGGCTGCTGCTGACCCAATCCATGCCGCTGTTGAGCAAACTAAGGCTTCCGGAGGCTGCCCCGCTGTTGTTGCCAAGACCGCTTCCTCATGTGCTCCTCCTCCTCGATACTGTCCTCAAGTTGTGCGAACCCATGCTCTAGAATCTGCTAGTACTTGTCGGCCTCGTATTGTTGTTGATCTGGCCACTATTGACCCAATCCCTACCGCTATTGAGCAAACTAAGGTTTCTGGAGGCTGCCCCGCTGTTGTTGCAAATACTGATGCCGTGTGTCCTCCTCGAACCCGTGCTCAGGTTCAGCGAGCTGCTGGTCTGGAGCTAGCTCATGGTCTGGACTCTGCTAGCACTCGAAACACTGCTGTTGTGGGAACTGCTCCTGATCGTCGATGTGGCATGGCAGTAGCTGATCCTATTGTGGCTGCCGTTAGAAGGGTCCCTGCCTATCCACCATGTAATGTAGCTCCGACTGCTAAGGGCCCTCGCCTCGCTCCTGGTCCTGGTACTTCCACCGAGGTTGATCCAGCTAACGATGATGCTGGTGATGGCGGCGATGGCATTGGGGCTGGGTCTGATGGTGCCGCTCCACCTCTCGAACCTCTCGGAGGTTTCTATCCTGAAGAATCTGATGATGGCAAAGTAATCATTCGTATCGGTGTCGCGGATTATACTGCAAAATTAGATGATGGCATAGAAAAATTCTATGACGAGTTTGACGCAATCGTTGCCAAATACGATCCTGAAGTGGTAGAGTTATCTGACCTAATGGCATCGTTACGTGTGAAGGTGCCGTGGGGGTCCTCCCAGGAAGCATGTTTGTTATATTTTGGTTACAGGAGAAAAAAGGCTATCGAAGTGAAAGATACCAGGGATTTAGTCGTACCGTTTACAAGGAAACATTATATGGGTGAAGTGTACTTCCACTTGATAGTGCAAATGGTTGGAGAGGAATTGCAACTCGACAATAGAGATGATGGACTTTTAGAAGGCTTGCGTGACCTAATCCATGGCATCACTAGGGCTGGTGCGACTGAGGGTAGCTTCGAACAGAGGAGAGTCTTATAGAGGAGCGTCATAAAGAGGAGCAGGAAGAGCCTCCCCAGAAAGGGCACCCCGAAGAAGAACGTCACCAAGGAGACCACGCTAGAGAAGAGGACGCCCAAGAGTCTAACGAAAAAAGGCACCACGCCGTAGAGTACACCCCTGAGATCCAGTCAAAATGCCACACCGAACGATAGCAGCAACAACACTAAGAGGGCTAGAACGGTGGTGAACACTCCCAGGAGTGGTAGCAAAGAGGCGAAGATGGCCAGCACGGAGGCTACCACACCTAGTGGGAGCAGAAAAAATTCTAATTTGGAGCGGAACACGCCGCTGTCAGGGAATAATGCTAGCACGGAGGAGAAGACGCCCAATAGTAGCAGCAAAAGGGCTAATTTGGAGATGAACACGCTGCTGAGGTGAGGCAATAATGCCAGCACGAAGGAGAACATGCCCAATAGTAGCAACAAAAGGGCTAATTCGAAGAAGAACACACCATAGAGGTCAGACAATAATGCCAGCACCCTGGAGCCAACACCCGTGAGGGGAGGCAGTAAGGAGATCACACCCAAGAGCGGCAGCAAAAAGCCTAGTTCAGTGGGGAATGGAATGCAGATGTCAAGCCCTACTGATACCATTAGGAAAGATTACATCAGGAAGGAGGATGTACACAGGAAGAGCAAGAGGGTTCTGTACAGTCAAGATGAAATTGATTCTGACTGCTGTTTGTCCACTGAAGTACCTGGGATGCGTGCAAACGTAAGACCACCCCATGTGGTTGTAGCAGAACCAACCGAGTCTCTTGGAGAAAATAGAGTTGCCGGTGAGGTGGATTGGGGCAATGTTCCGGTCCATCCGGGTGGAGACGATGGTGCAGCCCCACCCATGGGAGTCCATATGATGTGTGCAGTACTAGGCATTAGAGACGATGGCGAGGATTCTGAAGATGAAGAAGAAGGCACTGTAGAGGATCAAGAATCTGGTGATGATGAAATAGACGAGGAACTTAACGATGAGGCTAGTATTCCAATCGATGAATTGGGTGTTGAAGTAGAAGAAATGAAACATGACCACGAGTATCCTATAATTCCGGTCGGCACCGAGTTCAGGAGCATGCATGAGTTCAGGATGTCATTCTGGCATTTTTGTATCAAGGGGGAGTTTGACCTTTATCGACTGAAGAACACTGCAGAGAGGTATGAGGCCGTTTGCAAGTTAACGTGGATGAATGGACGAGCCGAGGTACATTGTCCATGGAGGATCACAGCAAGAGCCTTACTTGCGTCGAATGCAATTAGGGTACTAGGGCAATGAATGCAGCAAACCATTAGAACTCTCTCTCTCTATTTTCACTCTATAACTACAATTGATGAACGATATCTTTTTGGCAACTAGTCGACTCCACTTATCTTTTAAATGCATTTGTGCTGCATGTGAACAAAATGGGCCCTCCACACATGTGTCCGATAGGAAGCAAACTAAAATCCTCAATGGCTGATACGGAGTGGGTGGCTATGCAATCTATGTCCATACTAAAGGATAACCCTAAGGAAACCGCGAAGAATATTCAGACTAGCCTCGGTTCTAAATACAACATTGTCCTTCCGTATTACACGGTTTGGAACGGTAAAGAGAAAGCTCTAGGGGTATTGCACGGGGATTGGACCAATAGCTTCAGGATGCTGTACAACTTCAAGGTGGAGGTACAAGCTAGGTGTCCGGGGAGTGTTGTGGATATTGACACCGATCAGAAGGTGGTAAAATATATTTCAAAAGATTTTTCATGGCGCTTAAACCTTGCATCCAGGGATTCAAGGACGGTTGTAGCCCGTATCTGAGTGTAGACAACACTATCCTAACTGGCAAATGGAAAGGCTGCCTTCCATCTGCCACGACACTTAATGGTCACAACTGGATGTTCCTAGTGGCATTCGGGTTGTTTGAAATAGAAACAGAGGAAAACTGGGTCTAGTTTATGAGGCAGCTCAGGAGATCAATAGGCCACATGGATCCATTGGCTATATCCACGGATGCATGCAAAGGGCTGACGAATGCAGTGAAGGAGGTGTTCTCGCGAGCTGAAGGTAGAGAATGCCATGCCCATATGATGCTCAACTTGTACTCACACTATGCAAGCAGCGTATTTCGTTACATGTTTCCTGCTGCTAGAGTTTACAAACCTAGTAGCAGCGAATATTTCATGAGCAAGATTTTTGCGGAAGCCCCTGAACTTTCAGAGTACTTAGCCATCCATCATTCGCAGCTATGGAAGAGGAGTCAATTCAACCCTGACATCAAAGTTGATTACATAAACAACAACCTTGCAGAATGCCTGAATAGCTAGGTAAAGGACATAAAAGTGCGTCATGTTCATATCTTGATGGACAACATACGTGGTATGATCATGAAGCTGTTAAATATAAGGAGAGAGATTGGTAGGAGACTTAGAGGACATATGCTACCGCCAGTTGTATAGCAACTTTACAAGAGAATCCAAGGAGTTGCTCATCTTAAGGTTCTCTCGTCAACCAGCAGAAGCTGTGAGGTGGTCGATATGTCCAAGAGTGGCAAAAGGGATGTTGTGAACATCCAGCTGCGAGAATGCACCTGCTTAGAGTGGCAACATACCGGGAAAACTTGCGACCACGCCTTGGCCTTCTTGGTGAAGAAAATAACTCTACCACATTTGGATCAGTATTTGTCAGACTACTACTCTATGGAAAAGTTCAGAGCTGCATACGCTGGATCCGTCGAGCCATGTACAGACAAATCTCAGTGGCCCCAAGTCCAACTATCTTTTGAGCTTTGCCAGCCAGTTACAAAAAGGGGCAGAGGAAGACCTCAGGTGAATAGGTTTAAGAATTTTCTTGAGAAGAAGGGTTCGACTTTCTGTGCTACAAAGAAGGGCAAAAATGGATGCAGGACCTGTCATCTTATAGGCCATAAAGCAGCGGTCTGTCCCCTTAATGCTCCCAAACCTAGGTATGAGATGGTACATTCACACAAAAAATTGTTTATAGTCTATAGATATAAGGTAGTAATCCATGTACTGTTTTTTTTACAGGAAGCGCAAGGTAAGAAACAAGACAGCCGACTCAGTAATTTTGCTGCGGGAAGAAAACCAAAACAAGTGGAGTGATGATGCTAGACAAGATTTTGATGCCGATTGGCCTGACTTCCCTCGACCCGAAGATGCAGGGTACGTGAAGGTAAGAAAATTGGCACCCAGGAAGAAGAAGAAGCGAGGAGATGAAGAAGCCAGTGGACGTGAAGGCAAGAGGAAGAAAGTTGGCACCCAAGCAGAGAAAGAAGGCTAGCAGTGTAGAAGCCTAATGATGTATTGAACTTGAACCTATATATGTAGTTCGGTTAAACACTGGAGCTGTGTGCGTGGAACTTGTCGGGCGAAACAATCTGCCTCCCGTACTCAGAGTAAAATGTATCGCGACTTTAGGATTGGATACGGCCGAGGCCACTAGTTGAATCCAAAATTGTGACTATGCCACTACTATCTAAATAATCGTGATAACTGAGCGGTTAAGGGGTCTCCAAAATTGATGGGTGTTAGTGGCACAACCATGAATTATTTATAGGCGCTTAATAAATCCCTTCTATTGGCATTACACTTATGATAAGTTTCTAGGCTGAAAAACAATTTCTAAGCTGGCTGCTACACTCCACGAAGCAGCAACTTATTTCAGCTGCTGGACAACGACATGGCAACATAAACTGCAAATGCAACAGATAATGCCCAGATAATGAGGAAATTGTTTCCACTATCTAGCCTAATCTTGAGCCCGTCTGTCTCACCACCTCCCTACCCCTGCCCTCTCCCCTGCACCTGGCGAAGCTCCCGGATCTCTCGCTCCATTGCACGAATCTCCTCTTTCTTGTCCCACACAGCATCACTCAGATCCTGAAGAAGCTCTTTGTGAAACTTGTCAGTGGCTTTTCGATCCACACAAACTTGTCACAGCCAGTCCCCCTTCCTTCCTGCGAAGTAGATCGAAGGAAACAAAAAAAGAATTACATTACGCTTTCCGGATCCGGGTTACCATTGTACCTACAGTACGAACTTACCGCTCTGATGCTGTAGTTGCTAAACTTTCCTGCAGTATTTTCGTCGGTCCATGATGACCCACAAGTATAGGGGGTGTATCGCAGTATTTTCGATAAGTAAGAGTGTCAAACCCAACGAGGAGCAGAAGGTGCTGGCTAGTGTTATGGATCAGGAATTCTCTGCAAATACATAGCAAACGGATTTTTAGGGGTTTTCGATAAAGCAAGTAAACAAAGTACGAGTAAACAAAAGGCAGTAGGAATAAATGCAGCAAGTGGCCCAATCCTTTATGCAGCAAAGGACAAGCCGGTTGTATTTCTTAAGATGACCAAACGTTCTCGAGGACACATGGGAAGACTGTCAAGTGCTTTCGCTTCATATAGTCGATTAATCTTCTCTAGCTTGCTAAGTGTTATGTGGGTGAACCTGTGCTAATGTACTGCCCCATCCAAGACTAATACATACTTGTGATTATACCGCTTGCAAACATCCGTAAGTACAAGAAAGTAATTAAGGTAGAAACCTAACCACAGCTTTAAACTCTAAGACCTTTACGTCCCTTGTGCAATGGTTTCCTAACGGGGGTTCAGGTTTCTGTCACTCCGGCAACCCCTACGATTAGTAGCCAAATACACAATGCATTCCCCTAGGCCCATATAGGTGAAGTGTCATGTAGTCGACGTTCACATGACACCACTAGAAGAAGTACACCACAACTTAAATCTATTGAATCTTTCTCAACGCAACTCCACTACTAACAACAAGACTTCTCCCATGTCCTCAAGAACAAAACGAACTACTCACAAGACATCATATGGATCATGATCAAAGATGGAATAATGATTCACTCAATAGCATATGTATAACAATCTGAACATAAACAATAATTCAATGGTTCACTCAATAGCATCAACTACAAAGAGTAATCAACACTGGGAAAGTTTCCCCTATGAACTATGCAAGATTCAACGCAATTGTTACATCAATATGGAGATGGTGATGAGGGTGCTGATGGTGATGGTGGTGGTGATGATGATGATGATCCCGATGAAGTCCAGCTTGATGGTGGTGTTGATGGCGACGATCTCCCCTCTCCGGGAAGGAATTCCCCTGGCAGAAATCTGTTTGCCAGAGAGATCTTTCTTTCTCGGTGTTTTCCGCCCCGTAGAGGCGGTGGAATCTTTCTGTGGTCGCTCCCCGAGTCTTAGGATTTCGGGAGGTTGATATACGCCAGAGGGGAGAGGCTGGAGTGGGCCAGGGTGGCCACACCACTCCCAGGCGCGGCCTAGGCCTGCCCACGCCATGGGGTGGTGTGGGCCCCCTGTGGCCCACCTCCACTCCATCTTCTGGCATCCCGAGTCTTCTGAAAAATAGGATTTTCCGTATATTTTCCCGGATTTTCTGATCTTCGCGAATTTTGCCTCCAAACAGCACCTTTTCCATCAGAATCCTGACTGCAGTGGTCCATGCTCCAAAAGTCATCAACCATGCAAAAATAGATGAAATAACATAAGTATCACAACGAATAATAGTGAATTAGGACATAGAATAGTGATGCAAAATGGACGTATCAACTCCCCCCAAGCTTAGACTTCGCTTGTCCCCAAGCGAAACTGAGCTCAATAAACACAACCTTAGGTTTATGGAGTGAAGAGTCGACAAAAGAATATGGACAAGAAGCATCACATTCATCAAATACATAGATCAAAGTAGAAGACAACTCACTATTATATAACTCAACTTGCAATGAGTAAAGGAAACACAATAAAGATACATAAAGTGAATCGTAATTGGTAATGGCAAACATAGCTTTTGGTCGAAGAATAGTTGATAATTTGCTGGAGTTCACAAATAGCTGGTTTTTTAATGAAAGCTTTCAAAGTAGTAAACATCAAGATAAGAGCAATGTGCAAAACAAGGAACATAAGAAACATGATTGAATAAATCATCATATGAATGAATGAAACACAACAACTCAAAATACTTGCTGAGATAGAAGGGAATAGGTTTACTGACTCAACTACAAAGTAAAAGAAATGTCCTTCCAAGAGGGAAGTAGGAATTACAAGTGTCATAAAGAGATCCCAAAAATTATGATACTTACTAGCTTTCAGCTCTCATTGCCCCTATGATAGGCATCTTTAGGTGATTAAGGTTAAAGTGACACAACTAAGAGGATATGCTTGACAAGTTATAAGTTGAAATCTCATTCCCCTTACTTATGAGTACCGATCCTCATGCTACTCAACTTCAGTCACGAGCAAGCTCTTGTCATTGTAAATACATGCGTATCATTGAGAACTGCCAACGGGGTACCCCTTGCACATGACACATGAGCTATCCCATAATCAAAATGACAATTCAAGCAGAGAGTGAGCATCTCTGCGATCTTTTTATTTGCTATTTGCATAGGTTTTTATTGAGGATGCTTCATAGAATGCTCACTATAGTTATGCTGCAAGTTTCCACCATGATTAGGCATGGATTAGGCTAGCGGCCCAGGCGTTTCTCTAACACACATATAAACTCCATGATCTTACAAGTTCCACTTTTATTTCACACCGCCGGGATCCATAAGCAAAAGAACATGATATCAACTAGGTACAAAGTACTAATGAAGTGTTGAAAGCGGTCCCCATGATACATGGTTCGGCTAACTTCAACTCATAAAGCGCAAGCATATACGCAACAAAGAAGGACCCAATGGTTCTAGTTTATTAAATGCAAGAAAGTAAAGTGTGCCATCAAGTTCGTGAGATCTTTAATCATTTTCTCATAACAAGTTTAATTTAGGAGGTAGATAAAACAAGAATTTACTTGGAATAGCAATAATGCTACTAGGTAGGTATGGTGGACACAAATGGCAAAGGTTTTGGTTTAAAGGAGGTGGATGCACGAGAAGAATTCCCTCTCAGTACAGGTTTTTGGCTAGCAAGGCTGGGTAGCAAGTACAAGATTTGAAGGAAACAAACAAACATACAAGTGATAAAAACAAACATGCAATCTTCCTTGGAAGCACAAACGATCTTAACTAGAGAATACTAGACTTATGAGCAAATCAAGAAAGAAGGATGATGAAATTATTTTTCTCCAGAATACTACTATCTTTTTCATTCAACTCTCAAAAATAGTGTTGCTACTGACCGAGCCAGGTTTTCCAAACCAACTAAATTAACTCAATGATTCCAAAGTGATACCAATACTAACAACAAGATCAATCATATAATCACGAATTGAAAACTAATATAAGCTATGCAAAAGAGTGAATGATATAACTTCTCATTAATATTCCATAACGGCAACTCACACCAAGGGATACATATCTAATGAGAGAGGGGACACTTCCATAATGCAAACCATACTACATAATAACTCCTCTATCCATGATATGACTCTACTAATAAGGTAAAAAGATAGAAGATAGTGATATGATACCGCGGCACTCCCCCAATCTTGGAACAAACCAAGGGGATGCCAAAACTGATGACGAGTTACTCCTTAGGTGGTGGTGGTATCCTCTTGATGATCTCTTTGATCAGTTTCCCCAAGTACTCAATCTCGTAGGTGAGACTACGAATCAGCTGTGAGTTTTGCTCAATGCGGCTCATGATCATGTCGTGTTGAGAATTACAGATCTTGCTATTCTTTCCCCACTCTTCCTCCTTGAAGTCTTCTTTTCCTGCATGGCTAGAACGAGGAAAATCCCAATTGGAGGGTAATTTCCCCTTGGGTATATTCTGGTATTGATGCTCATGGATAAGGGTATGGAAAGGATTTTTGGTGCGTGGAGGAAGTGACCAGGGATCTGAACGGTGATGAGGAGGCTTCCCTCCAATGGCTGGTTTGCCACCACCCCAATTCTTGCAATGGTAGTGCTGGTGTGCGGATGTTGGCCTTGCTCCTCTTCACCTTCACTCTTGATCTCCTTCTCCTTCCCGGGGTCTTGGAGGTCTTCCTCCATGGGCTCCTTCCCTTTATCCTTGGCGAACACCATTGTGCTTCTAAGCTTCAAGAATAGTTCCTGGCAGAAACAGATCGAAACAAAAACACGACGAAAACACGATATACAGACCTCGGGGGATCCGGGGGTTATATATTACGAAGTTTCACTTCAAAAGGAAGGTACTGGGAGAAAACGGGTCGGAGACGGAGTCTTGGGTGGCCTCACCACCTGGTGGCGCGGCCAGGGGTGGGCCCGCGTCATGGGGTGGTGTGGGCCACCCCGGCTCCGGTTCCATCCCTTTTTCGCTTCGAAACGTTCCTTATTGACTGAAAACTGCAAAAATATAGTTGGATTGTATTTTCGTGGAACTTTTCTTACTAGAACTGTTACCTAGTTGGAAACAGACTCTGCAGGTCTCTGAATTTGGTATTTAGTGGATTCTTTCGGAGTCATCATTTGAGTATCATCGATATCTTCATCCTCATACACTTATTACTTGAGTCATAAAACCCTTCTCTTCCTTATTACACCATTATCTCCACTTCCTGGAAATTTCTTTCACACAAAACTTCACACAGTTCTCATTAGCAACATTAGTATAAGTGAAGTGATAAAACCTTTTGAGTCCAACTTCAACTGAAAACCATCAAAACAAAAAGCTACTGTAGCAACTCCTTCCGAAAACCCAAAAATAATTCAAAAAGGAAATCGAATAAAGAAGCAAATGCAAGATTGGCAAAATCTGTCAAAACAGACCAGCAGGTAGAGATCAATTTTTTCGAAAATCTTCTGTTGCTCAAATCAAAAAGTGCAAAACTAACGAAAGTTAAATAACAACCTGTGGCAGGAGCACAAAATTACAGCTCAATCCGACAGACAGAGGTCTCTCACGAATTTTTGCGGTGAAGCACAAAAATCTATTTCGGGACAGCAACTTCCCCAAATCTTACTTCTCACTCATTAGAGGTTGATCTTGTCACAAAAACCAAACAAAACGGATAAGGAGCGGTTATTACCGAAGTAATAACTTCCAAGACTCAAAGAAACAAAAACAAACTGAAAGCATAAACAAATTGGGTTGTCTCCCATAAAGCTCTTTCTTTATAGCCATTAAGATGGGCATAATAATTTTGAAGAAGCTCTCATAGGGATATGAATTGAAGTGAAAGAGAGCATTAAGAAGCAAACACACACACACACATTTAAGTCTAACCCACTTCCTATGCAAGGGGATTTTGTAAACAAACAAGTTATTGAAACTAGAGGTAACTTGCATAAGAAGGCAAAAGAAGTGCAACATAAAAACTTTCAGCATAAAACGAGGAAACTTGATATTATTAAGATGCATAAGAACACTTTTCCCTCTCTCATAATAGCTTTCAGTATCATGCATAAATTTAACAATATAGCTATCACAAGGACTATCATAGCAATGATCACTTATTCTAACAGAAAACACGGGGATACTAGCTCTCATAACACTACTATGTGAAACAATATTAGAGGTATCCTTACAAAGGATAGTGTGTCCCTCTTCCTCATACTTAGTGACAAAGTCTTTCACACTTGCTATTATAGGTTCATCAACCATTTGTTTATCAGGTTCAACAGCTTTATTTGTACTCTCATTTACCATACTAGCTATCATAGAGTGTTCCTTAATCCTAGCTGGGAAAGGCATTTTCTCAATATAAGGTTCAGGTAAAACATGATTAGCAGTATAAACTTTAGTATTTCTTGCAGGAACACTCTTAGCAACATCTTTATAAGGTTCATGATACTTATTTCACTTCTTTTTAGGCACTTCAATATAGGAAGCAAAAGCCTTAAAATAAGAAGCAATAGCTTGAGAGTCTAGACTATAAGCATTTTTAATATTTTGAAAGTCATCAGTTCCCATAAAAGATTCAATGCATTCATAATCATAATTTATACCTGACTTTCTACCTTTGTCATTCTCCCAAGCTTGAGCATTGTCTTGAGTACAGTCCAGAAGATCCCATTTAGCTTCTTCTTCCATGCGAGTGAATGATCCAGCACAAGAAGCATCCAATAAATCCTTATCATGTAGAGGGAGCCTTGCATAAAAGTTATTGATAATAATATTGTTGGGGAGCTCATGAATGGAACATTTGAGCATTAGTAACTTCATTCTCCCCCAAGCTTGAGCTGTACTCTCTCCATCAAGAGGCCAAAAGTTGTATATTTGATTCCGATCTTTATGCATCTCACTAGGAGGATAAAACTTTGAATAAAAGAGATGCACTATTTCCTCCCATTCCAGAGCTTGACCATTCTTCAGCATCTTATACCATTCCTCAGCTCTTCCTTTCAGTGATAATGAGAATAGCTTCTTCTTAACTTGATCTGTAGTAATACCTGCACACTTGAACAACTCGCATAATTCGTGTATAAAGAGTAAATGATCACCGGGATGGACAGTTCCATCCCCACCATAGTAGTTATCCATAACACGAGCAATGATTCTTGTAGGTATTTTGAAAACATCTTTCTCAGCAGGTGGTGGCTTAACTACTACCTTAGCAGTGGTAGTATCATTACCAAATAAGAAACTCAGTGAATTATCCATAACGAAAATAAAGCAACTAGCAGAAGTAAACAATACTCACAGTAGAAGTTTCCTTTACCAGTTCCACTCTCCAATTGCGCTTCACTCCCTGGCAACGGCGCTAGAAAGTAGTCTTGATGACCCACAAGTATAGGGGGTGTATCATAGTATTTTCGATAAGTAAGAGTGTCGAACCCAACGAGGAGCAGAAGGTGCTGGCTAGTGGTATGGATCAGGAATTCTCTGCAAATACTTAGCAAACGGATTTTTAGGGGTTTTCGATAAAGCAAGTGAACAAAGTACGAGTAAACAAAAGACAGTAGGAATAAATGCAGCAAGTGACCCAATCCTTTATGCAGCAAAGGACAAGCCGGTTGTATTTCTTAAGATGACCAAACGTTCTCGAGGACACATGGGAAGACTGTCAAGTGCTTTCGCTTCATATAGTCGATTAATCTTCTCTAGCTTGCTAAGTGTTGTGTGGGTGAACCTGTGCTAATGTACTGCCCCATCCAAGACTAATACATACTTGTGATTATACCCCTTGTAAACATCCGTAAGTACAAGAAAGTAATTAAGGTAGAAACTTAACCACAACTTTAAACTCTAAGACCCTTACGTCCCTTGTGCAATGGTTTCCTAACGGGGGTTCAGGTTTCTGTCACTCCGGCAACCCCTACGATTAGTAGCCAAATACACAATGCATTCCCCTAGGCCCATATAGGTGATGTGTCATGTAGTCGACGTTCACATGACACCACTAGAAGAAGTACACCACAACTTAAATAAAAATCTATTGAATCTTTCTCAACGCAACTCCACTACTAACAACAAGACTTCTCCCATGTCCTCAAGAACAAAACGAACTACTCACAAGACATCATATGGATCATGATCAGAGATGGAATAATGATGTATAACAATCTGAACATAAACAATAATTCAATGGTTCACTCAATAGCATCAACTATAAAGAGTAATCAACACCGGGAAAGTTTCCCCTAACAACTATGCAAGATTCAACGCAATTGTTACAGCAATATGGAGATGGTGATGAGGGTGCTGATGGTGATGATGGTGGTGATGATGATGATGATGATGATCCCGATGAAGTCCAGCTTGATGGTGGTGTTGATGGCGACGATCTCCCCTCTCCGGGAAGGAATTCCCCCGGCAGAAATCTGTCTGCCAGAGAGATCTTTCTCTCTCGGTGTTTTCCGCCCCGTAGAGGCGGTGGAATCTTTATGTGGTCGCTCCCCGAGTCTTAGGGTTTCGGGAGGTTGATATACGCCAGAGGGGAGAGGCTGGAGTGGGCCAGGGTGGCCACACCACTCCTAGGCGCGGCCTAGGCCTGCCTGCGCCATGGGGTGGTGTGGGCCCCCTGTGGCCCACCTCCACTCCATCTTCTGGCATCCCGAGTCTTCTGGAAAAATAGGATTTTCCGTATATTTCCCGAATTTTCTGATCTTCACGAATTTTGCCTCCAAACAACACCTTTTCCATCAGAATCCTGACTGCAGCGGTCCATGCTCCAAAAGTCATCAACCATGCAAAAATAGATGAAATAACATAAGTATCACCTCTCAATATGAAATATATCAATGAATAATAGTGAATTAGGACATAGAATAGTGATGCAAAATGGACGTATCAGTCCACGAAATCTATGTCGGCATCTTATCACCGCACAAACACAACATATCGGGGTAGTAATAATAGGGCACCCTCCGATACCTGATGGGGGCACCCACCTGACGACGTTGAGCCGACCCTGATTCCGTCCGTGACGAACTACATGAGCTGCGAGCCATGAGCAAGAGGAGCGAGGGCAGATGAAAGAGGATCCTTTGGATGTCAGGGTAGTGGTGAAGCGTGATTTATCCCCACTTAATAACTCGGGCAGAATCCTACCGTCCACATTCGGCTGACAGGTGGGGGACTCACCGTGTGGATTTGTCAACCAAACCCCACGCCTTCGTGGTTCAAAGGCCCTCTTGCGTGTATTGGACGAATTTTTTTGGCACCTTGATCGCGTACATATCACTGGGAGGCCTTGCTCAGGAACCAGACACGCCTGGCCCACAATCTTACTCCCTCTTAGGAACTTGTCATGGCTCGCGCCGGCAGATCCATCCGCTCCACCGCTTCCGGTAGGGCTCGACGCGGCGGATCCACCCCAAGATCCTACCGTCGCAGTATCAAATGGCCATGGTTTCTTGAGAGGAGCAACGACGCTACGTATCCGAGCTCGGGCCATCCTACCTGTAGAAGGACTGATGCGACATCGAGCTCGAGCAGTAGCCGCCTGGCGCGACGGTGCTCGGTCCATGCCAACCCCGTCACCTTCATCATTGTCGATTCCGATGTGGAGGACGACGGGGACGAAGCTGTGCAGAATGCCATTGTTGCCTCCTTGGCGAAGGGCAAGCCACGGGCGGGAGTGGTTGTCGCTGGGAAGGGCATGGCGGTGACACCAATTGAGGTGGACTCCGACGACAGTGCTGTGATGTGGGTTTAGATGTTGTTTAGGATGGTTGCAATTTCGGTTGTGTTTAGTGCGAGTACAATTATTGTAATGGGTTTGTCGGGCTATATTGATAAATATGTGCAATAGCAGCGTGTGAGTGCTTCCACTTTAGAAATTGTGTCTGTGCCATTTGCATGTTGCATTATCAACGTAGATTACATGTAAACAATCCAATGAAAATTAGATTACAACCATCTGACGGGAGTGGCAGGATGGAAGAGAAGTTGGGACAGTGGCTTCGAGCGGAAGGAAGAGAAGGGGGCATGACACTGGCAGGTGGGCCCTCGAAACACGTGACACTGACATGCGGGGGCGGGAGCACACCGTATTGCCAGTCTGTCCAGAGCAAGCAGACTTTGCAACATGATAGCAGCAAGCTTATTGGACCAATAACTCGTCGAATTATTAAGGAGTACTAAAAAACTACAACTGGGGTACATTCGCACAACACGTATGCTCTACGCACCTGAGAAGCATTGCTTAAGTCTAACAGTAACGACAACATAAGTACTACATTTCCCTGTCGGTCTTCTCGATACAAATGTAGAAATGCATCTGCATGTTCGGTCTAGCACCGACAAGGTACTGAGATGGCACACATAGGATCGACCTTAGGTCCGCATACTCCACCTCCCGCGGCGTCGGGCAGCGC
Source organism: Avena eriantha (assembly GCA_910589775.1). Taxonomy (NCBI): domain Eukaryota; kingdom Viridiplantae; phylum Streptophyta; class Magnoliopsida; order Poales; family Poaceae; genus Avena; species Avena eriantha. The sequence continues at coordinate 488,007,141 of OU342741.1, read as the reverse complement.
AGCACCTCGGCTAGCACAAGAATGCTATCGGACGACGGCGGCTGGGCGTTCGCCCACATGCGCACCATGTATACGGGCCAGGCGCACGAGACCGACCTGACGCATACCGCACAGACAAAGGTGGGCTTGGCTCTAGTTCTCGGAACACCGGCGGCGATGGTCAGGACGAAAATAGAGCCGCCCCCCTAGAAAATTAGCTGGCGCCGTGCCGAGTTAGTGAACGGCACCTGCTCTTGGAGAAGTTGGGCTTGCCTGTACGAGATTCTAATCACTTCGATCAAGTGGTCCTCTGCAAGGTGGACGACAAGCTCTGCTGCTGGCCCGGTGTAGTTGCAGCCCGGCTCCGTGCAGGAGCACATGCCGTGTGGGCACGCGAGCTCGTGGAGCGGGAGCTCGTGGTAGGAGTAAGGGCGAAAGCATCCTGGGTGGGAGCACACGAGCTGGAACGCCGCTGCGAAGTTGCGCGCGAGGATCTCCAGATTCTGGGGCTGCAGCATCTGCCACATCTAAAGTTCATCGAGAAATCGGAAAAAGATCAGCAGTTAGATTGGCGAATAGCATGAATATGTAGGATAAGTTCAAAATCTTGTAAAATGATTTCTTAGCATGAAGGTAGCGACCCGAGAATTGGCGGATGTCGTTCGGGCAGGGCGCACAAAACCCGGTGGCATCGTCCGGGCACAGTGACGTGTGGTGGATGAGGGGAGAGGGGGCCGCGAAGTAGACGTGCTCACTCACGAGCTCTATGATATTACTAGTAGGCTATAGGGGAGTGGAAATAATAGTAATATAAGTGAAAATGTAAGCGCGACCAATCATATCGCGGAACAGCCTACTCGCGGATCGCTCACGAAGAACCATTTTATTCATCCACGCAACCCAATCGAACAGTCTGCGACAATCGGATCGGACAACTACTTCAGGGGGGCTTCTAGAAGACGCGATCTTATGTGGTTTGTAGAATGAACACACATGCAGTGAAATTGGTTGATCCATGTGTGGTTTGTGGAAAGAACACACATGCAATGCCATTGGTTGATCCATGTGTGGTTTGTGGAAAGAACACACATGCAATGACGTTGGTGGATCCATATGTGGTTTGTGGAAAGAACACATATGCAGTGAACACTGGTGGATCCATGTGTGGTTTATGAAAAGAACATACGCATGCAATGCCATTGGTTGATCCATGGGTGGTTTGTGGAAAAGAACACACTGATGGGTTCGTAGCATGGAAAACAAAAAATTTCTACCGCAAGAACGAACAAAACCCAGATCTAATCTAGATAAAAGCCAAGATCTAATCTATTAGATATGTGTCTCGTGGTTGATGTAGTCGATCACTTGCCGATCTCAAGATCGTGTGGACGATCCTTCCGGCGCCGCGTTCCGGCAGCGCTTCCACAGTCGGTCACACGTGCGGGGTCGAAGCAGACCTTCCTCTCCTTGTTCCAGCGAGCAGCGGAGGTAGTAGATCTTCTCCACGGAATCCCAGCAGCACGACGGTGTGGTGGTGGTGGAGTAGAGAATTCTGCAGGGCTTCGCCTATGCTTGTGCAGAAGAAAGGAGGAGGAGAGAGGCGGCGGAGATTTGGAGTTGTGGAGGAGGGCTTGGAGGTGGCGCCCCCACCCCTCTATTTAAAGGGGGGAGGCGCCATGGGAGGGGGAGTCCTTGTAGGACTCCCCTCCCTCCTATGGCCGGCGGATTGGGGAGGGCGGGAGGAGTCCTCCTCCCCCACGACTCCTTGTCTTGCCCCACCAGGACTCCTTGATCCCTTTCTTGGTTTTCAAGCAAACTCCAAGAAATCTTCCAGAACCTTCCGGAACATTCCGAAACCTTCTGGAATCCTCATACAAATACTCCAGAACATTTCCTAACTCAGAAAATGATCCCCAATACATGAATCTTATTCTCCGGAAAATTTCGGATCTCCTCGTGATGTCCCGGATCCAATCCGAGACTCTGAACAACATTCGGTCTCCAACGCACATTCCATATCTACTTAAAACAACTTCGAACCTTAAGTGTGTCACCCTACGGTTCGTGAATATGTAGACATGACAGAGACACATCTCCTATCAATAACCATCAGCGGGACCTGGAGATCCATAATGGCTCCCACATACTCAACGATGACTTCGTGATCGATTGAACCATTTACATACGAAACCAATTCCCTTTGTCACGCGATACTATACTTATCCGAGGTTTGATCGTCGGCATCTCCATACCTAGTTCTACCTCGTTACTGATAAGTAATCTTTACTCGTTCCGTGATATGTCATCCCTTGTGACCCAGTCACATGCTTGCAAGCTAACTAGAAGACATTCCACCGAGAGGGCCCAGAGCATATCTATCCTTCATATGGATGGACAAATCCCAATCTTGGTCCATGCGCTTCAACACATACTTTCAGAATACCCAATGATACCTTTATAACCACCCAGTTACGAAGCGGCGTTTGATGTCATCAAAGTACCCATCCGGTGATGGCGATTAACACAACCTCATGGTTGAAGGATTAGGTTACTATGCATTTTAAAAGCTTATAGCAATACGAACTTAATGACTTGATCTTATGCTACGCTTACTATGGGTGTATGTCCATCACATCATTCTCCTAATGATATAACCTTGTTTTTAATCACATCCTAATGTCCATGATCAGGAAACCATGATCATCAATTAATCAACAAGCTAGTTCAACAAGAGGCTTACTAGGGACTCTTATATGTTTACAAAACACACAAGTATTAGTGTTTCCTAATAATACAATTATAGCATGGGATGTAAACATTCATCATAAACACAAAGATATAATAATAACCACTTTTATTATTGCCTCTTGGGCATATCTCCAACAGTCTCCCACTTGCACTAGAGTCAATAATCTAGATTACATGGTAATATACCGTACACCCATGGCGTTCTAGTGTTGGTCATGCTTTGCCCTAGGGAGAGGTTTAGTCAACGGATCTGCCACATTCAGATCAGTGTGTACTTTGCAAATCTTTATGTCACCATCTCGCACATACTCGCGAATAGCGTGGAAACGTAGCTTGATGTGCTTCAGCTTGCTATGTGACCTTGGCTCCTGTGCATTAGCTATGGCACCTATGTTGTCACAGTAGATGGCCATCGGGTCCAACGCACTGGGAACCACGCCAAGTTCAGTAATGAATTCCTTCATCCATACGGCTTCTTGTGCAGCCTCCGAAGCAGCTATGTATTTCGATTCAGTTGAAGATTTCGCCACAACGCTTTGCTTTGCACTCCTCCAGCTCACTGCAGCACCATTCAAAATAAATACGCATCCCGACTGTGACTTCGAGTCATCCGGATCGGTGTTCCAACTAGCATCGGTGTAACCGTTTACAACAAGCTGTTCATCACCTCCATAAGAAAGAACCATATCCTTAGTCCTATTTAGGTACTTTAGGATATTCTTGACCGCTGTCCGGTGCTCCATTCCAGGATCACTTTGATATCTGCTAGTCAAACTAACAGCATGTGCTATATCCGGTCTTGTACACAGCATGGCATACATGATAGAACCTATGGCCGAGGCATAGGGAATATTATTCATTTTCTCTCTATCTTCTGCCGTAGCTAGACTTTGAGTCTTACTCAAGGTCTTACCTGACAACATGGGCATGAACCCTTTCTTGCTCTCTTCCATTCTAAACTTCTTTAGAACTTTGTCTAAGTATGTACTTTATGAAAGCGCTATTAGGCGTCTTGATCTATCTCTATAAATCTTGATGCCTAGAATATATGTCGCTTCGCCAAGATTCTTCATTGAAAAACTATTATTCAAATAGGTTTTGACGCTATTAAGAAGTTCTATATCATTCCCAATCAACAATATGTCATCTACATATAGTACTAGGAATGCTACAGAGCTCCCACTCACTTTCTTGTAAATACAAGCTTCTCCATAAGTTTGTATAAACCCAAATTTTTTGATTACTTTATCAAAACGTTGATTCCAACTCCGGGATGCTTGCTTCAGTCCATAAATGGAGCGCTGAAGCTTGCATACCTTGTCAGCATCTTTAGGATCGACAAAACCCTTGGGTTGTACCATATACAACTCTTCCTCAATGTCACCATTAAGGAACGCCGTTTTGACATCCATCTGCCAAATCTCATAATCGAAATGTGCAGCAATTGCTAACAAAATCCTCACAGACTTTAGCTTCGCTACTGGTGAGAATGTCTCATCATAGTCAACTCCTTGAATTTTTCGGAACCCTTTCGCGACAAGTCGAGCTTTATAGACGGTAACATTACCATCAACATCTGTTTTTCTCTTGAAAATCCATTTGTTCTCGACAGCCTTACGGCCATCCGGTAAGTCCACCAAAGTCCACACTTGATTTTCGTACATGGATCCCATTTCGGATTTCATGGCTTCTAGCCATTGGTCGGAATCTGGGCTCACCATAGCTTCTTCATACGTCGCAGGGTCATCAGCGTTGTCCACCAACATGACGTTCAAGGAAGAGTCATACCAATCAAGAGTGGTACGAACCCTCGTTGACCTGCGAGGTTCAGTAGTAACTTCGTTCGAAGTTTCATGATCATCATCATTAGCTTCCTCTCCAATTGGTGCAGGAGGCACAAAAACATCTTCTGGTGCTGCGCTACTCTCAAATCCGAGAGAAGGTTCAATAACCTCATCGAGTTCTACTTTCCTTCCAGTCACCTCCTTCGAGAGAAACTCCTTCTCAAGAAAGGATCCATTCTTGGCAATGAAAACTTTGCCTTCGGATCTATGATAGAAGGTATACCCAATTGTTTATTTAGGGTATCCTATGAAGACGCATTTCTCCGCTTTGGGTTCAAGCTTATCAGGTTGTAACTTCTTTACATATGCTTCGCAACCCCAAACTTTAAGGAATGACAACTTAGGTTTCTTACCAAACCATAATTCGTACGGTGTCGCTTCAACGGATTTAGATGGTGCCCTATTTAAAGTGAATGCGGCTGTCTCTAATGCATAGCCCCAAAACGATAGCGGTAAATCTGTAAGAGACATCATAGACCGAACCATATCTAAGAGAGTTCTATTACGACGTTCGGACACACCATTACGCTGTGGTGTTCCCGGCGGTGTCAACTGCGAAAGTATTCCACATTTCTTTAAATGCATGCCAAACTCATAACTCAGATATTCACCTCCGCGGTCAGAACGCAGAAACTTAATCTTCTTGTTACGATGATTTTCCACTTCACTTTGAAATTCCTTAAACTTCTCGAAAGTTTCGAACTTATGTTTCATAAAGTAGACATACCCATATCTACTTAAGTCATCCGTGAAAGTGAGAACATAACGATATCCACCACGCGATGCTACACTCATTGGACCGCACACATCGGTATGTATTATTTCCAATAAGTCTGTAGCTCGCTCCATTGTACCAGAGAATGGAGTCTTAGTCATTTTTCCCATTAGACATGCTTCGCATATTTCAAGTGATTCAAAATCAAGTATTCAAGAAGTCCATCTGAATGGAGTTTCTTCATACGCTTCACTCCAATGTGACCAAGACGACAGTGCCACATGTATGTAGAATTATCATTCAATTTTATTTGTTTAGCATCTATGTTGTGAACATGTGTATCATATCGAGATTCAATAAGAATAAACCATTCATCTCTGGTGCATTACCATAAAAGATATTACTCATATAAATCGAATGACCTTTATTCTCGGACTTAAAAGAGTAACCGTCTCGCAGTAAACAAGATCCAGATATAATGTTCATGCTTAACGCAGGCACCAAATAACAATTTTTTAAATTTAAAACTAATCCCGAAGGTAGATGTAGAGGGAGCGTGCCGACGGCGATCACATCAACCTTGGAGCCATTTCCAACGCGCATCGTCACATCATCTCTCGCCAGTCTTCGCTTATTCCGCAACTCCTGTTTCGAGTTACAAATATGAGCAACCGAACCAGTATCAAATACCCAGGCACTACTACGATTACTAGTAAGATACACATCAATAACATATATATCAAATATACCTTTCTTCTTGATGTTGTCGTTCTTCAGATCCGCCAGGTACTTGGGGCAGTTACGCTTCCGGTGACCAGCACCCTTGCAGTAGAAGCACTCAGTTTCAATCTTGGGACCAGCCTTGGGCTTCTTTGCAGGTGCGGCAGCTTTCTTGCCGTCCTTCTTGAAGTTGCCCTTGTTCTTAGGCTTGCCCTGTCTCTTGAAATTGGTGGTCTTATTGACCATCAACACTTGGTGCTCCTTCTTGATCTCCACTTCAGCAGTTTTCAGCATGGACGATAGTTCAGGCAATGTCTTCTTCATGTAGTGCATATTGTAGTTCATCACAAAGTTCTTATAACTCGGTGGCAGTGATTGGAGGAGACGGTGAATCCCCAACTCATTAGGAATCGATATCCCCAACTCTTGGAGCTTGTTTGCGTACCCAGACATGGTGAGCACGTGCTCACTAACGGAGCTTCCCTCTTCCATCTTACAGTTAAAGAACTTTTCGGAGGCCTCATAGCTCTCCATGGCCGCGGGGGTCTCAAAAATTAGCCTGAGCTCCTTAATGATCTCGAACGGGTCGTGGTGCTCAAAACGCTTTTGGAGCTCCGCTTCTAAACCGTACAGGATGGCACACTGAACTGTGGAGTAACGATTTTTCCGAGTGGCGTAAACATTCTTTACGTCATCGGTGGCATCATCTGCAGGTGGGTCACCCAGCGGTGCTTCGAGCACATAGGTCAACTGACCAGCCCTGAGGACGATCTTCAGTCCACGGAACTAGTCCGTGAAATTGCTTCCATTGTTCTTAAGCTTTTCTTTCTCTAGGAACGCATTGAAATTGATGGAGGGGGTCGCCATAATCTACAACAAATTTGCAAGTAGTTTAGACTAAGTTTATGATGAATTGAGTTCAAACTTAATACTTAAGTTAACTAGGTGAACTCCCACTCAAAACAACATCCCTCACATTGTCTTAGTGATTACACGAACCAAGTCCACTACACCAAGTCCGATCTTCACGAGAGAAGATGTAGTTTCATCGGCGAACAATCTTCATGTTCATCATATCATTTATATGACTCATGCTCTACCTTTCGGTATTCCGTGTTTCGAGACCATGTCTGTACATGCTAGGCTCGTCAAGACAACCTTAGTTTCCGCATGTGCAAATTTGGCTTGCACCCATTGTATGCACACGTAGAATCTATCACATCCGATCATCACGAGATGCTTCGAAATGACGAGTCTTAGCAACGGTGCCAACTAAGGGTGAACACTTTATTACTTGATATTTAGTGAGAGGGATCATCTTATAATGCTACCGTCACGATCTAAGCAATACAAGATGCATAAATGATTAACATCACAGGCAATTCATAATTAGTGTGATATGATTAGGCCCTTTCTTCTTGCGCCTTTGATCTCCATCTCCAAAGCACGAACATGATCTCCATCATCACCAGCATTGCGTCAAGGTCAGTGGCGCCGCTTCATGGTTGTCCATCATCACTAGCAACTATTACAACTACTTGGAATAAAGCTATTACAAGATGAATAGACACGCAGGTCTTAACAGAATTAAAGACAACCATTAGGCTCCTGCCGGTTGCCATATTACAACAAGGATCATTGCATACATCAAATATAATCACAATCACATGATGGCCATATCACATCACAAAACCCCTGCAAAAACAAGTTAGACGCCTCTAATTTTCTTTGCATGTTTTACGTGGCTTGGGGCTTTCAAACAATAACGGATCTTACCTACGAAACTGAACCACAACGTTGATACAAGTGCTATCGAGTGCAAAGTGCAAATTGGATCTATACTATGGTGGGAGAGACAGACACCTGCAAAGCCACTTGTGCAAAGCAAGTTACACGTCAAGCGTGGAGCAAGTCTCATGTGCGATGACATGTAAGGTTAGCCCGAGCCGCTTCATCCCACCATGCCGCAAGATGCAAAGTACACAAAGCAAAAGACGGCACGAGCACCAACGCCACAAAAACCATTGTGTTCTACTCGTCCAACAGATCTACGCATAGACACGGCTCTGATACCACTTATGGGTTCGTAGCATGGAAAACAAAAAAATTCTACTGCAAGAACAAACAAAACCCAGATCTAATCTAGATAAAAGCCAAGATCTAATCTATTAGATATGTGCAACGAGATAGATATGTACTAACCCTCGTAGATCCGAAAGCGTTACGAGATTAGATCTCGTGGTTGATGTAGTCGATCACTTGCCGATCTCAAGATCGTGTGGACGATCCTTCCGGCGCCGCGTTCCGGCGCGCTTCCGCAGTCGGTCACACGTGCGGAGTCGAAGCAGACCTTCCTCTCCTCATTCCAGCGAGCAGCGGAGGTAGTAGATCTTCTCCACGGAATCCCAGCAGCACGACGGTGTGGTGGTGGTGGTGGAGTAGAGAATTCTGCAGGGCTTTGCCTATGCTTGTGCAGAAGAAAGGAGGAGGAGAGAGGCGGCGGAGATTTGGAGTTGTGGAGGAGGGCTTGGAGGTGGCGCCCCCACCCCTCTATTTAAAGGGGGGAGGCGCCATGGGAGGGGGAGTCCTTGTAGGACTCCCCTCCCTCCTATGGCCGGCGGATTGGGGAGGGGGGGAGGAGTCCTATCCCACGACTCCTTGTCTTGCCCCACCAGAACTCCTTGATCCCTTTCTTGGTTTTCAAGCAAACTCCAAGAAATCTTCCAGAACCTTCCGGAACATTCCGAAACCTTCTAGAATCCTCATACAAATACTCCGGAACATTTCCTAACTCATAAAATGATCCCTAATACATGAATCTTATTCTCCGGACAATTCTGGATCTCCTCGTGATGTCCCGGATCCAATCCGAGACTCCGAACAACATTCGGTCTCCAACGCACATTCCATATCTACTTAAAACAACTTCGAACCTTAAGTGTGTCACCCTACGGTTCGTGAATATGTAGACATGACAGAGACACATCTCCTATCAATAACCATCAGCGGGACCTGGAGATCCATAATGGCTCCCACATACTCAACGATGACTTCGTGATCGATTGAACCATTTACATACGAAACCAATTCCCTTTGTCACGCGATACTATACTTATTCGAGGTTTGATCGTCGGCATCTCCATACCTAGTTCTACCTCGTTACTGATAAGTACTCTTTACTCGTTCCGTGATATGTCATCCCTTGTGACCCAGTCACATGCTTGCAAGCTAACTACACGACATTCCACCGAGAGGGCCCAGAGCATATCTATCCGTCATATGGATGGACAAATCCCAATCTTGGTCCATGCGCTTCAACACATACTTTCAGAATACCCAATGACACCTTTATAACCACCTAGTTACGAAGCGGCGTTTGATGTCATCAAAGTACCCATCCGGTGATGGTGATTAACACAACCTCATGGTCGAAGGATTAGGTTACTATGCATTTTAAAAGCTTATAGCAATACGAACTTAATGACTTGATCTTATGCTACGCTTACTATGGGTGTATGTCCATCACATCATTCTCCTAATGATATAACCTTGTTTTTAATCACATCCTAATGTCCATGATCAGGAAACCATGATCATCAATTAATCAACAAGCTAGTTCAACAAGAGGCTTACTAGGGACTCTTATATGTTTACAAAACACACAAGTATTAGTGTTTCCTAATAATACAATTATAGCATGGGATGTAAACATTCATCATAAACACAAAAATATAATAATATCCACTTTTATTATTGCCTCTTGGGCATATCTCCAACACACACATGTAATGCCATTGGTAGATCCATGTGTGGTTTGTGAAAAGAACACACATGCAATAACATTGGTTGATCCATGTGTGGTTTATGAAAAGAACACACATGCAATGACATTGGTTGATCCATATGTGGTTTATGAAAAGAGCACACATGCAATGCCATTGACTGATCCATGTGTGGTTTGTGAAAAGAACACACATGCAATGCCATTTGTTGATCCATGTGGGGTTTGTGAAAAGAACACACATGCAATGCCATTGGTTGATCCGTGTGTGGTTTGTGAAAACAACACACATGCAATGCCATTTGTTGATCCATGTGTGTTTTGTGAAAAGAACACACATGCAATGACATTGGTTGATCCATGTGGTTTGTGGAAAGAACACACATGCAATGACTCTAGTGGATACATGTGTGGTTTGTGAAAAGAACACACATGCAATGACATTGGTGGATCCATGTGTGTTTTGTGAAAAGAACACACATGCAATGACATTTGTTGATCCATATGTGGTTTATGTAAAAGAACACACATGCAATGACATTGGTGGATCCATGTGTGTTTTGTGGAAAGAACACACATACAATGCCATTGGTTGATCCATGTGTGGTTTGTGAAAAGAACACACATGCAATGCCATTGGTTGATCCATGTGAGGTTTGTGGAAAGAACACACATGCAATGCCACTGGTGGATCCATGTGTGGTTTGTGAGAAGAACACACATGCAATTCCATTAGTTGATCCATGTCTGTTTTGTGACAGGAACACGCATGCGATGCCATTGGTGGATCCATAAGTGGTTTGCGGAAAGAACACACATGCAGTGAACACTGGTGGATCCATGTGTGGTTTGTGGAAAGAACACACATGCAATGCCATTGGTTGATCCATGTGTGGTTTGTGAAAAGAACACACATGCAATGCAATTGGTTGATCCATGTGGTTTGCGGAAAATAACACACATGCAATGACATTGGTTGATCCATGTGTGGTTTGTGAAAAGAACACACATGCAATGCCATTGGTTGATCCATGTGGTTTGTGAAAATAACACACATGCAATGCCGTTGGTTGATCCATGTGTGTTTCGTGGAAAAGAACACAGATGCAATGCCATTTCTTGATCCATGTGTGGTTTGTGAAAAGAACACACAAGCAATGCCACTAGTTGATCCCTGTGTGGTTTGTGGAAAGAACACACATGCAATGCCATTTGTTGATCGATGTGTGGTTTGTGGAAAACACACACATGCAATGAACATTGGTGGATCCATGTGTGGTTTGTGGAAAGAACACACATGCAATGCCATTGGTGTATCCATATGTGGGTCATGGAAAGAACACACATGCAATGAACACTGGTGGATCCATATGTGGTTTGTGGAAAGAACACACATGCAGTGAACACTAGTGGATCCATTTGTGGTTTACGAAAAGAGCACACATGCAATGCCATTGGTTGATCCATGTGTGTTTGTGGAAAGAACACACATGCAATGACACTGGTTGATCCATGTGTGGTTTGTAGAAAGAACACACATACAATGACTTTGGTGGATCCATGTGTGGTTTGTGAAAAGAACACACATGCAATTCCACTGATTGATCCATGTGTGGTTTATCAAAAGAACACACATGCAATGCCACTGGTTGATCCATGTGTGTTTGTGGAAAAGAACACACATGCAATGCCACTGGTGGATCCATATGTGGTTTGTGGAAAAGAACACACATGCAATGAACACTGGTGGATCCATGTGTGGTTTGTGGAAAGAAAAGACATGCAATGCAATTGGTCGATCCATGTGTGGTTTGTGGAAAGGAACACACATGCAATGACACTGGTGGAGCCATGTGTGGTTTGTGGAAAGAACACACATGCAATGCCATTGGTTGATCCATGTGTGGTTTGTGAAAATAACACACATGCAAAGCCATTGGATGATCCATGTGGTTTGTGAAAAGAACACTCATGCAATGCCATTGGTTGATCCATGTGTGTTTTGTGGAAAAGAACACACATGCAATGATAATTGTTGATCCATGTGTGGTTTATGAAAAGAACACACATGCAATGCCATTGGTTGATCCATGTGTGGTTTGTGAAAAGAACACACATGCAATGCCATTTGTTGATCCATATGTGGTTCGTGGAAAATAACACACATGCAATGCCATTGGTTGATCCATGTTGTTTGTGGAAAAGAAGACACATGCAATGACACTGGTTGATCCATGTGTGGTTTGTGGAAAGAACACACATGCAATGACTCTGGTGGATCCATGTGTGGTTTGTGAAAAGAACACACATGCAATTCCATTGGTTCATCCATGTGTGGTTCATGACAGGAACACGCATGCAATGCCATTGGTGGATCCATAAGTCGTTTGTGGAAAGAAGACACATGAAGTGAACACAGGTGGATCCATGTTTGGTTTGTGGAAAGAACACACATGCAATGCCATTGGTTGATCCATGTGTGGTTTGTGAAAAGAACACACATGCAATGCAATTGGTTGATCCATGTGGTTTGTGGAAAAGAACACACATGCAATGACATTTCTGGATCCATGTGTGGTTTGTGGAAAGAACACACATGCAATGAACACTGGTTGATCCATGTGTGTTTTGTGGAAAAAACACACTTGAAGTGAACATTGGTGGGTCCATGTGTGGTTTGTGGAAAGAACACACATGCAATGACATTTGTTGATCCATATGTGGTTTATGAAAAAGAACACACATGCAATGACATTGGTGGATCCATGTGTGGTTTGTGGAAAGAACACATATGCAATGCCACTGGTTGATCCATGTGTGTTTGTGGAAAAGAACACGCATGCAATGCCACTGGTGGATCCATATGTGGTTTGTGGAAAAGAACACACATGCAATGAACACTAGTGGATCCATGTGTGGTTCGTGGAAAGAACACACATCCAATGCCACTGGTTGATCCATGTGTGGTTTGTGGAAAGGACACACATGCAATGCCAATGGTGGATCTATATTTGGGTTGTGGAAAAGAACACACATGCAATGCCATTCCTTCTTCCATGTGTGGTTTGTGGAAAAGAACACACGTGCAATGAACACTGGTTGATCCATGTGTGGTTTATGAAAACAACACACATGCAATGCCACTGGTTGATCCATGTGTGTTTGTGGAAAAGAACACACATGCAATGCCACTGCTGGATCCATATGTGGTTTGTGGAAAAGAACACACATGCAATGAACACTGGTGGATCCATGTGTGATTTGTGGAAAGAACACACATGCAATGCCATTGGTTGATCCATGTGGTTTGTGGAAAGGAACACACATGCAATGATATTGGTGGATCCATAAGTGGTTTGTGGAAAGAAAACACATGCAATGAACACTGGTGGATCCATGTGTGGTGTATGAAAAGAACACATCTGCAATGCCACTGGTTGATCCATGTGTGTTTGTGGAAAGAACACACATGCAATGACACTGGTTGATCCATAAGTGGTTTGTGAAAAGAACACACATGCAATCCAATTGGTTGATCCATGTGGTTTGTGGAAAAGAACACACATGCAATGACATTAGTTGATCCATGTGTGGTTTGTGGAAAGAACACACATGTAGTGAACACTAGTGGATACATGTGTGGTTTGTGAAAAGAACACACTTGTAATGACATTGGTGGATCCATATGTAGTTTGTGGAAAGAACACACATGCAGTGAACACTGGTGGATCCATGTGTGGTTTGTGTAAAGAACACACATGCAATGCCATTTGTTGATCCATGTCTGGTTTGTGGAAAGGAACACACATGCAGTGACATTGGTGGATCCATAAGTGGTTTGTGGAAAGAACACACATGTAATGAACACTGGTTGATCCATGTGTGGTGTGTGAAAATAACACACATGCAATGCCATTGGGTGATCCATGTGTGTTTGTGGAAAAGAACACACATGCAATGCCACTGGTGGATCCATATGTGGTTCATGGAAGGAACACACATGCAATGAACACTGGTTGATCCATGTGTGGTTTGTGAAAAGAACACACATGCAATGCCATTGGTTGATCCATCTGGTTTGTGGAAAAGAACACACATGCAATGCCATTGGTTGATCCATGTTTGTTTTGTGGAAAAAACACACATGCAGTGCACACTGGTGGATCCATGTGTGGTTTGTGGAAAGAACACACATGCAATGCCATTGGTTGATCCATGTGTGGTTTGTGAAAAGAACACACATGCAATGACTCTAGTGGATACATATGTGGTTTGTGGAAAAGAACACACATGCAATGAACACTAGTGGATCCATATGTGGGTCATGGAAAGAACACACATGCAATGAACACTGGTGGATCCATATGTGGTTTGTGCAAAGAATACAAATACAGTGAGCACTAGTGGATCCATGTGTGGTTTGCGAAAAGAACACACATGCAATGCCATTTGTTGATCCATATGTGGTTCGTGGAAAAGAACACACATGCAATGACATTGGTTGATCCATATGTGGTTTGTGAAAAGAACACAGATGCAATGTAATTGGTTGATCCTTGTGGTTTGTGGAAAATAACACACATGCAATGACATTGGTGGATCCATGTGTGGTTTGTGGAAAGAACACACATGCAATGCCATTGGTTGATCCATGTGTGTTTTGTGGAAAAGAACACACATGCAATGCCATTTGTTGATCCATGTGTGTTTTATGAAAAGAATCCGGCCTCGTTCTGCTGCCATGACTATAGTATATACACAAAGGTTAGCAAAGTGTGTTTTGAAGTTTAGATGACAACGGTGAAAACGACCGTCATCATAAACACTAGAAAAAAAGTCTCACTTTGTTGACAAACAAATACTTCGACCCATTATACGATAATGGTGTGAATGTCAAAATTAGGAAGACATTAATGATTTGCAAAAGACATAATGATCTGGTAAAACAGAACATGGACATGACGTTTCCTATAAGCATGCATGATCTATAAATGCATATGGTATATGGTTTATATGAGTAAAATGCAAGGTAGAATATTTGTACTCTAGTGCAAGTGGGAGACTGAAGGAGATATGCCCTAGAGGCAAATAATAAATAGGTTTTTATTGCCATATCTCAATTAGTTTATAATAGTTTCATATTGTGCTATAACTGTGCCAAGTAGAAACATTGGTACAGGTGTGGTATGAAACAACCAAGTCTCTAGTAGCCTCTATTCATACTAGTTCGTTGGTCATGATGATGATCTGGGTTTCAAGATCATGGGCATTTATGTCGATTGACAATGGGATCATATCATTGGAGAATGATGTGATTGGACATTCCTCGAAGGATTGCAACATGATCAAGTCATATAGTTCATTGTTGCAACATCTATACCTAGACTCCTTCTCCTTAGACCGTGAGATGATATCAATCACAGTCTTCCGAGAGTGCTTAGATAGCATCAAGCGCCACTTGGTAATACAATGGTTATAAAGGTGTGTTCAGGTACTCGGAGGAACCGTAGAGACAATATATGTCAAGAGCGGGATTTGTTCACCCACATGACGGGTAAAGATACATACGGCCGGCTTGGTGAGATTACATCCATAAATGTTGCAACATGTGACTAGGTCACGGGGATGTAATATCACAGTAACAAGAAAACATAACTTGTTGTGAACAAGATTGAGCAAGGTATAGGATACCAATGATTGGATCTCGGACAAGTTGTATCGAGAAACAAAAGGAAGAGGATGCTACATTTAGCGGTTCAAACGACATTGTCATCAGGAATGTATAGGGGTCACATGGATATCCCTGGTCCCTCTGTTGATCATTGATAAAAATCATGTCTAGAGCATTCCCGAGCGGTGAGAGGATACACTTAAGGGTATGATGAGAGCGATCATTCCTAAGACGGAGTCACAGTAGAGAAAGAGAGAAAGCTGGAAATGTTCTGTAGAGAGATTCGAAGTTGTTCGGAGAAAGAATAAATAAAAAGACCAGAAAAGTGTTTTCGGATAAATGGAAATTGAAATATATATTTATTATATGTTAATTGTGAATTAATATATTCTAAATAATATTTATATTGAGATTTATAAAGACAACTTTTATATTAGGCCAAATCCCATAGGGAAAAGGCCTAGAAGAAAAGCTGCAGAAAAATGAAAAGAAAAAGGTAAAAATAGCCAACCCCATGGGCGAAACATAACTGCCACCGCACAGGGCGGCACGCAGCTGGGCTGCACTCAAGGGCAGGCGGCAGATAATCCGCGCCGCACAGGGCGACGCACGGCAGTGCGGCACGCGGCCAGCTCGACCCGGCCCAAGGGAGCTCGCGGGGAGCCGGCGCGCCTGCTGGGCCGCCCGCCTCGCCCGGAGCTGGCCTAACCAGGGTCCGCTTGCCTCGCCAGGTCGCCACATGGGCGCGTGTGGGCCGTGGGGGCATGGCCGGCCCGCCTGGCTACTGCCCCTTCCTGGCCGCTACTGCTGCGAGCTAGGTCGTGGTGGGCGCCGCCGACCCACCCGGCTGGCAGCTCTTTTGCTGCTGCTGGTTAGTGGGATGGCAGTCTTGGCCCAGCCGGCTGCCCCCTTTCCTTTTGCCATTTTTCCCTTAGTTTTAGTCCCACATGGGGCACCTAATGGAGAGGGCACACCCCCCTCCGCCTATATAAGGGGGTGCCCATGGGAGGACAAAAGACACGCATTTTTGGAGAAGTCCTTTGGTTGACTTCCTCCTTCCCTCTCTCTCTATACCTTGTGACCATGGCCCCAATTCTGGGCTATGCGATCGAGGCACACCTGCAGTACACCGTTGCGCTGTAGGGATTCCTAGCCGGATATCAACTTTCGCACTCCCGGCGGGATCGGGGAGCCGGAGGTCTCATCGTGCACCGGATGTGTACGAAGACACAAGGCGCAACACTTGGGGCACTTAAATGTCATGAGCCGGAGCTGTTGCACGATGAAGATCAAGAAGGAGCAAGGGGTGACCTGCGAGGAGCTTCGCGACCTTGAGGTCGGCTACTAGTACGACTACTTCAACCACGTTCCCCGCGGAACGTTAACCGCGTACGGTCTACAAGGGTATGTATTCTCTATGCATTGGTCATTACTGCATTACTACATAGATAGATCCTAGGCAGTTTTGGGGTTACATCGTAGGAATTTTTTTGTTTTCTGCTGCGATCCCCAACAGTGGTATCACAGCCGATCTATGCGTAGGATACCTGTACGGCCAGTACGCACAAGTTTTGTGCGGGCATTGATCCCTTAGTTGTTACCCTCTAACGTGTACTTGTTTATATCGCGGTATTGTTTGATGAAGCGGCCCGGACCGACCTTACGCGTATTCGTACGCGAGACAGGTTCCACGCTCATCATACGGCTTGTACCGTATAAGTGGCTAGCGGGTGTCTGTCTCTCATTCGATAGTTGATATAGCATTTACAACGGAGGGCCCCGAAAGGGCTGTAGTATAGACAACTATTGGATCCATGTTGTGGTTGGAAAGTTCGTAGACTAGAAACGGTTCTATTGCGAAAGCCCTAACAACCACATAAAACTTGCAATAGATAAAGTAGAGGCGTCTAACTTTATTTTGCAGGGGGCATGTGATTATGATATGGCATTGGTCGTTACGAAGGTAAAGTAGTTTACTTTTCTGTTACTAAGTAGTATAGTAATAGTCATCGTTCCAATGGACGGCCTGGCGGCGGCGTCGTGGACTTGGTGTCACACCAAGGACAAGATGGAGATCATGCCAGAGCGCTCGATGGAGATCAAGGCGCATGAAAGACCATATCATATCACATTATACATATGATGTTGATACCAGTTTTTACATCTTATTGTGTGCTAGTATTTAGATACTCAACAGTAGCAAATAAGATAATCCCTATAGAATTCCAATGTTCCGTGTTCCCCTTGTGTGTGCACCACCAAGAAAGTTCTTTGGTATGAGAAGATCCATGGTACATACATGGGTGTCAGACATATCTACGTTCGCATACAGTGGGTGTAAGCCATGTTGCACAACGAATACACACAAGTTAGATTTGGCGAGTCTAGCACACCATAGAAGCGTGGCCTCGAAACACAAGAGATCGAAAGATCGAGCATGAGCCACATGGATGATGTGATTGGAATTGTTGAATGTCTACCTTTGATAATTCACTCATGGCCGTGTCAATCAAGGGAGGTGTAGAGGATAGGGATCATGCGATCATTAAAATCGTCCAGGGGATGACAATTTTAGTGGATACCAATTATAAATTGATCTCTTATTATAAACTTAGTCTAGATGTCTGTTTGCAAATATCTTAGTAGACCTTGGCCTATCCCATTGAGGTCCTTTGCGACCATGGGAATATATTGTTTGATTTAGAACTTAGCAAAAGGGTTCAACTTCATAGATTAATACCCACGCTTGAGGGATATCCTCGTAAAAGGTGATCTTCTCTTCTTGATACAATAACCAGTAGGAGATAATTCGATGACTCCGGAATGTTTGGAAAAACACTTAGCGATCTTGCATTAGAGTTAAGAACTCTTAGAAGGGCTTGATTACAAAAGAGGTCATGGATGAAAAGGAATATATAAGATATACAAATTATAAATGTGGTTCTTGTAGAACTCATTGCAGTTTGCAAAGTATTTGATACTTGTCCCGTTTTGTGAAAACAGGAGGATCTGCTTGAGAATTGCTGGTTTTGAGGAAACGTGACTTGATGACGACAAGCAAAACAGTTGATGGGCAACATCACCTCTTTCCTCAAAAGTTTATCATTTGGATTAGTGGACTTGAATATAATTTGTAATCCTTGTTTGTGTGTCTTGCTTTTGGCAAGACGATTATTCATATGAACAAGTTACAAACCAGTTTGTACTATTCTTATGAACAATACCGTTATGGTCACATTACGATTATAAATAAGTTATTCACATCAGTATGTTAATGATAATAGTTTAAACATTTATAAAGGATTAGAATGCTAAAAGATATCCAAAGTTTAAATGAATTAACACTATAGTTTAAGTCATTTTGGTTATTGTAGGTTCTTTATGAAATATCGGGGTCCTAGATGCTTAATCTAGAGACTTTGCAAAACCATGCCTTTTGGGCAGAATGACTAAAACTCCGCATTCTGGTAAAACGGTGATATGCGAAGAAATGTTGAATCTTATACATAGGATGTATCGTATTTTCAACAAGTAGTGGAAATCATTAGTTAATTGTGGACTTAAGTGAATAAGAGTATTTACTTAATGAAACATCAGTTTGAAATGATTTGAATTGTTCAAATGAGTTCACAACAAAGGAGGATATTGAAATTAACAAGAATAAGAGGTCTCTTTGATTTGATCGATATGACTGAAGCATTCAAGCTAAGTTTAGCATAAAAAGGACTTGTGAAAGATGTTTCACAAATTATGATAATTGGACAAATTCAAACTGTGTTGAAATGTCTAAACATCATAATCATTATGTATTAGATACATATGGTATAATATTATCTCTTATCGGGGTTATAGTTGTCATTTAGAGTTAGAGATCAAAATAAGCAAACACTCATTTGAAATACAAAGGAACATCCAAAGATTCGTGGAAACAACACCATAAGTGTTATGGCACATTCGAGTTTCTAGAGATTTCGATAAGTCGAAGTTGTGGCGAATAAACAAGTCTTTGTAGAGCGTTCTTAGGAAACTATGAATGCATCTTCCACAAAGGGGCAAACATGCTGTTGTCCAAAGTTGATGTGTCTTGATGAAGATACAGGTGGAAGAAAGTAAAAGATCAAAACAAGGTATTTGACCTTACCTCCTGATTGTTGAATGGCGCAGCGGAATTGTTTCGTGAATCCAAACTCTACATATAGAGGAGAAACTATTGATGATGATCATAAAGTTTCATCGAATACTTTTACTAAAGAAAGTAGGATTCAACTATATATTCTACAATTTTGTGGAATTATATTATTGATTCACTTGTCATGTTTTGAACAAGACATACCTACAAAATACAAAGAAGCGTGATGGACCTAAGTATGAGAAATGAATGGTCATTGAAATCTCGTTAGTGGAATTCTCGATTTGATGATGATCAAAGAATTTTGTAATATCCAAAATTATCGAGAGAACCTAGTTTTGAGTGGGAGCTAAGTGAAATCCCTGGATCTCAAAAATGAATGTCATATTTGAGTGGGAGCATCAAATCATTCTAGGATATATGGACAACATATGTGAATGATGTGATTGGTGTTAATAATATTTAAGTTAGATAAATAAGGATGAAGTTGAAGTTATTAAACAAAAGATCTATCGAGATAGATTAGTAAGTTTAATAAACACTGAATGTTGAATGCTTCCTGGACTTGATTTTGAAAGATGTTCAGAATGTCCTAAGCAAGATTCTGAAGTAGCTCAGAATGGAACAAGGTAAGAAATGAGTTCCTACTATATGAAGCATTGAGTTAGTATTGCAACTATGGTTGAAATAAAGAGATGCGTTGCATCTCCTATGCCTCAGTCATAGGTTCTTCCATATAACCATGTTGTATACTCGACGTAATGTGACGCGAGGTTCTGGTTGGTAGGACAAAGTCTTAACTGTAAGAACATGTCTTTAAGTGATTCCTGAGTTGATCACTGAACCAGAATTAAGTTTGTACTTAAATGGCAAGAAGCAAAGTAAGTGGCATAGATGCATTTCATGCACTAGGATCTACATAGATATAGAAGTATAAAGTCTACATCTGATGTGATGTATAATATTCTGGCGGGGATAGTTCGCTTTTAACATAGAATGATGTGTCCTAGGGCGCCCATGAGAAAGCCCTCGAGGTTGATCTAAAGTCACTGTAAGCTCCTGGAACCCGGCCTCGTTCTGCTGCCATGACTATAGTATATACACAAAGGATAGCAAAGTGTGTTTCAAAGTTTAGATGACAACGGTCAAAACGACCGTCATCATAAACACTAGAAACAAAAGTCTCACTTTGTTGACAAATAAATACTTCGACCCATTATACGATAATGGTGTGAATGTCAAAATTAGGAAGACATTAACGATTTGCAAAAGAAATAATGATCTGGTAAAACAAAACATGGACATGACGTTTCCCATAAGCATGCATGATCTGTAAATGCATATGGTATATGGTTTATATGAGTAAAATGCGAGCTAGAATATTATTACTCTAGTGCAATTGGGAGACTAAAGGAGATATGCCCTAGAGACAAATAATAAATAGGTTTTTATTGCCATATCTCAATTAGTTTATAATAGTTTCATATTGTGCTATAACTGTGCCAAGTAGAAACATTGGTACAAGTGTGGTATGAAACAACCAAGTCCCTAGTAGCCTCTATTCATACTAGTTTGTTGGCCATGATGATGATCTGGGTTTCAATATCATGGGAATTTATGCCGACTGACAACGGAACATATCATTGGAGAATGATGTGATTGGACATTCCTCGAAGGATTGCAACACGATCAAGTCATATAGTTCATTGTTGCAACATCTTTACCTAGACTCCTTCTCCTTAGACCATGAGATGATATAAATCACTCTCCCGAGAGTGCTTAGATAGCATCAAGCGCCACTTGGTAATAGAGTGGTTATAAAGGTGTGTTCAGGTACTCGGAGGAACCGTAGAGGCAATATATGTCAAGAGCAGGATTTGTTCACCCACATGATGGGTAAAGATACATACGGCCGGCTTGGTGATATTACATCCATAAATGTTGCAACATGTGACTAGGTCACGGGGATATAATATCACGGTAACAAGAAAACATAACTTGTTGTGAACAAGATTGAGCAAGGTATAGGATACCAATGATTGGATCTCGGACAAGTTGTATCGAGAAACAAAAGGAAGAGGATGCTACATTTAGCGGTTCAAACGACATTGTCATCAGGAATGCATATGGGTCACATGGATATCCCTGGTCCCTCTGTTGATCATTGATAAAAATCATGTCTAGAGCATTCCCAAGCGGTGAGAGGATACACTTAAGGGTATGATGAGAGCGATCATTCGTAAGACGGAGTCACAGTAGAGAAAGAGAGAAAGCTAGAAATGTTCTGTCGAGAGATTCGAAGTTGTTCGGAGAAAGAATAAACAAAAAGACCAGAAAAGTGTTTTCGGATAAATGGAAATTTAAATATATATTTATTATATGTTAATTGTGAATTAATATATTCTAAATAATATTTATATTGAGATTTATAAAGGAAACTTTTATATTAGGCCAAATCCCATAGGGAAAAGGCCTAGAAGAAAAGCTGCAGAAAAAGGAAAAGAAAAAGGTAAAAATAGCCAGCCCCGTGGGCGGCAGATAACTGCCTCCACACAGGGCGGCACGCAGCTGGGCTGTACTCAAGGGCAGGCGGCAGATTCTCCGCGCAGCACGGGGTGACGCACGGCAGCGCGGCGCACGGCCAACTCGACCCGGCCCAAGGGAGCTCGCGGGGAGCCGACGCGCCTGCTGGGCCACCCGCCTCACCCGAAGCTGGCCCAGCCAGGGTCCGCTCGCCTCGCCAGGCCGTCGCATGGGCGTGTGTGGGTAGCAGGGGCGTGGATGGCCTGCTGGCTGCTGCCCCTTCCTGGCCGCTGCTGCTGCGAGCTGGGTCGTGGTGGGCGCCGCCGGCCCACCCGGCTGGCAGCTCTTTTACTGCTGGTGGTTGATGGGCTGGCGGTCCTGGCCTAGCCGGCTGCCCCTTTCCTTTTGCCCTTTCCCCCTTAGTTTTAGTCCCACATGGGGCACCTAACGGAGAGGGCACACCCTCCTCCGCCTATATAAGGGGGTGCCCATGGGAGGACTAAAGACACACATTTTTGGAGAAGTCCTTTGGTTGACTTCCTCCTTCCCTCTCTCTCTATACCTTGTGACCATGGCCCCAAGTCTGGGCTGTGCGATCGAGGCACACCTGCAGTACACCGTTGCGCTGCAGGGATTCCTAGCCGGATATCAACTTCGGCACTCCCGGTGGGCTCGGGGAGCCGAAGGTCTCATCGTGCACCGGATGTGTACGAAGACACGAGGCGCAACACTTGGGGCGCTTAAATGTCGTGAGACGGAGCTGTTGCACGATGAAGTTCAATAAGGTGCAAGGGGGTAACCTGCGAGGAGCTTCGCGACCTTGAGGTTGGCTACGAGTACGACTACTTCAACAACGTTCCCCGCGGAAAGTTAACCGCGTACGGTCTACAAGGGTATGTATCATCTACGCATTGGTCGTTACTACATTACTACATAGATAATCCTAGGCAGTTTTGGGGTTACATCGTAGGGAATTATTTGTTTTCTGCTGCGATCCCCAACACAATGAACACTGGTTGATCCATGTGTGGTTGGTGGAAAGAACACATATGGAGTGAACACTGGTGGATCCATGTGTGGTTTGTCGAAAGAACACACATGCAATTCCATTGGTTGATCCATGTGTGGTTTGTGAAAAGAACACACATGCAATGCCATTGGTTGATCCATGTGGTTTGTGAAAAGAACACACATGCAATGCCATTTGTTGATCCATATGTGGTTTGTGGAAAAGAACACACATGCAATGAACACTGGTGGATCCATGTGTGGTTTGTGGAAAGAACACACATGCAATGCCATTGGTTGATCCATTAGTGGTTTGTGGAAAGAAAAAACCTGCAATGACACTGGTTGATCCATGTGTCGTTTGTGGAAACAACACACATGCAATGACTCTGGTGGATCCATGTGTGGTTTGTGGAAAGAACACACATGCAATGCCATTGGTTGATCCATGTGTGGTTTGTGACAAGATCACACATGCAATGCCATTTGTTGATCCATGTGGTTTGTGATAGGAACACACATGCAATGACACTGGTTGATCCATAAGTGGTTTGTGGAAAGAACACACATGCAGTGAACACTGGTGGATCCATGTGTGGTTTATGAAAAGAACACACATGCAATGCCATTGGTTGATCCATGTGTGCTTGTGGAAAGGAACACACATGCAATGACATTGGTGGATCCATATGTGGTTTGTGGAAAGAACACACATGCAGTGAACACTGGTGGATCCATGTATGGCTTGTGAAAAGAACACACATGAAATGCCATTGTTTGATCCATGTGTGGTTTGTGAAAATAACACACATGCAATGCCATTGGTTGATCCATGTGTGTTTGTGGAAAAGAACACACATGCAATGAAATTGGTGGATCCGTGTGTGTTTTATGAAAAGAACACACATACAATGAAATTTGTTGATCCATATGTGGTTTATGAAAAGAACATACATGAAATGCCATTGGTTGATCCATGTGTGGTTTGTGGAAAGAACACACATGCAATGCCATTTGTTGATCCATATGTGGTTCATGCAAAAGAACACACATGCAATGCCATTGGTGGATCCATATGTGGTTTGTGGAAAGAACACACATGCAATGCCATTGGTTGATCCATGTGGTTTGTGGAAAGGAACAAACATGCACATTGGTGGATCCTTAAGTGCTTTGTGAAAAGAATACACATGCAATGCCATTGGTTGATCCATGTGTGGTTTGTGAAAAGAACACACATGCAATGCCATTGGTTGATCCATGTGGTTTGTGGAAAAGAACACATAGGCAATGACATTGGTTGATCCATGTGTGGTTTGTGGAAACAACACACATGCAATGACTCTGGTGGATCCATGTGTGGTTTGTGAAAACAACACACATGCAATTCCATTGGTTGATTCATATGTGGTTCATGACAGGAACACACATGCAATGTCATTGGTGGATCCATAAGTGGTTTGTGGAAAGAACACACATGCAGTGAACACTGGTGGATCCATGTGTGGTTTGTGGAAAGAACACACTGCAATGGCATTGGTTGATCCATGTGTGGTTTGTGAAAAGAACACACGTGCAATGCAATTGGTTGATCCATGTGGTTTGTGGAAAAGAACACACATGCAATGACATTGGTGGATCCATGTGTGGTTTGTGGAAAGAACACACATGCAATGAACACGGGTTGATCCATGTGTGGTTTGTGGAACGAACACTGGTACATTGCAAATGTATCTATAATTTTTGATGTTCCATGCTTGGGTTTATCCACTTTCTTGTGTTTTGTTCCAACTTTGGAGTACTTTTCATGTGATTTCTTGGACTAACCTATTGACAAGAGCCATAGTGCCAGCTGCCTGTTTTCTGCTGTTTTTGGTTCCAGGAAAGTCAGAAAATGAATATTCTCGGAATTGGACGGGACAAAAGCCAAAGTGCCTATTTTTCTGGAAGTCATCAGATGCTAGAATACGAGACGGAGAGGGGCCAGAGGCCGGCCACACCACCTGGACGCGCGGCCAGGCTTGGCCCGCGCTAGGGGGTGGTGTGTGGCCCCTGGCACCCCCTCGGCCTCCCCTTCCGCCTATAAGATGCCCTCGGGACAAAAACCCTAAGGGCCCGATCAAAAATCCACGAAAGAGTCTGTAACCACCGTCATCTCCATCCCTAGATCGGGAGGGATCTGAAGCTCTTCCCGGCACCCTGCCGAAGAGGGGAATTCACCCTGGAAGCGTCCTTCATCACCATGCAAGCCTCCGGTGTGATGCATGAGTAGTTCATCCTTGGACTACAGATCCATGTAGTAGCTAGATGGCTGGTTCTCCTCCTTTGTGCTTTCATGTCTAGATCTTGTGAGCTCCGTTCATGATCAAGATCATCTATTTGTAATTCTGCATGTTGTGTGGATATTGAGATGCTATTTCAGATTGATTATTGATTCTATCATGTCTTTGTTATTTGTGATCTTGCATGCTTTCCGTTGTTAGTAGCTATCTTGGCCAAGTAGATGCTAGCAACTCCAAGAGTTAGTATTTATGCTCGATAGTGGGTTCATCCCTCTGGTAATCTGGGGAAGTGACAGAAATCTCTAAGGTACTAGATGTGTTGTTGCTACTAGGGAGAAAACAACAATCCTTTGTTCATAGAACAATCGTATTGTTTACTTTACACGAAGTTCGTAAAGCAATAATCTGTTGCTTGCAACTTAATACTGGAGGGGGTTCAGATGATAACCTGAAGGTGGATTATTAGTCATAGATGCAGTTGGATGGTGGTCTATGTATAATGTTGTAATGCCCAATCAAGTCTCAAAAGAGTCAAGATGATTAGTATATGCATGTATTGCTTTCTCGATGTTTGTCAATTGCCCCGCTGTAATTTGTTCACCCAGCATGTTATCTATCTTAAGGAGAGCCACCTCTAGTGAACTATAGATCCCGGTCCTTTTCTTTACATACAATCTACAAACTGTTTACTTCTTTGTGTTTACTTTCTTCAAACTTTCACTTCTTTCCATTCGATACTTTTAATCCTTTGTTTTCCACAAAACACGGTGAGATTGACAACCTCATCGCAAGTTGGGGACAAAGTTCTATGGTTGTGTTGTGCAGGTCTCCACGTTGCTACTAGCACCGGTAGTGCGCCCTGCCAAGGCTCAGATAGTAACACCTTTGGGGTGTTTCCTTGCTCCTACTAAAGAGTGGAAAAGCTAAAGAGTGGTTGAATTCCTTAACTAGGAATAGTATTGATTCTTGGACTAAGTGCAAAGATGCTTTTATTGGAAAATACTATCCTCCTGCTAAGATTATATCCATGAGAAGTGAAATAATGAAGTTTAAACAACTTGATAATGAGCATGTTGCTCAAGCTTGGGAAAGAATGAAATCTTTGGTAAAGAATTGTCCCACTCATGGACTGACTGCTTGGATGATCATCCAAACTTTTTATGCAGGATTGAACTATTCTTCAAGGAACCTATTGGATTCTGCTGCTGGAGGTACCTTTATGACCACCACTTTGGGTGCTGCGACTAAACTTCTAGACAATATGATGGTTAATTATTCTGAATGGCATACTGAGAGAAGATGAAATTGCTAGAAACATTAGTGTTTCTACTATTACCACCACTAGAGTTGAGGCTAATAATATTTCTACTACTTTAAATGATAAATTTGATTTTGATCTTGATGGTTGCAACATCTCTGTAGTTATTAAGTTCCTGCAAAAGCTTGCTAAAAGTCCTAATGCTAGTGCTATGAACATGGCCTTTACAAAACACATTACTAATGCTCTCATAAAGATTAAAGAAGAAAAGATGATACATAAAGCTTCTATTCCTATTAAACAAGAAGATGGTTGGTAACCCATCATTAATATGAAAGTGAATGACTTTGATTTCAAAGCTTTGTGTGATCTTGATAGTAGTGTTTCTATTATTCCTAGAAGGATTTATGATATGCTTGATTTGCCTCCACTTGAAGGTTGTTATTTGAATGTCCCACTTGATGATAATGCTAAAAAGAAACTCATGGGGAGTCTTAATGATGTTCTTATTATGGTTAACAATTCCTATGTCCCTGTTGATTTCTATGTTTTGGATGTTGAATACAATGCTTCTTGTCCTATTACTTTGGGAAGACCTTTTCTTAGAACTGTTGGTGCCATCATTGATATGAAAGAAGGCACCATTAAATATCTACTCCCACTCAAGAAAGGTATATAACACTTCCCTAAAAAGAGAGAACAGATTTCTTTTTCTTCTCCTATGAAAACAAAATTTGGTCTTAATGCTTCTTCATTTGAGAACACTTGACTCTTTCTTGCTTCTTATGCCTAACTTAAAGGCATTCAAGAAAAGTACTTATTGGGAGATAACCCAAAAGATTTAGATGAGTCTTGGAAGTTATTACCTCTATAATAACCGCTCCTTATCCTTTTTATTTGCTTTTTGTGCCAAGAGTAACCTCTAATGAGAGAGAAGTAATGATTGGGAAAGTTGCTGTCCCAAAACAGATTTTTGTGCTTCACCGTAAAAATTCGTGTAAAATCTCTGAGCGTCTTTTTGAGGCGTGAATTTTTGTGCTTCTGACCTAGGTTGTTATCTAACTTTCGTTAGTTCGACACTTTTTGATTTGAGCAACAGAAGGTGAAAAAAATTGCCTTTACCTGCTGGTTTGTTTTGACAGATTTCTGCCATTTTCTGCATTTACTTCTTGTTGGTTCCTTCTTGAGTTCTTTGCGGAATTGAGCTTTTTGAGGAAAGTGCTACAGTAGCTAGTGTTCTAATGGAAGTTTATTTGGTGTTAGAACTGAACCTTAAGACTTATTTATCTTGAGTGCACTAATGTTGCTAATAAAGATTGTGTGAAGTTTTGTATGAAGGAAAATTTTCAGGTCTATGGAAGGAATGAGTAAAGAGATGAAGGATGGACTAAAGCTCAAGCTTGGGGATGCCACGCGTGTCACCCCAAGAAATATCCAAGAAGTATAAGCGTCAAAGCTTGGGGATGCCCAAGGCATCCCCCTCTTCATCAATAAAAATCCCAGGTTTCTTCCACACGATTCATTTTTAATGCTTTATGCACAGTTGTGTTTTTCTTGGAGCGTCTTCTTTTTTTCTTTTTGGTTTTTCGTTTGCTTTGGTTTTCTTTGTTTGCTGAAAAAATTGGTTGGACCCCCTCGTTCATACATTGGTTTGCAAATAGTTTGGTTTGGTTTGGAAAAGAGAAGGAAAGTTCATACTTATGTGGTAAAAAGAGCTCGTTTTTGACTGTGGCCTATGCTTTGTCATGCCATGCTTGATATTGTTTTGGCTCTATGCTTAGTATTCTTTGTTGTAGCATGACTTGTTATAAACAATTGAGATTGCTTAATGTGCCTTGGATGAATCATGCGTTGTTTTAGCATATTAAAGCACAGTATAGTGGTATTCTCCTTTGATGCTTTATTTGGGTTGACTTGGCGCATGCTCACACAATGTTATGACTATCTCAAGTCACCATAGCCTTTATGATCCTTTAGTTTTCAACTTGTAGTATCACTTTATGCTTTGATCAATGATGTTTTCTCGCTCTGCATGATTATGGCCATTATTGCTCTCTTAGTTTGTCGCTCCCATACTTTTGCTAGCCTCCACCACCAAGTATGAGTTCCACTCATGCATCCAACTCCCTAAACCAAGTTATTCCAAAGAGTCCACCATACCTACCTACTAGCTTATGCTATTCCAAGTATATTCATGCTTTTGTTTACCTTCCAAATTAAACTTGTTATGTGAAAACTAGTGATTAAAGCTCTCACGAACTTGATGGCACACTTTACTTTTTTGCATCTAATAAACTTGAACCATTGGGTCCTTCTTTGTTGCGTATATGCTTGCGCTTTATAAGTTGAAATTAGCAGAACCATGTTTCATGGGTAACGCTTTCAACATTGCACTTGTACTTTGTACCCCGTTGATATCATGTTCTTTTGCTTACGGATCCCGGCGGTGTGAAATAAAAGTGGAACTTGTAAGATCATGGAGTTTGTATGTGTGGTAGAGAAACGCCTGGGCCGCTAGCCTAAGCCATGCTTAATCATGGTGAAAACTTGCAACATCACCATAATGAGCACTCTATGAAGCATCCTCAATAAAAACCTATGCAAATAGCAAATAAAAAGATCGCTGAGATGCTCATTGTCTGCTTGCCTTGTCATTTTGATTATGGGAAAGCTCCCGTATCATGTGCAAGGGGCACCCCGTTGGCGGTTCTTAATGATACACATGTACTTACAATGACAAGAGCTTACTCGTGACTAAAGTTGAGTAGCATGAGGTTCGGTCTTCGTAAGTAAGGGGCATGAGATTTCGGTTTATAAGTTGTGAAGCATATCCTCTTAGTTGTGTCACTTTAACCTTAATCACCTTAAAGATTCTTATTATAGGGGTAATGAGAGCTGAAAGCTATAAGTACCATAATTTTTGGAAGCTCTTTATGAGACTTGAATCCCTACTTCCGTTTACAAAAAGGCCTTTCTTCCACCATTATATTGAGTCTCCACCTTCTATCTTTATGCACCTACTTTGAGAGCATAGTGGCCATTCTTAGTTCTATGTGCATTGTCCCAAAACTAGTTGATTGATGCATAACTTGTTATTGCTTGTTTTAAACTATTGTATCTAGTCACTCTTATGAACTTTGAAGGTGTCTTATGCATTTATATTTGCTACTCTATTGAGGGACAAGCTGAATACTATTATGCTATGTTTTCTTTATGTGAAACAAACAAATGTCTTGCAAAGCATTGTTATTCATGAATCTTTTGTTTGTGCCTTTTCATGTTGCATCATAGTTTCTTTGTCTTATTTCTACAACTTTGTCTTTCATGTTATGATTGAAGTACTATGATCCCAGCTTTGAATGTTTTTCAAATACTTTGATCAAGTCTTTGATGGTGCATGTCACCTCAAAAATTATTCTTTCTTTTTATCACTTACCTTCTCGAGGACGAGTAGGAGTTAAGCTTGGGGATGTTGATACATTGCAAATGTATCTATAAATTTTGATGTTCCATGCTTGGTTTTATCCACTTTTTTGTGTTTTGTTCCAACTTTGGAGTACTTTTCATCTGATTTCTTGGACTAACCTATTAACAAGAGCCACAGTGTCAGATGCCTGTTTTCTGCTGTTTTTGGTTCCAGGAAAGTCAGAAAATGAATATTCTCGGAATTGGACCGGACAAAAGCCAAAGTGCCTATTTTTCCGGAAGTCATCAGATGCCAGAATACGAGACGGAGGGGGGATAGAGGCCGGCCACACCACCTGGCCGCGCAGCCAGGCTTGGCCCGCGCCAGGGGGTGGTGTGGTAGCCCCTGGCACTCCCTCGACCTCCCCTTCCGCTTATAAAATGCCCTTGGGACGAAAACCCTAAGGACCCGATCAAAAATCCACGAATGAGTCTCTAGCCGCCGTCATCTCCATCCCTAGATCGGGAGGGATATGAAGCCCTTCCCGGCACCCTGCCGGAGAGGGGAATTCACCCTAGAGGCCTTCTTCATCACCATGCAAGCCTCCGGTGTGATGCGTGAGTAGTTCATCCTTGGACTACGGATCCATGTAGTAGCTAGATGGCTGGTTCTCCTCCTTTGTGCTTTCATGTCTAGATCTTGTGAGCTCCGTTCATGATCAAGATCATCTATTTGTAATTCTGCATGTTGTGTGGATATTGAGATGCTATTTCAGATTTATTATTGATTCTATCATGTCTTTGTTACTTGTGATCTTGCATGCTTTCCGTTGTTAGTACCTATCTTGGCCAAGTAGATGCTAGCAACTCCAAGAGTTAGTATTTATGCTCGATAGTGGGTTCATGCCTCTGGTAATCTGGGGAAGTGACAGAAATCTCTAAGGTACTAGATGTGCTGTTGCTACTAGGGACAAAACAACAATACTTTGTTCATAGAACAATCGTATTGTTTACTTTACACGAAGTTCGTAAAGCAATAATCTGTTGCTTGCAACTTAATACTGGAGGGGGTTCGGATGATAACCTGAAGGTGGATTATTAGTCATAGATGCAGTTGGATTGCGGTCTATGTATAATGTTGTAATGCCCAATCAAGTCTCAAAGGAGTCAAGATGATAGTATATGCATGTATTGCTTTCTTGATGTTTGTCAATTGCCCCGCTGTAATTTGATCACCTAGCATGTTATCTATCTTAAGGAGAGCCACCTCTAGTGAACTATGGATCCCGGTCCTTTTCTTTACATACAATCTACAAACTGTTTACTTCTTTGTGTTTACTTTCTACAAAGTTTCACTTCTTTCCATTCGATACGTTTAATCCTCTGTTTTCCGCAAAACATGGTGAGATTGACAACCTCATCGCAAGTTGGGGACAAAGTTCTGTGGTTGTGTTGTGCAGGTCTCCATGTTGCTACTAGCACTGGTAGTGCGCCCTGCCAAGGCTCAGCTAGTAACACCTTTGGGGTGTTTCCTTGCTCCTACTGGTTCGATTAAACCTTGGTTTCATAACTGAGGGAAACTTGCTGCTGTGCTCATCATACCTTCCTCTTGGGGTTCCCAACGACCTCTACATCAACCACGCACCAACACTTTTCTGGGCGCCGTGCATTCAGCCATCAAACACACATGCAATGCGATTTGTTGATCCATGTGTGGTTTGTGAAAAGAACACACGTGCAATGCCATTGGTTGATCCATGTGGTTTGTGGAAAAGAACACACATGCAATGACATTGGTGGATCCATGTGTGTTTTGTGAAAAGAACACACATGCAATGACATTTGTTTATCCATATGTGGTTTATGGAAAAGAACACACAAGAAATGACACTAGTGGATACATGTGTGGTTTGTGGAAAGAACACACATGCAATGCCATTGGTTGATCCATGTGTGTTTTGTGGAAAAGAACACACATGCAATGACATTTGTTGATCCATGTGTGGTTTATGAAAAGAACACACATGCAATGCCACTGGTTGATCTATGTATAGTTTGTGGAAAGAACACACATGCAATGCCATTTGTTGATCCATATGTGGTTTGTGGAAAAGAACACACATGCAATGAACACTGGTGGATCCATGTGTGGTTTGTGGAAATAACACACATGCAATGCCATTGGTTGATACATAAGTGGTTTGTGGAAAGAACACACATGCAATGACACGGGTTGATCCATGTGTGGTTTGTCAAAAGAACACACATGCAATGACTCTGGTGGATCCATGTGTGATTTGTGGAAAGGAACACACATGCAATGCCATTGGTTGATCCATGTGTGGTTTGTGAAAAGAACACACATGCAATGCCATTGGTTGATCCATGTGGTTTGTGACAGGAACACACATGCAATGACACTGGTTAATCCATAAGTGGTTTGTGGAAAGAACACACATGCAGTGAACTTTGGTGGATCCATATGTGTTTTATGAAAAGAACACACATGCAATGCCATTGGTTGATCCATGTGTGTTTTTGGAAAGGAACACAGATGCAATAACATTGGTGGATCCATATGTGGTTTATGGAAAGAACACACATGGAGTGAACACTGGTGGATCCATCTGTGGTTTGTGAAAAGAACACACATGCAATGCCATTGGTTGATCCATGTGTGGTTTGTGAAAAGAACACACAAGCAATGCCATTGGTTGATCCATGTGTGTATGTGGAAAAGAACACACATGCAATGACATTGGTCGATCCATGTGTGTTTTGTGAAAAGAACACACATGTAATGACATTTGTTGATCCATATGTGGTTTATGAAAAGAACACACATGCAATGCCATTGGTTGATCCATGTGTGGTTTGTGAAAAGAACACACATCCAATGCCATTTGTTCATCCATGTGTGGTTTGTGAAAAGAACACACATGCAATGACATTGGTGGATCTATGTGTGGTTTGTGGAAAGAACACACATGCAATGCCATTGGTGGATCCATGTGGTTTGTGGAAAGGAACACACATGCAATGACTCTAGTGGATACATATGTGGGTTGTGGAAAGAACACACATGCAGTGACTCTAGTGGATACATATGTGGGTTGTGAAAATAATACACATGCAATGCCATTGGTTGATCCATATGTGGTTTATGAAAAGAACATACATGCAATGCCATTGGTTGATCCATGTGTGGTTTGTGGAAAGAACACACATGCAATGCCATTTGTTGATCCATATGTGGTTCATGGAAAAGAACACACATGCAATGCCATTGCTGGATCCATATGTGGTTTGTGGAAAGAACACACATGCAATGCCATTGGTTGATCCATGTGGTTTGTGGAAAGGAACACACATGCACATTGGTGGATCCTTAAGTGGTTTGTGAAAAGAATACACATGCAATGCCATTGGTTGATCCATGTGTGGTTTGTGAAAAGAACACACATGCAATGCCGTTGGTTGATCCATGTGTGGTTTTTGAAAAGAACACACATGCAATACCATTGGTTGATCCACGTGGTTTGTGGAAAAGATAACACATGCAATGACACTGGTTGATCCATGTGTGGTTTGTGGAAACAACACACATGCAATGACTCTGGTGGATCCATGTGTGGTTTGTGAAAAGAACACACATGTAATTCCATTGGTTGATCCATGTGTGGTTTGTGAAAGAACACACATGCAATGCCATTGGTTGATCCATGTGGTTTTTGGAAAAGAACACATATGCAATGCCATTGGTGGAGCCGTATGTGGGTCATGGAAAGAACATACATGCAATGACATTGGTGGATCCATATGTGGTTTGTGAAAAGAACACACATGCAATGACATTGGTGGATCCATATGTGGTTCGTGGAAAATAACACACATGCAATGAACACTGCTTGATCCATGTGTGGTGTGTGAAAACAAAACACATGCAATGCCATTGGTTGATCCATGTGGTTTGTGGAAAGAACACACATGCAATGACATTAGTTGATCCATAAGTGGTTTGTGGAAAGAACACACATGCAGTGAACACTAGTGGATCCATGTGTGGTTTATGAAAAGAACACAGATCCAATGCCATTGGTTGATCCATGTGTGTTTGTGGAAAGGAACACACATGCAATGAAATTGGTGGATCCATGTGTGGTTTAGGGAAAGAACACACATGCATTGAACACTGGTGGATCCATGTGTGGTTTGTGAAAAGAACACACATGCAATGCCATTGGTTGATCCATGTGTGGTTTGTGAAAAGAACACACATGTAATGCAATTGGTTGATCCATGTGGTTTGTGGAAAAGAACACACATGCAATGACATTGGTGGATCCATGTGTGTTTTGTGAAAAGAACACACATGCAATGACATTTGTTGATCCATATGTGGTTTATGAAAATAACACACATGCAATGCAATTGGTTGATCCATGTGTGGTTTGTGAAAAGAACACACATGAAATGCCATTTGTTTATCGATATGTAGTTTGTGGAAAAGAACACACATGCAATGACATTGGTGGATCCATGTGTGGTTTGTGGAAAGAACACACAGGCAATGCCATATGTGGATCCCATGTGTGGTTTATGAAAAGAACACACATGCAATGACTCTAGTGGATACATATGTGGTTTGTGGAAAAGAACACACATGCAATGAACACTAGTGGATCCATATGTGGTTCATGACAGGAACACTCATGTAATGACTCTAGTGGATACATATGTGGTTTGTGGAAAGAACACACATGCAATGAACTCTAGTGGATCTATCTTGGCATAATTTGATGTGTGCCACGATATAGTTCATTGTAAAAGACACCCACTTTCCATTTTTATACTACTCAGCTTTGCCCTTGGTTTTTTGATACTACCTAGTTTTGCCCTATCTCTTTCGTAGAATCCCAAACTTGTGCCCACTCTGTCTGCTACGCCCTGATTGGCTGTCACAGTTGTCACGCAGATCGTGCGCACCAACCGTTGATCCTGTGTGATCCAACGAGGCTTGTTGCACACGTCCTTCACAGGACAGCGCGAGACAACATGGACTCCTACCTCAACGAGACTTCTACAAGAAGGAACACAATGCCGTCCATGGAAAAAGTCATCGAGTGGTCATGTCACGTTTAATCTAGTCTGCAAAGGCTACAAGTCTACTACACGGCAACTGGTCATCCACGGCCCACGGGTTATACCATTTTTACTACACAACACGCCTACACACTCACTTCCGACAGGCCCCCACCACACGAACCTTCCACACGGCAGCCGCAACTGGAAGAGGTGCCTACTGGGGCCCTTGAGGAGGCCTAAACGCCCCCGCATTAAAAACCTAGCCTATCGGGTCCTCCATTCGCACTCATCCACTACTCTCTCTTCCCTATCTAGCAAAATCACACAATCTTGCACGTACTTGCACGAACCTTCTCCATGAAACCAGTGCGTGGGGGTGAGTGTGCGGGCATCGCCGCCGGGGTGGTGCTTCATGAGGCAGATCTCGAGGAGCATCACGCAGCACAAGGCGAGGAGGACGTGCAACTCAACCCCTTGGGGGACCATGTGCTCGCCGGTGCTGACAACTTCAGAGGCCCCGATGAGGGCGTGGAGTTCGACGAACACGCTCCGCTCATGTACCCAAAGGTACATCTATTTCTACATGTTTCATATTTTCTGCTCGAGCTTAATCTAGTCATAATGATTAGATGCAACTTACGAACTGGTACACGGAGAGATCTAGTCTATTCTGAATGAATCCACATTATTTATTTATTAATAAGTTATCAAGAACACAAACCACATTAATTTAGGAGCGAGCTGGGTAGACGGCCGTAATGAACTGCTGAAACTGTAGAGACATGTTATTGCATCGAAAGTAACACGGAATGGTGGAAGGAATATATATTTATTATTTTGCTCATTTCGGTTTGCATTCCATACATTACAGGTGGATTCAAGTGAGATGGACTCTGACAAGGAGACTAGGGACAACAAGAGCCGCCATGTCATGAAGAAGCTCAAGAGCGGGATAATCCATTTCCTCTCTCGACTTGAGGAGCTCAGGTGCCCTTTCTGTAAGAAAGGAGTCAACCCGAGGATTGCCAGCTTGATTCCGCATGCTATTGGCATCGGTAAAAGCCCGGCTAGTAAACACAAGTCGGCGACCAAGGCTAAGCACGCTGCTTATGGCAAATTCCTGAGGGAGCATGTCAAGACCGGCCTAGTGTCCCCTTACTGAGGAATCAGCAACATCTAGCCGACCAACCTGTCACTATGCTGGCCCGGCCACTAATAATATTTAGTTCCCTTACCGTATCTAGACCCTTAAACTATGTGGATTTCTATTTTCGTACCCTTCAAATTATATTCAAGTTCATCTGTTTATGGAGTTAAAGTTCCGGTGGCATACTCGTTATTTTGCATGGATAGAGGGGTGCCCCCGACAGATATAAGGGTTATCCTGTCCGCTAGATCACAGAGGATCAACGGTTGGTGGGCACGATCCGTGTGACAACTGTCTCGACCAATCAGAGCGTAGCAGCGAGATGAGCACAGGTGCGAGAGATGGATACAAAGAGAGGGGAAAACCGAGTAGCACTTAAGAACTAAGGGCAAAACTGAGTAGAACTTAAAACCCAAGGGCAAGAGTGATAAAGGGATTCAAATAGAAAATAGAACATGATTTAAAAATGGAACCAAACTGCCAGTGTTATGCTCGAGGGAAAAACTGAGTACAACTGAATTGCCAGGGTTAGACACAAGGGAAAAAACGTGACTCGTGGTACGCATGTGCGGTGCACGGGGCGGTAGCGGACATGTGTGGCTGTGCATGGTGCAGTAGAGTACCCGGTGCACGGTAGTGCAACGAAATGTCGCTTCCCTTCTCCTTTAATAGAGGCCTCCCCACTCCCACTCATCACGCACTCGCTCACTCAACCGTCTCTACTGTCCCATCACCTTCTGCAAACGCCCAACAAAACCCCAACCACGCCGGCGATGGAGAAGAACGGCGCGGTGGCCATCGGCGCCTCCAAGGCCACCGGCAAGGAGCCCCCCATCCCCATACAGACCCCGTCCCCGTCCCCGCATCTGCCGTAGCCACCGACGAGGAAGCCCCCGCCAGTCTCGGACAGATCCCGCTCGGCTGGGACCCCTATGAGGAGGTTGTCTACATAAGGCCAGAGAACCCCTACGACACCAGCATCGCCGACCCATGGTCGGAGGTAACCAGGGTTTTCTCCCCTTCCCTTGTTCTCCCCTCGCTACCATTGTTGGATGCTAAATCGTATGTTATTAGGGATCGGCTGTTCTTATTTTTACAGTAGCTAATCCTCTTTTGTTAGATCTCGATTTTCAATGAACCCCCTGTTCGTAGTTGGGATCAGTATTCGATTTGGTTTGAGATTTGGGGAATAATCGGGAGATCTCAATCAGTCAATCTATGCAAATAATCAATCTCGATAATCAAAGTATCTCAATCAAGTCCTTATTGCACTCTACTGTTTTTTTCCAATAGGAGGATAGCAGTGACATCCGCAGCGACGACGAGTCCAAGGACACCAAGACGTGTCATGTGCTGAGGAGGCTAAAGTCCGGCCAATACAACAACTTCTTCACCGGCGACGTGTATAGGTGCCCCTTCTGCCCCACCAGGAGGCTCCATGCCACGAACTTCAACTACCTCGTGAAGCATGCCGAGGACGTGAGGACCTGCGGCGAGTCCGTAAACGTCCATGGCTTCATAGCCAAGCACCAGACGCTCGGTCTTCACCTCCGCAACGTCCAGATGGTGGCTTTCGAGGAGGGTCGCATGCTCCCAATCAAACCCAAGGCGCCCAAGGTCAAGGGGCTGGGCAGCAAGAAGTGGAGGAGGCACCAGAGGGAGAAGGCGGAGTCCCTCCTGGCAGAGGCCACGAGGGGCCACTGATCAGCTGCTGCTGCTGCTGCTGCTGTAAAGCAGCTTCTTTTGTCTTGTCTGTGTTGAACATGTCAGCTGCTGCTGCTGAGCAGCCTAATTGTCGAACCTCATTAAGTAGTACCGTACTATATAACCTATATTAGATGCTTTATCTACATCTGCTCTGTTTACTAAATTTATTTATGGTGCTGGTTAGTTTTGATGCTCTAGATTTGGTACCAGACTGGGGAAAAACGAGGGTAAAAGGAACAATGAACGAAGAGAGAAGATGCTCTAGATTCCCTACCTTTTTGGGCAAAAAAACACAACTGTTAGCGAGAGAGGGGAAAAGGCCAAATAACAAAAAAAACTTCCAATTTAGGCGTCAGGGCGCACGTAACGGTCAAGCCTTTGACCAAACGGCACCCCCTCCGAGTGCATGTGAGGGCTTCGGAATATCGGGAGGGCAGAAGTGAGGACAAACGAGACACAATGTTGCTATACCTAAATCTGACAAAAAGCTGAATTTGGCTTTACCATGCAATTTGGCTAGAGCTCCACAATGTAGCTATTCTAAATCCCTAAACTATGTGGTGTGTTGAAACCTCATGCTTTTCCACCGACACGTGTTGCAAAGTTTCTTGATTGTGCATGCTTACACAAGTGGCATACACAGAAACTTATAGAAGCATGGGCAAACGAGCCTCAATTTGGCAAATTCTGGACAAAATCACCAAATTAAAGAAAGGAAATTGCAAGCTTTGCGCAATTGGCATGCCTGATCGGCTGCCCCGGGGTGCAGGGATGCTAAGGTCTTTGTCTATGCTTACACTTCTTAAACTTATTAGGAATAATAGTTGTACACTTCCTTCTGTCCTATCACGTTACATCGTGTCAGCACCATGCACCCGCTGCGGATCAGCAACGAGACGGTGGTCTACGTGACCGGTCTCTACCACGCCAAAGCCACATCCCATCGCCTACCGGGACGGACGCCGAATTTAATCGCTAGGATTGGAAACCAATGGTGCTCGCCCAGTCAAACTTTCTTCCACATGGGTATGACTGGAATATTGGTAAACATAATTTAAGCATCGCCTTCCGTCTCCACAGCACATCACTGTGAAAAAATCCCAAACTCCTTCCTTTCGCCGCCGCCGCAGCCACCGCAAGAACCATCGACGCTGCTGCAGGCACCGCCTCCGCCGGGCCATACCACTACAACAGATCACTCCATCGCCACGCCAAGTCCCAGCCACCGCTACCGACCCTAGGCCACCGTCCCGCATTAGCTGCTGCCATGGACGCATAGTACAGCATGTTCGGCGACGGGAGCGACTTCACTGACGAGTACACCGTCACGGCCCATGGAACCACCAAGCTGACGATCGTCCACACAAATGCGTCAGCGGAGGTCGCCAAGGTCATCGCAATGTACGAGCGGTAGCTACAGGAGCCGATGGACAGGTACAAGATCGTCGGCCTTGACCTCGAGTATACCGGAGATAGGAAGAGGACGACGCTTTTGCAGCTGTCCATGCGCAACCACTGCCTCAGATTGGGCTGGTGATACGGATCTTAGTGGTTCATTCCCCTAACTTAGTGGCGGTCAAGAGGATCTTTCGATATTTGGTTCATTCCCCTAACTTTGGTCTCTGGTATCCCAAGGGCTCCAATTTATCTTTATGTGGTTATACTGACTCAGATTGGGCTGGTGATACGGATGATCGGAAATCCACTTCTGGAGCATGTCTATTCTTGGGAAGATCTCTCGTATGTTGGTCATCTAAAAAGCAGAATTGTATATCTCTCTCCACCGCTGAAGCTGAATATGTTGCTGCTGCCAGCGCTTGCACTCAATTATTGTGGATGAGGCAAACTTTAAAGGAATACGGTGTCAATTGTGACAAAGTGCCTCTTTTATGTGATAATAAAAGTGCAATCAAAATTGCGTACAATCTTGTTAAGCACACAAGGACGAAGCATATTGAGATTCGGAATCACTTTATTCGAGACCATGTTGCTCGCGGCGATATTGATCTTTCCTTTGTGAGCACGAAGAACCAACTTGTGGATATTTTTACAAAGCCACTTGATGAAGCAAGATTCTGCTATTTGAGGAATGAGCTAAATATCATTGATTCCAGGAGCTTGTCTTGATTACCCATGCACTCACTTGTACATCTCAATCCTTCTTTGGTCTAGGTGTGGGCATGGATATAGGGGGAGTGTGGTCCTAACTCATTGGGTTAACCCTCCGCACATAATGCCAAAAGCAAAATAAATCATTTCTCTTAATATCATTTTGTGATATGTGAGCTTATTGATGAGTATTGGTCATGAAGCCAAGATATATCTTCGCGGTGTCACACCATACACTCCAACAAGGTGGCCTTGGCCACCGCCCTCTCCCTTGAGGAGAATTGGCTCTTTTTGGATGTTCTTTGCTATCTCATGTTCTTATGGGAATCACACTCAATCTTGGATTTTATTTGATTTGGATTTTGCAATTTTGAGTGTCTAGTACCATCTTAGTTTGGCTCTCTTAATCCTAAGCCTTTCCCTACCCCTAAGCCATCTATTCTAGCACACAAGTCCCTTGTACACCTTGTGGGGGTATTGTTTGGGGACGCGCGGGCCTGGTTCTATGTACAACAAAATCCCAGATTTGAGGCCGGATAATCCGGCCCAACTATAGGCCGGATAATCCGGCCCTGGCGGATTTCAGCTTAAAGGGCAGGGATCGGGGGGAAGGGCTCATAACGAGCATCACTTCTCCCCCAACCCTCTCCCCCTCCTCAGCCTCCACCTGTCGTCCCCCACCCTCCCCGGAGCCTCTCCGGCCACCAGATTTTCCGGGCCTCCCTGGATCTTCTTCTCCGCGCCTTCGGGTACCTTCTCCTCCGCATTCTTCCTCCAATGAGTGAGGGTAACTCCCTCTCTCCCCATATTTGGTTAGATGTGTTACTTGTTGGGTGGAACGTTGTCTAGAAGGATGTGTTTTCGCATAGAAATCGTAGTCTTGCAGTTTCTAGGCCCGATCTACGTTTTTGCATTCAATCTAGGTGAAATCGAAGTTTTCTGCCAGGGCC
Source organism: Avena eriantha (assembly GCA_910589775.1). NCBI lineage: Eukaryota > Viridiplantae > Streptophyta > Magnoliopsida > Poales > Poaceae > Avena > Avena eriantha. The sequence goes on along the minus strand of OU342741.1, from coordinate 487,966,080 downwards.
GGATTATCCGCCCCTGACCAAGCCGGATAATCCGGCCTGACAGATTCGATTCTGGTTCAGTTTCACTATGGAGTATGCATTGCGTAGATTTGTCCTATGAACTTTTTGACTACTTTTTTCCATGCTCTCTCCTGGACTTGTGTGTATGCTTATCCCCTTGCTATCGCCCTTATTCTCCCCATAGGTGGTTCCACTGTTCCCAAGACCTACAAGCGCCGCCCTCGCGCCAAATACTTTCGGGACGACGGATAGGGTAACTTAGTGGACGAAGTTGAGTTGAGGAGAAGAAAGAACGAAGAGAAGCGCATGGCTGAACAAGCAAAGAGGACTAGGAAGGGGGTGTCCAAGAGGAAGGGCAAGGAGACCAAGATCAACTACAGGACTTTGTATGCGGTCTCCTATTCCTCCATCCGTCACAGTGACTTGTTTGCTGAGCTGCCTCGTGATGATGAGCTGGGGGATACTCGTTTTTGTGTGCAGAACAAAAGGGCATCTATAAAAATGTGTATGCCAGGCTGAACATTAGGCCTATGCACCCACTGGTACTTGCTTATGCTTAGGAGAAGGCTCATCTTGTGGATCCGATATATGTGGCTGAGAGGATGGGGCTGCACCATCTCATGTCTCTCCAGTGCTTCTTTGACTCTGAGGTGGTGAAGCAGTTCTTCTCCACTTTGGTTATTTGTGGGGATGAGCGTCGCACTATGAAGTGGATGACTTATGACAGGCCTATGACTGCTGATTTTCACGTGTTTGTTGAGGTTCTTGGATACTCTTTCCGCAGCAGGGATAGAGCCAGTGGCCACCGCATCATCACCCAGTTGAAGCCCAACAAAGATGCAGCTCTCTCTCCTTGCACTCTGGACAATGGCATTGTGGGCACTCTGGATGGCCTTGCTCCCATCTATGCTGCCTTAGTGGGTCTCTTCCGTGACTCCATTACTCCGAGTGGGGGCAACAATGACAGCATCCATGGTCACCTTGTTCAGCTACTTCAATTTTCTCATGAGGTTGCCTCTTGCGAGGACGAGTCAGTGCAGTACAGGCTGGATGTCATGGACTTCATCTACCATGAGCTGTGTGATTCTATGTTCAACCGTCTGTCCATTCCCTATGCACCCTACATTATGATGCTCATCCGGCACCTGCTTCCTGCTGAGGAGTTCCACATCGACTCGGTGCACAAGGCCAAGAAGATCTACACCAAGGTTCGGAAGACCACTCACCCCTCCTCTGCTCCCGAGGGCCTCATGAGGGATGCTCGCAGGCCCCATGTGCCTCCCGTTTCCCATCAAGCAGCTGAACTAGTTCCAGCGTAGCATTCTCTGCATGGGCGTGGACACGCGCAAGGGTCAGTACGAGGCATACAAGTAGCGCCATGAGTTGGCTCACTCCCAGCAGCTCATTCTCCACCACGTGTCCAGTGCTTCGGGTGATCCTCCGGCTCCTACACCTCCCACACCCTATGCTCGGTGGAACTCCTCCTCCGGGTTGAACTATGGTGAGCTGGAGCGTCATTTGTTACCCTCTGCGCCTGTTGCTGATGATGAGGATGAGGAAGGTGACACTGAGGAGCTTGAAGATGAGGATGAGGATGAGAATGAAGACGAGGAAGAGGACGAGGACAAGGACTACGAGTGATCCCGTGGGGCGCTAGCATCGCTCTTCTCCCTTTTTGGTGTCTCGATGCCAAAGGGGGAGAAGTAGTTATATTAGGATGTCCGTGGATTTGCATGGGTCAGGCATAAGCACTTGCATTTTTCTATTCGTCATTGTCTTGCTTATGCCCATTTAGCGTTGAACTTTAAATTTGTGATTTGTGGTTGTTTGAGACTCTATGTGGTTGTCTGGATTTTTATGCCTATGGATTTCATCTCATGGATTATGCTTATGGAGCCATCTATTCATATCCTATTGCTGGAGGTTTTATCATGGAAGGCGCTTATATTGGTTATCCGGTAATGATTGTGGCTTATGTCAAGGATGCCTTCCCTCTACCTCGGTGGTATGTGTATGTTGCTCATATGTCTATGGAATATATTCACCTATTTGTGTGCATTTGTATTCCAATGCAAAATTCTATTATGCACACATTGAGGGGGAGTCTCTTTCATAGTTATTACTGTTTGTCTTGTGAATTTTTCCTACAAATCCTGGTATTGTCATCTAACACCAAAAAGAGGGAGATTGAAAGAACATTTCATGTTTTCCTATGTTTTGTGTGTTAGATAACAATACTATGGAGATTATTCATGTTCGCTAAGTGTGCAGGAAGCTTTGAGGGGGGCCGGATTATCCGCCCCACCAAGGGCCGGATAATCCGGCCTACCTCATTGCTCAAAGGGAGCCAAGGCGCGTCGCTCGGTATCAGGTCGGATTTTCTCCCGAAAAATCCAAACTGGGGCGGTTTTTCCTCCCTAGGCCAGATAATCCGGCTGTCGCATGGGCCAGATAATCCGGCGCCCAGTTTTTGAGCAAAGGGAGCCAAGGCGCGTCGCTCGGTATCCGGTCAAATTTTCTCCCGGAAAATCCGAACTGGGGCGGTTTTTCCTCCCCAGGCCGGATAATCCGGCCTTCACATAGGACCGGATAATCCGGCCCCCAGAAGTTGATCAAGGGCAAGCTCGGTGCGACGCTCTGATAGGGGGCGGATTATCTGCAGGATATTCCGAGTCTAGGGAAATCTCTGATCAAGCGCTTCAACTCCTCTCCATTCACTTGGAGAAATCCCTGATCTAGTATTCTTGTCAATACCTAGATCTGTTTATTGTATTTGATAACTTTGTTCTTGTGGCAGCTTGTTATCATTTCGGGAGCCTCCAAGTTTTTGTGGAGTTGTTGCCCCACTAGTTGTGTAAAGGCGCCAGTGCCCGCCTCGAAGGGTACCTATAGTGGAAAGGTGGATCAAGCCTTTGGTGGCGAGATCCATCGGAGAACAGGGTGAGGCCTATTGTGGCGTGGTGGTCTTAGTACCGCCCACCCCTCCATCGCAGGCGTACTTCCCTTAACAAGGAAGGAACTGCGGTCAAACAAATCCTGTGTCTCCGCGTGCTTCACTTCGGTTTACCCGTTCATCTTCCACTCGCTCTTTACTCGCTAGTAGATAGGTTTGCATATAGGGAAATTCCACCTAATAGTTCATCTAGAGAATTTACCCTTTGTGCTAAGCCTAAAATTGAAAAAGTATTAAAAATTGGTGTAGCACCTATTCACCCCCCCCCCCCCTCTAGGTGCCCATACGATCCATTTCAGCCGCCACGTGGCCAACATGTTTTAAAAATAGATTTCTCCCTCCAGATTAGATGGCCATTTTGCAGAAAACCCCCTATAACTTAGAATCATTATAAGTTTTTATCTACAAGGACAAATAATGCGAATAATATCTTTTTGGAATCCTAGAGAATTGTAGAATGTATTCCCACTGTTAGTTTTCAAACTTGAATATTTTAATTTGGACAATATTATAGGATTTCCATTAGGGTATTCTAGGCATAGCTTGATTTCTAAAAGTGGGTTTAAAGTGTTTCTTTTTGCTAAATGCTTGTATTTTAGTACCTGTACAATAGGATCAGAGAATAAAATTTAAAACTATGTTTACAACAAATTTGTTTAAATATGAAACTTAACCCTTTTAAAACTGTTTTGAACATAACTTTGGTAATAAAAATGATTTCAAAAAAAATCCTTTTGCATCATGCATGTTTTTAACTTTCAAAACCTTATTCATGATTTTAAAATATACGTCAATTGTTTTTTATGAAGATCATGCATGTCTTATTTGTGCATGATGTTTGTTGTGTGAATGGGTGTTCATTTGAATTCTTTTTCTTATAGATTGTGAGGTGTGCAAGCCTTGTGATTGTAAGAAGTGTGTGAACACCATCACCAATAAGGCAAGTTGAGATACACCATCATCCAAGTTATGCTTACCTTGTAGTTTGAACTACCCTTTTGTCATTGTTACGCTTACTATGTGAGTGTAGAAGTAAATTTACGTTTCGCGATGTTACACCCTGAAAACCCGGATATGATAGCCATATGGATATTCAATCTTGTTTGTTGTGTGTCTATTGTTTGTTGGGAGTGTTTGACTATGCCAAAATAGATATATGAGAGAACTACCTCCCTTTTAATAATAGGGAAGTAGGTAGAGACCACGGAGACATGGAGTAGAGACCACGTAGACATGGGATATTAACCATGGAGACATGGTGTACAAACCACGGAGACATGGGGTACAAATCATAGAGACATGGGATATCAACCATGGAGAAATGGTGTACAATACACGGAGACATGGCATACAATACACGGAGACATGGTGTACAAACTATGGAGACATGGGGTACAATCTATGGATACATGGTGTACAACCCATGGAGTCATGGAGTAGAAACCTCGGAGTCATGGAGTAGAAACCAAAGAGTCATGGTGTAGAAACCTCAGAGTCATGGTATTGAGACTATATATTTGGAACACCCTGGATTTTTGTCAGGTTGACCTTAGTGCTATGATTGTTGATTAAATTTTTCATATTAGATGTTAGGTTAGTGATGCTTGCCAATACATTCAATGTATTGACCATTCATGGATGCAACCTATCATGTTGCACGTATCCCCGAAGATTGATGAAGTACGATGTTAGCATCGCGAGTCTCCACTCAGCATGCTTTGCATGTGGCATTTGAATGGAGCTCCTTATCTTTTATTTGTCTTTTGCTATTGAACTTTGTTCATGAGAATCTAGCCCTTCTACTATGCAACTTGTTTTAAACTATCTTATATTCTGGATCATTCAATGTAATAGAATTATAACCTTTGTTTCTTGATATTATATCATGAACTGTGTGTGCTAGCGAGTCAATCCAGGGACTAGCACTATATAGCACAGAGACTTGGATCCCTACCGGGTCGGGTCGCTTCATCAATGTGCTATGCAAATGACATCTTTTCAACATGGTTTGCATCATTAACTTGCCATGTCATGCATCATATCATGATTGACGAGGGGAGATCTCGGCAATGTCCATGAAGAAGGACTTAGGGTTTTGCGGAAAAGAGAACGTTGGGGATTTCGTCGGATGTTAGGAAACAATGGAATCAAAGACGCCTGAATATTACCAAGGATCGCTCTATTACAAATCGCTTGGAGATTGTTTGGTGCCTTTCCTAGGCTTCTCCCTCCCTATATAATAGGGCGGGTCTCAAAGCTATATGCGGAAAGGTTACATGATTACAACACAATGATTAGATGTCGGTCTTTGTTCCTCTTTCCTAATACAACTATAATCTTTATCGATTGCTTCTTTGGATCTTCATCTTGACTCTTCATGGGCTATAAGCCTTTCTGGAGGTCCTAGGTAGCAAATCATAAGGACCCAAGTAATTATACTTATGTCAATGATCTTGCCGGTTCTTCCGCATTAGTCGTAACTGTTGCATCGTTTGTTCCTTTTAATGCTTTGCTTCTTCTAGGATAGGACGATGAGATGCTGTGAGCATCAACAAGTTTTTCGGATATATCTTCAGCAATGTTTGCTATGCGAGCATTCTCCCCCTACTATCTATTTTTGCTTTATGGCTTTACTTATCTCTGTTTCTATCCGTGTTACGATGCTTTAGTTTCCGTACCATTTATACTACTTGCAGCCTATATTGTCTTGGTCACTTCGTATTGCCCGTTATTTGGTAGATAGTTGGTCTTGCGAGTCGTAGTTGCTTGCTCAGGTGTTGGTTCTAGTCGTCGAGTATCACGGTTTTTGGGAGGTCGTCACATGCTTAATGGTGGAGATAATCATAGTTCTAATTACAACTTGATAACTTAAGTATTGGTAATAGATATAACTAAAAAAGAGGCCCATGTGGACTTATCTTGCCCACTTGTGTCCACCTAGGATCCAACTACTTGCTTGTTCCTTGACTATCGCACTATCCACATGTGGGAGATTCTTTGAAATCCCCTCGGTATGACCTTGATTCACATCATATTTTTAGGGGACACAAACTAGTTTGGGGCTTTACTATTATATTATACTTATACCATGCTTTACTGTTTTATTTATTATGGTTGCTCGAGGAGTGGTTTACTACTGTACTGAGTAGGAATTGTGCCATATTTATGCTATTTGGACAAGCCCAATCACACTTTCGGGTTCCTAAAAATTTTCAGCCGTCACCACAAACCTTGGCTTCGTTTCGGAGCCTGGACGACTTTGTTACGGATAGCTTAGTGGGGTGGCCCCCGAAATCATTTTTGAATCTTGAGAATGCTCTATCGTGAAGTCTCTTTGTTTTCATTTGGTTTTCCCCGAGGTTGAGCGTGCATGTGTGAGGACGGGAAAATGGGACGCCAAAATACGCGTCCACGTCATAGAGACAGATAGTGTCATTTAAATGCGTAAATGCATAACATAAGAAAGGATCAAATATTACAGGTACTTTATTTCTAGAACTCTTACATTTGCATAAAAGAACTGTTAATTACATCTCCGAAGAGAAACCCCCTGATTAAGAATTTCAATATATCTTTTACATGGTTACAACATATAAGTACTACAAAATATAGAAAGAAAAGATGACTACAGAATGTAGAAACTAAAGTCCTCCTATTGTCGTCGTCGTCTGCTTGCTCAGGAGCACCTAATCTTCTTTGCATTATCATATGATTTCATATCATTTCTATTTTAGCATAGATATCATATTTTGCACTTGCGCTAATATTAGAAGCACAAGCAGAATGCATGCATCAAATACATCATTAATCAGTGCAATATGTAATTATTTTATGAAGTGGTTTTAGCTAACTAAGGGAGCATCGCATGCAAATTTGCCCATGGACCATGCACGAGGCTTGTCTACATGCATGCACCTCTAGCCTTAATGTTTAATCCAGTACTAGTGGATGCTGACTCACTTGCATGGCGCAGGGATATGCATGGTTTAATCTCTAATTTCTTTTTTAGTACAAGCAATGCAAGTAAGTGATTCGCTTTTCTGTTTAATTTTGGTCTTACTCTCAACGCAAGAAAATATCATCATGGGTCTGCTAATCATTTTATGAGGTTTATAGTAGCAGAAATATATATGTTTTCAGAGGGCATGACCTTTTATAACATGACATGTCATATAATGGGTTTGTTTAATTTTCGGTGTAGACTAGATTCATCTATTTTAGAGACTTAGCTAGCTAGACTTTTTTATATCAACAGGCAGTATGTGGAGCATGTTATATATTCTAGACATGTGACAAGTTTAATTTCTCAACTTCATTTATATTACTAGCATGATAAGTAGTGCAAAATGCAAGTTGATTTTGGCTAGGCGTGAGATTTTGGGAGCTATTTGGCTTGTGTCAACGTGACCAAACCAAAGATGTAAGTTAACGGACATATGAATTTAGAGCAATTTGGATTATGTCAATGTAATCAAACCAAGAGCATGATTTTAGTAATATATATAAATTTAGAGCACCTTGGTTTGTGTCAATGTGACCAAACCAACAGCACGAGTTTAGTGATATATGAATTTAGAGCAACCTGACTTGTGTCGATGTGAATAAACCGAGAGCATATATTTGTTTATTTTATTTTACTCCACATGCTCTATACGCAACATGGATTAATCTATTTCTTGTCATGTACACACCAATATGAAGGAGCTACATGATTTAATTTGCTTGCTACATGGAGACAAAGCTAGCTATGTTCTAGAGCCATAAGACTAAGCCAGTTATTTGTTCTCATGCATATATTGCAGACTACTACTGTTTAGCTACTAGTTGGAGCTACTACTATATTTGACTACATGCATCTTGTGGTGTGGTGCATGATTTCCACACGTCTATATGCATCATGAATTACATGGAGTTCATTTATTTGCTTAATACTAATCCCCGAATGACCATATGTGATTTAGCGAACTAGTAACATATAGATTTTTTTAGGCATTTAAGGTGACTTGGGTTGTGTCGATGTGACCAAACCAAGAACCAAATTGCATTAACATGTGGACATGGAGAAACTTGGCTTGTGTCAATGTGACCAAACCAAGAGCATGATTCTACTAATATGTGATTTTAGAGCAACTTGGTTTGTGCCAGTGTAACCAAGCCGAGAGTCAAATTTTAGTGATACATGGTTTTAGAGCAAATTGACTTGTGTCAACATAACCAAGCCAAGAGCCAGATTTTTAGTAACATATATACATGTGTTTATATCATCTTGATTTGTGTCAATGTGACCAAACCAAGAGCATGATTCTATCATGATCAGGAGACGAAGGCAATTAAACATATACCCACATGCAGGCCGTGTGCATCCTTTTTATGCAGAGATCAGGGGTAATACCTCCATTTTGAAAAAACAAAAAAGAGAAAATTCTATAGTTTATGTCAATATGACCAAACTAGCGAACGGAGAGAAGGAACTCTATGGCATGTGTCGATGTGACTAGCTAAAGGAGCAAGAAAAGAAGTATATTTCTTACTCCCTCCGTTCGGGATTATAAGTCCCGCGCAGATAACTAGGTTGTAAATTTGACTAACAAAATATAAATAATATATTATAAAAATTATATCATTAGAGACTTTAGATGTTATATTTTCTAATGGTATAATTTTTAAAATATATAACTTATATTTTATTGGTCAAATTAACAACCTGGTTATCCGCGTGGAACTTATAATTCCAAACGGAGGAGTACCTCCTAGGCCTAGCAGATGTCCTCCGAGCCTTGGAAGTGAAGACGAGCGGCCGGCAGCGTGTTCCTGGAAACATATATACGGGCGGCCGGGCGGCGTACAGCGTGCGGCCGGACGGCCGGCGTACACGGGCAAGCGGCCGGCAACATACGGCGAGCGGCTGGGCGGCGATAGCTAGCACTAGTAGCAGCAGCTTCTATGCGAGCGTGGATTTCTAGGCAGCAGATGGTACGAGCGATCGATCATGGGGGCAAGCGATGGACTGGCCTGGGTACGATGATCAGCGATGTGCAGTAGAATATTGGGCATGTGGTCGCCGCTTGGGAGTGTTGTTTGCTGGTTCTTTTATAGGCAGCCGGGCAGCCGGCGACGGAAGTTTTGAAAGAGGAGCATATCGAGCACGTTCTGCTCGTCGTGGGAGGAAAGCGTGGACCTAGTGAATAGTTTCAGATTGGAGGGTAAGTTACCTCGCGTAGACTTGGTCTGGCTGCGGGTCTTTTTGCTCTGAAGCCTTCGACATGAAACTGCATGCATACTTTCATTATTTCTTAATCATGCAGCGGTGCCATCAAATCCATGCTGCAAGAACGTATCTATGTGCACCTACACGATAGTTCTTTCAACTAATGTGTACAAAGCCAAATGTTATGTGAATTGGCTAGCTAGCAAAGCTTCTTTTTCTGGATAAATGAAGTCAGTTTTGCTAGAAAAAGGGCGCGCTTTCGGGAGCTCGCATGCGGTCTGGCGTGCTACCGACACATGGAGGTCGTTCGTGCGCCCTACGTCTCCACTATCCATTCTTGCACGACACATGGCGAGCCAGGAGTGATGGTTTTTTTTCGTAGTTCCCGCGGAGAGTCACATGAAGAGGCCTTTTTCCTTTTCTCCTCTGGATTCGAATTTACAAAAAAAATATCTTTAAGATTGAGTGTTAAAATCACGATCCGTTTTCACCGCTGCACTCGTCGCGTCAAGATCTACAAAACTAAATCCCATGTTGATAAATTTTGATAAACTTTTTTTTCGCACTGCCTTGTTATACCGTGTTGCACTGCTTTCGGTCACAGTCCACTACGTAGTGTCTTGGCAGTGCATCGCCCCATGCACTGCCTTATGGTACTGCATTGCACTGCCTTTAGTCGCAGTGCATTGTGCGGTGTTCTGGCAATACACCACCCACGCACTGCCTTGTTGTACTGCGTTGCACTGCCTTCGGTCACAGTGCACTGCGCGGTGTCTTGGCTGTGCACCACCAGTGCACTGCCTTGTTGTACTGCGTTGCACTGTCTTCGGACGCAGTGCACTGTGCGGTGTTCTAGCAGTGCACCACCCGCGCACTGTCTTGTTGTACTGTGTTGCACTGCCTTCGGGCGCAATACACTGCGTGGTGTTCTAGCAGTGCACCTCCTGCGCACTGCCTTGTTGTACTGCGTTGCACTGCCTTCGGTCTCAGTGCACTGCACGGTGTTGGCAGTGCACCGCATGTGCGCTGCCTTGTTGTACTGTGTTGCACTGCTTCGGACACAGTGCACCGCGTGGTGTTCTAGCAGTGCACCACCCGCGCACTGCCTTGTTGTACTGCCTTAGGTCGTAGTGCACTGCGCGGTGTATTGGTAGTGCACCGTCCGTGCACTGCCTTGTTGTACTATGTTGCGCCGAAAAAGAGAAAAAACATTGCACGATGCGCATGCTTTTTCCGGTGATTCTTTTCTTTCTGAGCGGCCTGCCCTTTTTTCTCTGTTTTATTTTGGATGCGGTATAGTGCAATACGGACAAGCGATCCAGGAAGCTGGCTCGATCAGGGAGAATCCCGCGTTTGTACTCGCACGCCCGGTCGGGTTTTTGAAAGCACACCGTGTGCTGCTTCCACGTGGCGTCCAAGGAGTGACCGCGCGAGGCCGCGCTGGTTCCCAAGCGCGAGCGCGCACGTTTGCTAGCCATGCCCAAATGAAGGTAGAAAGCCTCCGGCTAGCAAAGCTTTAAGCTCAAACGGCTAGCAAAGATTCATTTGTACTAGAAGAAGAAGCGCGCTTCGCCGCGCCGCCTGCATGATGTTGTCACACAATGTGCCCATTATGGTACACTTATGGACACTGATCCGTGAGGCATCCAGATGTAATGGCAGCACGCCTTCTCTTCTCTGGCAACCTTCTCGGTCACCTACTGTTCTCACCAAGGGCAGTCTGGACAGTTGACTGGAGGATAAAATACGCTTGCCCATGTAATTACAGTTAATTATACTTTACATGATAACCAATAAAGATAATACATTTCTATATACTGGAGGTTAGAGGTTTGATAAAAATTAGCATGTTTGAAATTATTTATCATCATTTTTTCTAAACCAGAGATACATATACCTACAAGCATTGAATGGTTCAATGGTTCGCTCTAGTCCATACTGAGCACTTCTCCCCTTCCTTCCTCCTGCTCTCCCGTTCTATATCCTTGAGAGTCGCCCCAGCATCCCCGGCGCCTCCCCTCCTCTTCTCCGGTGGCCTTGCCAGCCGGAGGGGATAGGGGGAGGGATGCCAGCTGTTTGTAGGTACATGTATAGTAGGATCGGGCTCTGTACCCTATAGTTGGAGTAGGGAGCTCCAGTTCATCCCGGCCAGATCTGGAGCAGCCTACACCAGTTTGTCGTTGCGGTGGTGGTCGACTGGTGGCTGCTGCCGGTGGTGGAGCTGGTGGGAAGGATCTCCGCAAAGAAGACGACGCTTGGGGCGACATCGTTCTGGTGGCTGCTGCACTTCTCCTCGGCCGGCCATGGTGGCGAGGGAGGAGGGGACTGCAGGGCTTCACCGCCTCTTCTTCATATCCCTTTGGGCTTCTTCTCTCTAGCGTGTCAACATGGTGACAGCGAGCCGCTCTGGTCATACTCCTACATGCTCCTCCGGTGGGAGTTCGTTGTGGATGCAGCCGTGAGTGGGAGCCCCTTCAATAAGTGTTGTGTCCCTAGGTCTAGGCACTTTCTTCGGTTGTAGAGATTGAAAGATGCGATGCCTCTCCTGGTCGGCCGAGGGTGGCGAGGAGGAAAGGTATTGCAGCGAGGCGTGGGCAAAGATGCCTCTCATGTCTGACCGTGGAGGCGAGGGGAAGAGGCCCTCTTTTGCAACGCCCTCTGCTATTTGGAGATGGTGCTGCAGATTCTGGATTCGTTGCTACTGTATCTTCTGCGGCTTCACCTCCTCATCTCGGACAGGAGCTCTGAGGGGGGAGCTTGGTTTCCTTGAGCAGTGTCGACGGATCCTGGCTAATTGGTGTGGTTGCTCTTCGGATTGTCTTATCTTCCTGGGTGCTGAGGTTGCAACTGGAAGGGGAGGTACTCCGAGCAGCAAAGACGATGATTGGCCTTGGAGTAGCGAAGCCATCTTCTTCTGCAGTTCCAAATTGGAGGCAGTTAGCCAGCCGATTATCCTGGCCAACAGCGCTTTGAGCTTGCTGGTGTTTTGTTCCGGCGTATCTTCAACCTCCATCGAGAGGCCCAACAGTTGCAGAGTCAAATTGGGAGAAGGACCTGATTGCTTTCTCTTGTTTATCTCTAGGGTTCTTTTTGTAAAGCACATGGACTTGGTTGTAGTTTCCTTTTATTTAAGGTCCTGCGCGAAAATTTGTATCTCCACCATCTTACTTTAATGAAAGGCTTCCTGCCCCTTCCGAGGACTATCCTCTGTTAAAAAAAAGTCCATACTGAGCAAACTTAAGAATTGAATGATTTACTAAACAAAGTCGTAGCTTGTACTTATTCATTAGAACGGACAAAGTGATCACAAATTCCACCAATATTAGCAAGGTCGTACAAATTCCACCAATATTACCAAGATCGTATGATGCCTTGGTTACCAGATTGATGAGACTATTGCTGAAGAAAAACAATAACCAGTCTCTTCTGAAAATACACTTTGTATATTTTCACATAACTAAGAATATTTCACTAAAAAGGATGCCCAATCATGTAACATGAATAATCACCAAAAAAACAACAAAGCTACTTAGATGAATATTCTGAAGACTTTTACTCAAGTGTAAATTTAATTGTAGAGTAGATTGTTGTGTATGATAAATTATATACGTCGATAACAATTAATACTTTCCCACACATCCCTGAACCAAAATTATGATATAAAACAAAATGACCAAGCTCATCGGGCTTATTAATGCAGGTGAAACCTTTCCAATCTAATAGCAAGCAACCAGGTTAAGTGTAATTTGAAATTGGACTACTGAAAGTCTGGCAGTCCCCGACAACACCATGCCTTGGTTCACTCCCCAAGCATACACATATTTTTCTATTCACGGAATGTTTTTTGCTTCACCTAAATATGCAATACTTCAGTTCAGAAAAAATCTGCATGGAACACGGCATTATTGAGAAGAGACTGCTTCAGGTGAGTCCTAAGCAAAACGAACGGACATTTTAGCAACATTGAAAATGGACAAATATAGTAAGAGTAGTATTTTTTTTCAAGAAACAAATGATGAAGGATTGACTCCTAAATGACCTCTTTCTTTTTTCATGAAGCAAAATCAAAAGCATTGTGTTGTCCGCAAGGAGTTTTTAGTGCTTATGTTAGTAAAACAAGCAGATGTCAATAACATAACACAAAATACACATGGTGGCCTTTAATTCCGCTGAACACGTAATTATCTCAAGTTCTACAGTGCAATAATAGAACATAACCAACCATTCAAATGATTTTTAAATGTGATGGTTCCTCTAGCTTCAATCTACACGAAGGTTAAGTACACAATTATGTGTTAAAAGATGTTACTGTAAAACATGATGTATTTTGTAGATCATACTGAACATGAATTAAGCCTTATGCCTACAGTACACACAAAAAAGCTTAGCATGAGGCTACACCGCTATAGCGGTATCTAACTAATAGTTGCTCACCAAGCTGCATTCTATAAAGATGACACTTCAATCACAAAAATCTATACGTAATGAACATGACCATATCACTGTTGGGGGGATACCCCCAGGTAGGGTCATGCCAGACTATAAAGGCCGAGTTAGCCGAGGTACGACAATGTCAAAGCGAATGCTGGCCGGGTCACGTCAAGGCAGGCCGAATCATGGAGTAACCCAGACCGAGGGTTGTCCGCCTAACTGAGTCCCGACCGATGTATGTCGTATGCCAACAGGATCTATGTAACTTGTATGCAGGTACCCGCGTGGCCGGATTAACCAGGCATGATCCGGGTTATATCAGGCTTGCAAGAGAAGGAAGGTATCTCGCTGGTCGAAGGGTGATCACTGTACGCTGGAGCATGAGCGAAGCGGATAGAGAGAATGACCACTGAGGCGTGGCCGAAAAGGGTGACGCGCCCTGTGTCGGATGACGCTGCCGCCGCAGAGGCTTACGTAGCCTCTGCATGGCTTACGATGGCGAAAGGAGACCCGTTCGGTTTGCTATTTTGGGAAGAGGCACATTCCTTGGAATATGCCTCCATGTATGCCCTAATTGGAGACCTAGCCACCCCTATATAAGGAAGGCTAGGGCATCTGTAGAAGAGGTTGATTCTTGGTTGGTTGGCATTTGAGTAGTTGGTTCCTTGGAGATAGGCAGTGGTGAGAGTAAGAGAGCTCCTTCTTCCTCCTCTCCCCAATATAGCTCGAGGAGCATTGTAAACCTTGTGAACCTAGTGAATACAGAGCATCTATGTGTGGAATCACCACACTATCCCTCCCTGGATTCCTCTAGTGCATATTGGCCCCACCTTTAGCCTATCCATGGCATCTACCGTGACACCACCACGACAGTTGGCTCCCACCGTGGGGCTAGCGGCGCTAGCAGGAGTGAAGATCTGGACGGGAAACCTCATCGGCAACGGCGAGCGCATCGTCTCTAGGCTCGTTCAGCGCTTCGGAGCGCTGGACTACGTTACAATGCTGGCTGTTTCGGCAAACGACCTCTTCTGCGCAACGGCCTCTTCGTTAAGCTTGGCGCTCACAAGATCTACGTCACCGTTGATGTGTCATGCGTTCACCCACGACACGTCGTCGAAGGGGGCGAGCCACCCCTTAGCGCGGTTTATGGGGCGCGTATCACTCGCTCCCCAGACCGCGCCGAGGTGATGATGACGGCGCCTGGCGCTGGCGCGAGCAAGGATTCGGCACCAGATCCGGAGGTAACACCCAAGGCACCAAGGAAAAGTAGAGGTCCTCCACTAGAGAGGCCAGAAAATGTGCTGCAGCAAGCGATAGATAGCTTGGCAAGCCCCATATCACCTATGGTAGATCCGGCTCAGGCACATGCCGAGTTAGAGGAAACTAGGCAGAAAATCCTAGAAGGTGCGTAAAAGATAGCTGCGACTCAGCAGTCGTTGAACATGACACTGCGCGAGTATGCAAGAGTGAATAAGGTAAATGCGGTGAAAGTAAAGGGGAAAAACCTCATCAGTGAAATGAACAAAGAGGGTGATACTAGAGTTGAGAAATCAGAGAACATTCTGTCTGTAGGGCTGCCGAAGTACAGTACCCGGCAAAGAACCTCAGAGCAGCGGATGCAGCTGCGTCCGAGTTAGAGGGTTTGACGGGTGAAGCCCGGCAAAGACAGCAGGATAGGGTCAATGAGTTAGTTCGGATCGCTAACATACAAAATGAGGAGTTGCTTAGGGCTAACCCGGAAAGAGCTGGGGCTTCCAAAGTCATTTATTCGGCAGTGGGAAACTTGGAGAAATCTGCTGGAGCTGCGTCATCCCCACATGATGGCCCTAGGAGAGAGGAGGTGGTAACCTCGGCAAGGTGAAACAATCAGATAGTCCCATATGACCCAGCAATAGCAGGGAAAGGAAAGGCATTGCAAGGAAATGAGGATCGACAAAGTGTCAGCCGAGGTGAAGCTGGCCGAGGTAACCGCGACCAAGACAATGCCGGTCAGAGAAACGTCATCAACGGCAATGCTGGGCAGCGTAATTCTGCGGGTGCAGGGCAAAACTTACCTCAGCATCAGTAGCAGCGGAGTGGACCTCAGCAAGAGCAAAATGTCGGCCAAGGTATGCGGCAAAATTGTGCTCAACAAGGGCAAGACAGATACAATGATGGTGATTCGAAAATGATGAACGCAGGATACCTAGGCCAGACTATCATGTGATAGGGTCAAGGTTGGGAAGTAGGAACTTGATGCCTGATGACGCCAGGTTAAAGCTAGATCGGCTTTATAGGTCGGAGCAAATTAAATGTCAAGGTCCTCCGGGTCCAACGTGCTTTGGGCCCCGGATCATGAAAGAACCCCCGGTACCTAACTTCCAGTTACCCAAAGGCACGAAGACATATGACGGCAGCACCAAGCCAGAAGATTGGTTGATCAATTACGCAATAGCAGTGAAAATTGCCACAAGCAATCTGAGATGGGCAGTGAGATATGTACCCCAGATGCTGGAGGAGCCAGCGAGGGTATGGCTAAACAATCTACCACCCGGAAGTATCAACTACTGGATTGATTTTGAGGAAATGTTTGTCAGTAATTTCTCAAGCACGTATCAAAGGCCCAATAGGCCACAGACCCTAGCAATGTGCAAGCAAAGGCCAAATGAAACAGACCGGGAGTTCCTAACCCGCTGGTGCACCGTGAGAAACTCGTGTGAAGGTGTGATTGAGTCTTAGGCCATAGCATGGTTTGCGCAAGGGTGCAGATATGCAAGCATGTTGTGGCAAAGGTTGCAAAGGGATATGCCAACTATACTGGCGGAGACGATCCAGATTGTTGATTCGTATGCTTTGGGTGATCCAACTCAACCCCAGCTTATGGAAAACGAGTCAAGTGAGGAGTACTCCCAGCGAGATGGAGCCGGATCATCCCGGCGAAATGATTACTGGGCTAAGAGAATAGATGATAGACCGGATTACCGTTACAGTTCGCAACAAGTTGCTGAGGTAAACCAAGATCAACCCGGAGTAGGGAGTAATCAGCGTCAAAAAACGGGAGGGCAACAATGGACTCCGAGAAATGATGGTAAGAAAACTTGGACGCCCGAACAAAAGAAACAGTGGCAAGAAAAGAAAGACCGGCCAAGGTATACGTATGAGGCTATGCTGGATCAGCCGTGCAAATTTCACACGCCAAATCCGAGTAACCCGGCGGGTCATACGACTCGGCAATGTGAGTGGATGAGGAAGATAGAAAAAATTGGTTCGGGGAATGCTCAGGCACCTCGGAACGATCACCCTCGGCAGGAGTTACCCCGGCAGCAATTGCTCTCTAGAGCGAACACGCAACAGTTAATGTTGCCACCACCTCCGCCAAGATATGAAAACCATGAGAGAAGGGATGCAGTGCATCAGGTGGAAAACCAGCATCAGCCAGATCAAAGATATCCCGGCAATGAGGGGAGAAACGAATACAGAGAGCATCACCAAAGTTACTGCGTGTTTACCATGGAGGAAATGGATAGGAAGAGCTTGCAACGCCGACATATGGAGGTGAACGCAGTAATGCCGGTAGTGACGAGGTATATGCCTTGGTCGGATCAGGAAATTATGTGGAGTATCAAGGACCATCCCAAGTTTATGCCTAGTCCCGGTTCGTATGCACTGGTGCTAGACCCAACGTTCATCGGGCCAAATATCAATGTGAGATTTTCCAAGGTACTGATCGATAATGGCAGCAGCATTAATATCATGTATGTTGACACAATGCGTAAGTTGGGTATCTCGGAGAACATGCTCCAAGCTACAAGGACAACTTTCCACGGCATTGTGCCAGGCATTTCCTATGAGCCCATTGGCAAAGTGCGGGTTGATGTACTGTTTGGCACGAGAGATAACTACCGGACTGAGAATCTGGAGTTCGAGGTTGTGAACTTAGAAAGCGCATATCACGCGTTACTCGGCAGGCCAGCCCTGAACAAATTCATGGCAAGTACTCACATCAGTTACTTGAAGATGAAACTGCCTGGGCCAAATGGAGTAATTACCATAGCTGGAGATTTTCGACGTTCCATTGAGTGCGCATTAGCCGAGTCTAACCTAGTCGAGTCACTCGTGATCACGCAAGAAAAGAGAAAGATCCAGGAAGTGGCGGCATTGGCTCAGTCCGCACAGCAGTATATGCCGGTGCTGAGTAACCCGCATGGAAGTGTCTCATTTCAAGCAACGAAGGATACAAAGAAAGTGCCAGTAGATGATTTGTTCCCAGAGCGCACCGTAACAATTGGTGCCAGGTTAACTGAGAAATAGGAAAGCGAGCTCTTCAACTTCCTCCATGAGAATCGGGATATCTTTGCTTGGTCCACGCAGGACTTGCAAGGCGTTCCGAGGGAGTTGGCCGAGCACTCTTTAAATGTGAGACCCGGAGCAAAGCCGGTGAAGCAACCTCTCCGCCGCTTCACCGAAGATAGGAGAAAAGTCATTGGAGATGAGATAGCTCGGCTCCTAGAAGCTGGGTTTATCATGGAAGTGCTTTACCCGGGTTGGCTATCTAATCCGGTGCTGGTGGAAAAGAAGAAAGATGATCTGAATGTGGCAGTGGTTTGGCGTATGTGCATCGATTACACGAACCTGAATAAGGCGTGCCCAAAAGATATATTCCCACTGCCAAGGATAAATCAGGTCATAGATTCTACTGCTGGGTGTGAACTGTTGTCATTCATAGACGCATATTCTGGTTTCCACCAGATACCTCTGAACCCAAATGATCAAATAAAGACTGCATATATTACCCCGTACAGGGCTTATTGCTATCGCACCATGCCTTTTTGTTTACGTAATGCAGGGGCAACGTACCAAAGATGTATGCAAAATTGTTTACATGATCAGATTGGCCGAAATGTGCAAGTGTATGTGGATGATGTGGTTATAAAACCAAGGAAAGCAAAACACTCCTTGATGATATCAGGCAAACGTTTGCGAACATAAGGAGGTTCCGAATGAATCTTAACCCGGAGAAATGTACCTTCGGTGTCCCGGCGGGAAAATTACTCGGATTTCTTGTCTCCAGCCGAGGTATCGAAGTTAACCCAACTAAAATCCGGGCCATTGAACGAATGGAGTTGCCGATGTGTCCTAACGATGTCCAGAAGTTCACTGGTTGTCTGGCATCTTTAAGTCGGTTTGTATGTCGGATGGGAAAAAGGCATTTCCTCTCTATCAACTAATGAAAAAAGCGGACAAGTTCGTATGGACGTCGCAGGCCAATGAAGCATTCATCCAGTTAAAGAAAATGTTAGCCACTGCACCAGTATTAGCCTCTCCACTATCAAAAGAGCCAATGTTTCTCTACATAGCCGCAACCAACCGAGTTGTAAGTGCAGTAGTAGTGGTAGAGCACGACGAAGAGGGTAAGTCAGTGCAGAGGCTAGTCTATTACCTGAGCGAGGTATTGCCAGCATCGAAGCAAAACTATCCTCACTATCAGAAGATGGCGTATGGTGTGTATATGGCAGCAAAGAAGCTAAAACACTACTTTGAAGAACACCCAATCAAAGTGATATGTGAAGCCCCCATATCTAAGATAATGAGTAACAAGGATGCAAGCGGCCGAATCGCAAAATGCGCAATTGAGCTAGCTCCGCAGTACGACATGAGAGATGCGATCAAGTCTCAGGCTGTGGCCGACTTTTTCGTGGATTGGGTCGAGATGCAATATGAGCCACCATTGCCAGATCCGAACTACTAGAGAATGCACTTTGATGGATCAAAAACGAAAACTGGGTTAGGCGCCGGAGTTGTGCTTACCTCACCCAAGAAGGACCAGCTAAAGTGCGTGCTATAGATCCACTTCGCAGCATCAAACAATGTTGCAGAATATGAAACGCTTGTGCATAGGCGCAAAGTGGCAAAAGAAATTGGAATACGCCGGATCCAATGCTTTGTTGACTCCGATCTGGTAGTCCAGCAAGTCTCAGGGCATTGGGATGCGTTGGATGCAAATATGGCATTGTACAGATTTCATGTGCAGAAGATATCAGGATACTTTGAGGAATGCGAATTTAACCATGTACCCCGGCTGGAAAATGAGGCTGCTGACGTATTGCCAAAACTCGGATCAACCCAACAAGCAATCCCGCCATGGGTAGCACTAGAGCACCTCAGAAAACCAACTATCAGGCCATCCCCAGAGTCCGAGTCAATCTATATCCCGGCAAATCTGGAATCGAAAGCTGTGCCCATGGACATTGATGTGCAAAGTGGTTCATGAAACCCCGGGACTGCTTCGCAAGACCCGGGACTACGCAGCGTGATCCGGCAGAAGTTATGCCAGTGGATCAAATGGAAATTGACGAGGAAGTGTTCCCGGTGCGAGCCATACCAGCTTGGGCACTGCCCATATTCCAATTCCTGAAAGATGGAACTTTGCCCAGTGAAGAAGTGCTTTCAAGACAAACTCAGAGGAGGGCAAAGGCATACACGATTATCAATTCCGTGCTATACAAGAGAAGTGTCACAAATGTCCTCCAACGATGCGTTGACTAGGAAGAAGGGCTTGACATCCTCTGAGATATACATCAAGGGGAATGTGGGCATCACGCCTCATCCAGAGCTTTAGTGGCAAAAGCTTTCCGGCATGGGTTCTACTGGCCAAGTGCCTTGGAACAAGTAGAAGATCTAGTAAGAAAATGTAATGGTTGTCAAAGGTATGCCACCAAGACACACATGCCAATGTCGGAGCTCAAGACCATACCAATTACCTGGCCATTTGTTGTATGGTGTTTGGATATGGTTGGCCCGTTTAAGCCAGCGAGAGGGAATATGACCCATATCTTGGTTATGGTGGACAAATTTACAAAGTGGATTGAGGTAAAACCGATAAGAAAATGTGATGGAGCCACAGTCGTGACATTCCTCAAAGATATCATTCTGAGATATGGCTATCCTCACAGTATCATAACAGATAATGGCACCAATTTTGCTGAAGGAGCATTTGCGCGATTCTGCCGAGATAAAAAGATCCGGCTGGATGTTGCTTCGGTAGCCCACCCCGCATCGAACAGACAAGTGGAGAGATCCAACGGATTAGTATTATTTGGGATAAAACCACGGCTCATTGAGCCGCTGCAAAGATCAGCGGGTGCTGGATAGAAGAACTACCAGCGGTACTGTGGAGTTTAAGAACAACTCCAAATCAATCAAAAGGCTATACGCCATTTTTTCTGGTATATGGGGCAGAAGCTGTATTACCAGCCGACATAGAGAATGATTCGCCTAGGGTCACCCAATACGCAGAAGCCGAAGTGCGAGAAGGCCGGCAAAATGATGTTGATCTGCTGGAAGAAGCGAGAGAATTGGCATTGTCCAGATCCACCATATATCAGCAAAATCTCCGATGCTATCATAGCCGGAAAGTAAACCCCCGGGTCTTCCGGGAAGGTGATCTGGTACTCCGGTTGGTACAACGTACTGCTGGCATGCATAAGTTATCCCCCCCATGGGAAGGGCCATTCATTGTGAGCAAAGCATTGCACAATGACTCTTATTATCTCATCGATGCAAAACCACAGGAGAAGAACAAGGCGGACAGGTCTAGCGAGGAATCTAAGCGTCCATGGAGTGTAGCTCGACTTCGTCCTTTCTACACTTAACAAAGAAGTGTGTGTATCCGAGTCTCTCATATATTAGTATGTATGCCGGAAATGAGTTTATCAATAAAATCTTGGCACCTCGAGCAGTAACCCGGGGACTGCCTTAGTAATATTATTCATCCTTTGTGTTAGTTATTTATTTTTATGTCGGCTGGCTTAAGTTGCTTCTACCTAAGCTGGATTAGTAGTGTGTGAGCACCAAAAACTCAACTCTTCGACTTGCTGCTGTCCAACAAGAATTGGCTTCATGGCAACCAAGAGAACAAGTTTGGAAATGCGCAGCACACAAAAACGACTAAGGAAAGGAACGTAATCGAGCCGACGTTTATTGTTCGGACTAACCCCATGTTTATTTTACCTTTACCATGCTGGATTATTTTGAGTTGATCCTAAAGTTTCCAAGTATTGTTAAGTCAATTTTTGAAACTCGGTCTCATAAGTCACAAAACCGAATCAAGGTAGACACGAGTCGAGCCAGAACATTGGAGAAACAAGAAAATGAAACTCGGTGACTACGCCCAAGTTAATCTGGCATGAGCAACTTAGTAGCAAAATATGATCTACGTGCTTAATACATCTGCACCCGGAATACCGGGGATCTAATGAATTTCAAAGTGTTTTTTCACGCTCAAGGAGCAGCAGCAGGTGGAACTCCGGCTTCAGCCTCATCATCGTCTTCATTCTCTTCAACATCTGAAGCTTCGTCCTCTTCCTCATCTCCTGAACCATCTTCGACGTATTCGTCGCCAATAGCGCCAAGGAAACTTAGTCCTTCATTCCATTGATGGATGGGAGCAAATTGGATGAGGTTGTAGGCACAAGCCTTGCGCCGGGTTACCCAATCTGGGTCAGTCGACCACTTGGATCCGGTGCGCAGGCACTCGAGAAGCTTTAGATCCAACTTTTCATACCATGTGAGAACAAAATGGAGGACAGTTTTAGCTCCGGCACGTGCAGCGGATTCCCTCCAGAGGTCAAGCTAGGTCTCGCATTCCATTAACTTAGTAATCAGAGCAGTGGAACCCTCCGGAGCATCTTCACCAGGCTAAAGGGCACGGAAGATCCAGACTGCTGCATCTAGGAGACCTGAACGTTAGTTCTTCACGATCTCGACGCGAGAGGATAGGCTGACCAGCAAGTCCTCCATGTCATAGGGAATGTTTTCAGCGCCAGGGCCAGTTGGGGTACCCCTCTGCTGGCGGAACTTGGTAACGGAAGCAACCGGAATAGCATCGCCCTCTGGAAATTTGCCTAAAAACAAGACAAGTGAAATAAGTAAAGGAGGTTGACCCGGAGAGATTCATGTCGGCTGAAGGAAAAGAACTTACGAGAGATATGAGTGTGGATCCGGGTCAGCTCTGTGGTGCAATCAGCACGCCTCTTCCGGAGTTTCTCAAGTTCAGCATTTGCCGACTCAAACTTGACGTCGGCCTCCTTCAGCAGCTCTTGGTCTTTGGCAAGTTGAAGATTGAGACGTTCTCGTTCCTCGGTGAAGTCTTGGCCAGCTTTCTCCATTTCAGTTTTATGGAGCACCTTGAGCTTCTTCATTTCAGCCTTGAGCTTGGCAATTTCATCATCTTTGGTCCAAAGAATGGCAAGTTCATCGTCCTTCTTCTTGAGCTCGGCCTGATGTTGCCCTGCTTGTTCGAGAAAATGCAGCATCATATCAGGCACGGGCACACTATCTTCAAGGGATGCTGCAACGGTGTGTTAACCCGGCAGAGCCGAGGCATAAATATCTTCCGAGCCAAGAAGAAAAGGAGAGAGAGAGCGCAGAAGAAGATTAATCAAAACTGACTTACCTTTTATCTGCTCCAAGTTCTTCCTCATGATGGTGTTTTCGGCCTACACTCCGGCTGCGCAATCCGAATGACAAATGAATCCGGCAGGGAAAGACAAAGAAAGATGGGAAAAAAGGCAAAGAGAAAACTTACCCCGTTTGTCGAACTCAGCAAGAAGTACAGAATGTTTCGAGCGCAGCCCCTTGTGTGTGTCTAAGAGGCAATGAAACTCAGCACTCCGACGGTTGGTGGTAAC
This sequence comes from Avena eriantha, assembly GCA_910589775.1. Classification (NCBI taxonomy): domain Eukaryota; kingdom Viridiplantae; phylum Streptophyta; class Magnoliopsida; order Poales; family Poaceae; genus Avena; species Avena eriantha. The sequence continues at coordinate 487,942,820 of OU342741.1, read as the reverse complement.
CTGAGAAAAGCAAAGTTGACTTAATTGTGTGTATATTCGAAGTGTAGAAAATTCGGGCCAAGTGGAACTTAACCCATCTCTAGGTGTGTGCATATTCGAAGTGTACAAGATCCGGCCAAGTGGAACTTAACCCGACTCTAGGTGTGTGCATATTTGAAGTGTACAAGATCCGGGCCAAGTGGAACTTACCCCGGCTCTAGGTGTGTGCATATTCGAAGTGTACAAGATCTGTGCCAAGTGGAACTTAACCCGGCTCTAGGTGTGTGCATATTCGAAGTGTACAAGATCGGGGCCAAGTGGAACTTAACCCGGCTCTAGGTGTGTGCATACCCGAAGTTACTAAGGAGCTACGCTAGTTCTCTAAGGAGCAACCGGCCGAGTAACTGGTTACTCCCCCGGAGGCTCGGGGACTAATGAATATATCTCTAAGCATTTGTGCATGCTCAAGAAAAGACAAAGTAGCGTACCTCCATCATCCGGCCGACAAGGTTAATAGCCTTAGCTGATGTGTTCATTTGCGCGCTAAACTCCGTGGGCCCAAATTTCTCCGGAAGATCGTCGGTGGGATTGACGAACTCCGTGTTGTTCCAGTTATTGACATATTCGATTAGGGCCGGGGGATAGCGCTCTCCACTAAGCATATGGGGTGCAATCAAACCCTTGGCGTGGGCCTCCTTCCTTTCAATTTGGGTAGCAACAGGGCTAGTGTGCAATGTAAGTTGCGTGCCAGCTGACCCGGAGGGGGCATCTTTCTTCGGTGGAGTTTTCTTCGGAAGCATGGACGCGAGCGTGCGCTGTCTAGCCTCGATGCATGCTGCCCTGGCGGTTTCAGAAGTTTTCTTGGCCTTAGGCTGCTGCTGAGAGGTTGAGGTTTGAGATGCGGATTTAGTCTTGGGCGCAGCCTTGGTGCTAACTGGGCCTTCTCGCCAAGTCTTGGAAGACTCGGACGAGGCAGAGGGAGTTGGTGCTGCTGCTGGTACTGGTGGTGCTGCTGTTGGTGCTGGCACTAGTGCTTGTGCTGGTGCTGGTCTTGGCGGTGGTGCTGTTGGTACTTCGGTGGTGGCAGGTTGCGACTAAGCCGATGAGGAGCTAGGAGCATCCGCTGCCTCCGCAGAGCCACTTCCCCCTGCTCCAAGGTCACCCTCCTCCGGACGAGGTGGGCTAGAACCTGGAGCAGCCGCTGAACCCTCCTGAATGGGGCTCAGCGGGTGTGTATCATCGCCACGAGGGGGAGATGGGCTCTGCTGGAAGGAGGAGGAGATGCTCGAGCCGCTCTAAGGAACCTCCACTGCAGCCCTACCGAATCAAACGATGAATAATAAGTTATAACAAAGGAAAAGCATGTGAATAGCAAAGCACGAAGCAGAAAATTGGACGAAGGAAAAGGTGACTTACTCATCGGAAGTCAAAGGCTCCTTGGGCTTCCGAGCTCTCCGGGTCATGACCTTAGTCAGAGGCTTAGTGGCGGCCTTGTCTGCGGACTTCTTTCGCCTCCTGGTAGTATTAGGAGGCCCGAAAGAAGCAGCAGAAGCAGCTACCCGTTTCTTTGACACGGCTGGGACAGGATCACCCGTAGCGAGAGGAGGATCTTCGTGGATCTGCCCAGCTGGGTTAGGTGAAGCCGGAAAGGCGTAAGAAATGGGTACAACATCAATTGCTTCCATCACCTCAACATCAGAATCATCTTCATCATCAGGACAATCTCTTAAGGAAGAGAAGTTACCAGTGGGTCGCTTGGTTGCATCAGGGAACGGCAGGAACATCTCCTGATCCGGCTCCTCCTCGTCCGAGACAAGTCGATCCTTCGCCCATTTGAGCGAAGGCTCGGCGCCATCTTCGAGGGGCTGCTGAAGAAACAACTAAGAAGGAAATACAAAAGGATCAGATAAAGAACATACTTCGACATAGAATATAACTCGGAAAAACATTGAATCACGAGATTTACCGTGGGAGGAGGCCTGTCCTGGCAATAATGCTCCATCCCCCACTCCCAGTCAACGGAGAAGTCCTTGTCGGTCATAAAAAGGGCCTTGACCCGGCGGAATATCTCGGTGTTATTCAGTTCGAAGGAGGAAGTCCGGTTGGGGTCAAGTCGCCAGCTCATATGGCAAAGCTTGCGTGTGTGCTTCTGGAGAGGGGAGATCCGGCTGCGGACGAAAGTGATCATCGCGTCCTCGTTGCGCAGCCCCAAATCCTTCAGCTCCTGGAACCGTTTGTTGACTTGGTTCGCCAAGACAGTGGGTTTCTTGGAAACTCGGTCCCACAAATCCGGATTAGGAGGACCCGGAGCATAGGGGCGCAGCTGGATCAGGTCTTCATCCGTGCCATTTCTGACATAGAAGAAGGTTCGGGCCCTGCCCTTGCAAGAATCAAGCCCCGTGACTCGAGGAAAGACGGATAGTTTCCGGGGACAGATAGAGGTTGCACCGAATTGCGTTAGATGTTTGTCCTCTAGGTCAAGCAGTTTATTCGGAATCACGTTCCTTCGTAGACCAAAGAACCAGATCCAAAGCTCCTTAGTGGGCCACAGACCGATATATCCTTCGATGGTGGAGGCAAAGGAAGAAAGGGATGTGATGGCTTTCGCCGGGAGATGGTGTGGTTGGAGTTCGTAAGTATTGAGGAAATTGTGGAAGAAATCGCTAACAGGAAGGCTGAAGCCGCGCTGAAAATGGGAAAGGAACACGACGAACTCACCCGGATTGGGTAAGGGAGCGAGCTCCTTGGAGGCGAGGCGGGCAATCACGCCCTCCGGGATGCGGCGGGTACGGTATAGCCAGTCCAGGTCGTCCTGGCACACCCAGGAACCGGCCCAGGCACCGCGCTCCGCATTTTCCGCCCGCTCCTCCATCTCTTCCTCAGCGACGGCGAGCTCTTCTTCGGTCATATCTAGATCGCTATCCTCACCGGCCCGATCGGTGGTGGGGGATAGAGATTTGGACTGGCGCGGACCCGTGGCGGTGGAGCTACGCGGGAGCGGCAGCGATGCAGGTGCCGAAAGGTACGGTGCAGCGATGGCGCTGCTGAGTAGATGAGGCGGTGGCGGTGTTGTCGCTAGGAGGAAGAAGAAGAAGAAGAGGCATAGGGGCGCGAGAAGGGGGAAAAGACCAAGGGGCGCGCCCCTCCCCTATTTAGCCACGCCCCAGCGGGGGTAGTGGGATCGTGCGATGCGGCGAGGCCACATGATGTGGCCGTGTATCTGTCGGGTCAGCCAATCAGAGGCAGGCCACAGGAAGGGCCATAGGACGCAGGGGATCCCACGACGCGATGTGATGATACAGTTAACGAGGAGACAGGACCGATGTGACGTGTGCAACAGTTACACCTGACATTAACTGCAGCAGTAACTGGCGCAGGCCCTTAAAATGAGGCAAGATAATGATTATCCTCCACGTGGGGAAGCGTACGAGAGAAGGAAGGATAACACGGAAAACTAAGGGTGACCTGGCCAGCGAGTGAAAACTCGGAATGTGCCAAGGGAAAGCTAGCTCATGAAATCCAGGCTATAAGATAACTCGGAAGAGGGAGCAAAAGGTTCGGTAAATTGAACCTGCTGTGGCCTTAGCAGCTGGAGCTGCTAAGACCGCACCAGCTTCGGGGACTAATGTTGGGGGGATACCCCCGGGTAGGGTCACGCCGGGTATAAAGGCCGAGTTAGCCGAGGTACGGCAAGGTCAAAGCAAATGCTAGCCGGGTCACTTCAAGGCAGGCCAAATCACGGAGTAACCCGGACCGAGGGATGTCCGCCTAACTGAGTCCCGGCCGATGTATGTCGTATGCCGGCAGGATCTATGTAACTTGTATGCAGGTACCCGCGTGGCCGGATTAAACAGGCATGATCCGGGTTATATCAGGCTTGTAAGAGAAGGAAGGTATCTCGCAGGTCAAAGGGTGGTCACTGTACGCTGGAGCATGAGCGAAGCGGGCAGAGGGAAGGACCACCGATGTGTGGCCGACAAGGGTGACGCGCCCTGTGTCGGATGACGCTGGCGCCGCAGAGGCTTACGTAGCCTCTGCATGGCTTACGATGGCAAAAGGAGACCCAAGGAATATGCCTCCACGTATTCCCTAATTGGAGACCTAGCCACCCCTATATAAGGAGGGCTAGGGCATCTATAGAAGAGGTTGATTCTTGGTTGGTTGGCATTTGAGTAGTTGGTTCCTTGGAGATAGGCAGTGGTGAGAGTAAGAGAGCTCCTTCTTCCTCCTCTCCCCAATACAGCTCGAGGAGCATTGTAAACCTTGTGAACCTAGTGAATACAGAGCATCTGTGTGTGGAATCACCACACTATCCCTCCCTAGATTCCTCTAGTGCATATTGGCCCCACCTTTAGCCTATCCATGGCATCTGCCGTGACACCACCACGACAATCATGAAGAATGGAAAATCAATTCTAAGGCATGGATTCAGCATAGTAGTCTATGAAAGTATACAACATTTTCGTATAACCGCATTTGGTAGATACACTGTGTAAAGCACGGATGTTGAACTACCTGCAGAGTGTCTCCAAGGTGGAAATGTCACATTTATGACGGGAAAGTTCCCAGCCAGTTTCTTCAGACAAAAAATAGGAGACATGGAAAGGTTTTATATATCCAACATATAAACACCTCAATGATCTATGTACAAACATGAACCAAAAATGCAGCTCCCTATTTTTTCCCCTCCGAAGCTATGTATTCAAAAAAAACAATTTGTGAAAATATCATATAAATTCCAATAATAGTGAATAAGTAGTAGACAACATGCTTTTAGTCTAATACCATGGTAAAGGAGCACATAACATCCAATCTACTATCTCAAAAAAAGAAAGGTAAATGGAAGAAAGATTGAAGGGAAATCAAAGCTTACAGGTCTCCATTCCATGTCCCAGTCCCCACCTTGTCCGTTGGTGATTCGGTGAATACAACTCAGTTTCGATTACATATCCGTGTAAAATCATTGATGGGTATTTCAAATACGACTCCAAAAAAGGAAAGAACAAAAATTTGTCAAAGAATCCATCATTGCGGTAAATAGACCAGCCTGAAACGGGTTGGCACTACACTTAGCAGATGGCCTAAAGGAAAAAGAACTATATCTGACATCATCCTTCATGGCAGTAAAGATACGAACCTGAAAGATGCCGGAAGTACACTTAGCATATGGTCTGAAGGAAAAGGTAATATGTTCAAAACACATGAACCTCCTTATCAGCTAGTTCAAGACCTTAAGTAAGATTATGTGGTTGTCATCAAACCATAAAGTTAGACACTTTGAGTCATCATCAAACAATACTTCTAAATTTGATGGATCAAAGCATCGTCAGGGGTTTTTGATACATTGCAAATGTATCTATAATTTTTGATGTTAAATGCTTGGTTTTATCCACTTTCTTGGGTTTTGTCCACACTTTGGAGTACTTTTCATATAATTTCTTGGACTAACCTATTAACAAGAGCCACAGGGCTAGGTGCATGTTTTCTGCTGTTTCTGGTTCTAGGAAAGTCAGAAAATGAATATTCTCGGAATTGGACGGGACAAAAGCCAAAGTGCCTATTTTTCCAGAAGTCATCAGATGCCAGAATACGAGACGGAGAAGGGCTGGGGGCCGGCCACACCACCTGGCCGCGCGGCCAGGCCTGGCCCATGCCAGGGGGTGATCTGGCCAACCCCAGCACCCCCTCGGCCTCTCCTTCCGCCTATAAGATGCCCTCGGGACGAAAACCCTAAGTACCCGATTAAAAATCCATGAAAGAGTATGTAGCCGCCGTCATCTCCATCCCTAGATCGGGAGGGATCTGAAGCTCTTCCCGGCACCCTGCCGGAGAGGGGAATTCACCCTGGAGGCCTTCTTCATCATCATGCAAGCCTCCGGTGTGATGCGTGAGTAGTTCATCTTTGGACTACGGATCTATGTAGTAGCTAGAGGGCTGGTTCTCCTCCTTTGTGCTTTCATGTTTAGATCTTGTGAGCTCCATTCATGATCAAGATCATCTATTTGTAATTCTGCATGTTGTGTTTGCGGGGATCTGATGGATATTGAGATGCTATTTCAGATTGATTATGGATTCTATCATGTCTTTGTTATTTGTGATCTTGCATGCTTTCCGTTGTTAGTAGCTATCTTGGCCAAGTAGATGCTAGCAACTCCAAGAGTTAGTATTTATGCTCGATAGTGGGTTCATGCCTCTGGTAATCTAGGGAAGTGACGGAAATCTCTAAGGTACTAGATATGCTGTTGCTACTAGGGAGAAAACAACAATCCTTTGTTCATAGAACAATCGTATATTTTACATTACATGCAATTCATAAAGCAATAATCTGTTGCTTGCAACTTAATACTGGAGGGGTTTCGGATGATAACCTGAAGGTGGATTATTAGTCATAGATGGAGTTGGATGGCAGTGTATGTATAATGCTGTAATGCCCAATCAAGTTCCAAAGGAGTCAAGATGATTAGTATATGCATGTATTGCTTTCTCGATGTTTGTCAATTGCCCCGCTATAATTTGTTCACCCAACATGTTATCTATCTTAAGGAGAGCCACCTCTAGTGAACTATGGATCCTGGTCCTTTCTTTTACATACAATCTATAAACTGTTTACTGCTTTGTGTTTACTTTCTGCAAACTATTACTTCCTTCCATTCGATACGTTTAATCCTTTGTTTTCAGCAAAACCGGTGAGTTTGACAACCTCATCGCAAGTTGGGGACAAACTTATGTGGTTGTGTTGTGCAAGTCTCCACGTTGTTGCTGGCGCCGGTAGTGTGCCCTGCCAACGTTCAGCTAGCTACACCTTTGGGGTGTTTCCTTGCTCCTACTGGATTGATAACCTTGGTTTCGTACTGAGGGAAAACTTGCTGCTGTGCTCATCATACCTTCCTCTTGGGGTTCCCCAATGAGCTCGATATATTTTGGGCCATCAAGCATATTTTCTAGCGCCATTGCCGGGGAGTCAAGGAAATCTTCACAAGGGGAGTCCCTCATAACCAATATCTTTACTTTGTTATTTTTGTTTTGCTTAGTTTATTTTTGCTTTGTTTGCTTGTTTCTTTATCAAAAACACACAAAAAATTAGTTTTACTAGTTTGCTTTCTTATTGGAAAACCCAAAAAAATGACTACTCTTGAAAACACTAAGTTGTGTGACTTCACTAGTACCAAAAACAATGATTTTATGAGCACACCTATTGCTCCACCTGTGGCTGAAAATACTTTCTTTGAGATAAAACCTGCTTTACTCAATCTTGTTATGAGAGAGCAATTTTCTGGTATTGGTAATGAAGATGTTGCTTCCCATCTAAATAACTTTGTTGAACTTTGTGAGATGCAAAAGCATAGGGATATAGATGGTGATATTATTAAACTGAAATTGTTTCCTTTCTCTTTGAGAGGAAAAGCTAAAGAATGGTTGAATTCCTTAACTAGGAATGTTATTGATTCTTGGACTAAGTGCAAAGATGCTTTTATTGGAAAATACTATCCTCCTACTAAGATTATATCCATGAGAAGTGAAATAATGAAGTTTAAACAACTTGATAATGAGCATGTTGCTCAAGCTTGGGAAAGAATGAAATCTTTGGTAAAGAATTGTCCCACTCATGGACTGACTGCTTGGATGATCATCCAAGCTTTTTATGCAGGATTGAACTATTCTTCAAGGAACCTATTGGATTTTGCGGCTGGAAGTACCTTTATGACCATCACTTTGGGTGTTGCAACAAAACTTCTAGACAATATGAATGTTAATTATTCTGAATAGCATACTGAGAGAGCTCCACAAGGTAGGAAGGTAAATTCTATTGGGGAAACCTCCTCCTTGAGTGGTAAGATTGATATTATTATGTCTATGCTTGTGAATGGGAAAGCCCATATTGATCCAAATAATGTTCCTTTAGCCTCTTTGGTTGCCCAAGAAGAGCAAGTTGATGTGAACTTCATAAGAAATAACAATTTTGGTAACAATGCTTATGGTAATAACAATTATAGGCCCTACCCTCCTAATAATACTTATGGCTATAATGGTAAACCTGGATTACCTAGTGAAGGAAGAATTTTAGAAGTTGAAAGAGCCACTAAAAACTTCATGCAAATGCAATATGAGAAAAAGAAACTATTCACTAAAACCTATGGAGGAACAATCTACCATTTTGAAGAACATTAGCCATCAACTTGAGAGTCTAAATAGGGAAATTCCTAGTTTACAATTAAAACTCTCTAATGCTGAAAGAAATATATCATCTTTGTCTGAAGCTCAATCCTCTTTGATCAATAAAATGGCTACTAAACCTGAAACTAATGATAATCCCTTTGCAGCCACTAATGCCATACAAGTGAGAATTGATGAAAATGTTAGACTATTAGCTGAATTACATGGTAAGTGGGAAAGAGAAGATGAAATTGCTAGAAACATTAGTGTTTCTACTATTACCACCACTAGTGTTGAGGCTAGTAATATTTCTACCACTCTAGATGATAATTTTGATTTTGATCTTGATGGTTGTAATATCTCTGAATTTATTAAGTTCCTACAAAATCATGCTAAAAGTCTAATGCTAGTGCTATGAACATGGCCTTTACGAAACACATTACTCATGCTCTCATAAAGATTAAAGAAGAAAAGGTGATACATAAAGCTTATATTCCTATAAATCAAGAAGATGGTTGGGAACCCATCATTAATATGAAAGTAAATGACTTTGATTTCAAAGCTTTATGTGATCTTGATAGTAGTGTTTCTATTATGCCTAGAAGGATTTATGATATGCTTGATTTGCCTCCACTTGAAGATTGTTATTTGAATGTCCCACTTGATGATAATGCTAAAAAGAAACTCATGGGGAGTCTTAATGATGTTCTTATTATGGTTAACAATGCCTATGTCCCCGTTGATTTCTATGTTTTGGATGTTGAAAGAAATGCTTCTTGTCCTATTACTTTGGGAAGACCTTTTCTTAGAACTGTTGGTGCCATTATTGATATGAAAGAAGGCACCATTAAATATCAACTCCCACTCAAGAAAGGTATAGAACACTTCCCTAAGAAGAGAGAGAACATTTCTTTTGCTTCTCCTATGAAAACAAAATTTGGTCTTAATGCTTCTTCATTTGAGAACACTTGATCCTTTCTTGCTTCGTATGCCTAACTTAAAGGCGTTAAAGAAAAGTACTTATTGGGAGATAACCCAAAAGTTTTAGATGAGTCTTGTAAGTTATTACCTCTGTAATAACCGCTCCTTATCTTTTTATTTGCTTTTTGTGCCAAGAGTAACCTCTAATGAGAGAGAAGTAATGATTGAGAAAGTTGCTGTCCTGAAACAGATTTTTGTGCTTCACCGTAAAAAATCGTGTAAAATCTCTGTAAGTCTTTTTGAGACGTGAATTTTTGAGCTTCTGCCCCAGGTTGTTATCTAACTTTCGTTACTTCAACATGTTTTGATTTGAGCAACAGAACATCTTTTAAAAAATTCGTCTTTACCTGTTGCTCTGTTTTGACAGATTTCTGTCATTTTCAACATTTGCTTCTTGTTGATTCCTTTTTGAGTTCTTTTGGGGACTTGAGCTTTTTGAGGGAAGTACTTCAGTAGCTAGTGTTCTAATGGAAGTTTATTTGGTGTTATAACTGAACCTTAAGACCTATTATCTTGAGTGCACTAATGTTGCTAATAAAGATTGTGTGAAGTTTTGTATGAAGGAAAAATTTCAGGTGTATGGAAGAAATGAGTAATGAGATGAAGGATGGACTAAAGCTCAAGCTTGGGGATTCCACGCGTGTCACCCCAAGAAATATCCAAGAAGTACAAGCGTCAAAGCTTGGGGATGCCCAAGGCATCCCCTTCTTCATCAATAAAAATCCCAGGTTTCTTCCAAACGTTTCATTTTTATTGTTTCATGCACAATTGTGTTGTTCTTGGAGCGTCTTCTTTTTCATTTTCGTTTTGGTTTTTTGTTTGCTTTGTTTGCTTAGTTTGCTGAATAAATTGTTTGGACCCCCTCTTTCATACTTTGGTTTGAAAATAGTTTGGTTTGGATTGGAAAAGAGTAGGAAAGTTCATGCTTATGTGGTAAAAAGAGCTTGTTTTTGACTGTGGCCTATGCTTTGTCATGTCATGCTTGAGATTGTTTTGGCTTTATGCTTAGTATTCTTTGCTTTAGCATGACTTGTTATAAACAATTGAGATTGCTTAATGTGCCTTGGATGAATCATGCGTTGTTTTAGCATATTAAAGCATAGTATAGTGGTATTCTCCTTTGATGCTTTATTTGGGTTGACTTGGCGCATGCGCACACCATGTTATGACTATCTCAAGTCACCATAGCCTTTATGATCCATTAGTTTTCAACTTTTAGTATCACTTTATGCTTTGATCAATGATGTTTTGTCGATCTGCATGATTATGGCCATTATTGCTCTCTTAGTTTGTCGCTCCCAGTCTTTTGCTAGCCTCCACAACCAAGTATGAGTTCCACTCATGCATCCAACTCCCTAAACCAAGTTATTCCAAAGAGCCCACCATACCTACCTACTAGCTTATGCTATTCCAAGTATATTCATGCTTTTGCTTACCTTCCGGATTAAACATGTTATGAGAAAACTAGTGATTAAAGCTCCCAATGAACTTGATGGCACACTTTACTTTTTTGCATTTAATAAACTTGAACCATTCGGTCCTTCTTTATTGCGTATATGCTTGCGCTTTATAAGTTGAAATTAGTAGAACCATGTATCATGGGGAATGCTTTCAACATTGCACTTGTACTTTGTACCCCGTTGATATCATGTTCTTTTGCTTATGGATCCCGGCGGTGTGAAATAAAAGTGGAACTTGTAAAATCATGGAGTTTGTATGTGTGTTAGAGAAACGCCTGGGCCGCTAGCCTAAGCCATGCCTAATCATGGTGGAAACTTGCAGCATCACCATAATGAGCACTCTATGAAGCATCCTCAATAAAAACCTTTGCAAATAGCAAATAAAAAGATCGCTGAGATGCTCATTGTCTGCTTGCCTTGTCATTTTTATTATGGGATAGCTCATGTATCATGTGCAAGGGGTGCCCCGTACTTACAATGACAAGAGCTTACTTGTAACTGAAGTTGAGTAGCATGAGGATCGGTCTTCGTAAGTAAGGGGCATGAGATTTCGGTTTATAACTTGTCAAGCATATCCTCTTAGTTGTGTTACTTTAACCTTAATCACCTTCAAGATGCTTATGATAGGGGCAATGAGAGCTGAAAGCTTTAAGTACCATAATTTTTGGAAGCTCCTTATGAGACTTGAATCCCTACTTCCTCTTATAAAAAGGCCTTTCTTCCACCATTATATTGAGTCTCCACCTTCTAACTTTATGCACCTACTTTGAGAGCATAGTGGCCATTCTTACTTCTATGTGCATTGTCCCAAGACTGGTTGATTGATGCATAACTTGTTATTGCTTGTTTGAAACTATTGTATCTAGTCACTCTTATGAACTTGGAAGGTGTCCTGTGCATTTATATTTGCTACTCTATGAGGGACAAGCTGAATACTATTATGATATGTTTTCTTTATGTGAAACAAACAAACGTCTTGCAAAGCATTGTTATTCATGAATCTTTTGTTTATGCCTTTTCATGTTGCATCGTAGTTTCTTTGTCTTATTGCTAGAACCTTGTCTTTCATGTTATGATTGAAGTACTATGATCCCAGCTTTGAATGTTTTACAATTACTTTGATCAAGTCTTTGATGGTGCATGTCACCTCAAAAATTATTCTTTCTTTTTATCACTTACCTACTCGAGGACGAGCAGGAGTTAAGCTTGGGGATGTTGATACATTGCAAATGTATCTATAATTTTTGATGTTCCATGCTTGGTTTTATCCACTTTCTTGTGTTTTTTCCACACTTTGGAGTACTTTTCATATGATTTGTTGGACTAACCTATTAACGAGAGCCACAATGCCAGCTGTCTGTTTTCTGCTGTTTTTGGTTCCAGGAAAGTCAGAAAATGAATATTCTCGAAATTGGACGGGACAAAAGCCAAAGTGCCTATTTTATGGAAGTCATCAGATGCCAGAATACAAGACGAAGAAGGGCTGGGGGCCGGCCACACCACCTGGCCGCGTGGCCAGGCCTGGCCTGCACCAAGGGGTGGTCTGGCCGACCCCAGCACCCCCTCGGCCTCTCCTTCCGCCTATAAGATGCCCTTGGGACGAAAACCCTAAGTACCCAATCAAAAATCCACAAAAGAGTCTATAGCCGCTGTCGTCTCTGTCCCTAGATCGGTAGGGATCTGAAGCTCTTCCCGGCACCCTGCCGGAGAGGGGAATTCACCCTGGAGGCCTTCTTCATCATCATGCAAGCCTCCGGCGTGATGCGTGAGTAGTTCATCTCTGGACTACGGATGGCTGGTTCTCCTCCTTTGTGCTTTCATGTTTAGATCTTGTGAGCTCCGTTCATGATCAATATCATCTATTTGTAATTCTGCATATTGTGTTTGCGGGGATCCGATGGATATTGAGATGCTATTTCAGATTGATTATTGATTCTATCATGTCTTTGTTATTTGTGATCTTGCATGCTTTCCGTTGTTAGTAGCTATCTTGGCCAAGTAGATGCTAGCAACTCCAAGAGTTAGTACTTATGCTCGATTGTGGGTTCATGCCTCTGGTAATGGGGAAGTGACAGAAATCTCTAAGGTACTAGATGTGTTGTTGCTACTAGGGAGAAAACAACAATCCTTTGTTCATAGAACAATCGTATTGTTTATATTACATGCAATTTGTAAAGCAATAATCTGTTGCTTGCAACTTAATACTGGAGGGTGTTCAGATGATAACCTAAAGGTGGATTATTAGTCATAGATGCAGTTGGATGGCGGTCTATGTATAATGTTGTAATGCCCAATCAAATTCCAAAGGAGTCAAGATGATTAGTATATGCATGTATTGCTTTCTCGATGTTTGTCAATTTCCCCGCTGTAATTTGTTCACCCAACATGTTATCTATCTTAAGGAGAGCCACCTCTAGTGAACTATGGATCCTGGTCCTTTCTTTTACATACAATCTATAAATTACTGCTTTGTGTTTACTTTCTGTAAACTATTACTTCCTTCCATTCGATACGTTTAATCCTTTGTTTTCAGCAAAACTGGTGAGATTGATAACCTCATCACATGTTGGGGACAGAGTTTTGTGGTTGTGTTGTGTAGGTCTCCATGTTGCTACTGGCACCGGTAGTGTGCCCTGCCAACGTTCAGCTAGCTACACCTTTAGGGTGTTTCCTTGCTCCTAATAGATTGATAACCTTGGTTTCGTACTAAGGGAAAACTTGCTGTTGTGCTCATCATACCTTCCTCTTGGAGTTCCCCAACGAGCTCTTTATATTTTGGGCCATCAGTTTTGCCTACTACACATTATAGGTTGCTTTCTGGGTTAGCGCAAAATCGCACCTCAGCAGATCAAGAAAATGAAAAACATAGACATCGACCAACACCCTTCTTCATCTCCACATGACAGCCCGCAAACAGAAAAAATAACCACAAACAAACATCTCAGTCAAGGAACTGACCCAAGGCACTAGGAACCAAGGAGAAAACAACCGATAAGAATCGAAAAATCTATGGGCAGAAACAAAAGAAGGGAAAACAATAGGGGATAACAAGTATTGTTCGGTCTGCCAAGCTAATTATTCTTGCCCATTGTGGGCAGAATCTTGCCATGAAAGTTAAGATAACAACCTTTGACTATTGCCTTACCCAGGTAATAGCATATTAGCTAGATAAACCAACTATTATATGATAATAAAGGTTGCTTTTATGGTAAAATAAAACATAAATGCATTGCTCACATATCTATCATGTATACTCTTAATTAATTCCACACAAAAAAGTGATAATTAACAAATAGAGAGAAATACACATGAAAAATGATTAGTTGATCCACACCCTTTGCCCGAACGTCCTGCTAGTGCCTCGTCGTGGCCTACCGCCTCCTTGACCCTAGTAGAAGAAGTAGCCTCAATCTCAGCTTCCTCAACGCACTTCTCGATCTCTCCCACTGTGTAGCCCTTCTCCTCGAGGGTGTCCCTTGACAGGACCAGCCACAGCTCCACCTTGCGCTTTCGGTCGTGGTCCAGGATCTCCTTGTTTGTCTTGTGCATTCGTCGAGGCTCCCTATGCTAGCGCCGGCTACCGTCGTCGTAGCTGGGGAGCGGAGCCTTTGGGGCCGCCAGTCTAGGGCCGAATGAATAACTTATTGGTCTGGATGTACCTATCTATGCCGAACTCGTGGGAGGTCTGCAGCCCAACGCCTTTGTGCATGTCAGTGCCTGCGAGTTGTAGTCAAAACCCTAGGTTTCTGGGCAAGCTGGGGTCGTGCCTTTTCTTTCTATCCCGCCCTGCACCACCCACGACCCGCCCCTGGAACGGAAGTGCACATACATCCCTGGCCCACAACAAGTGGCATAGACCTTGAAAGCCCACAACAAGCGACCACATGCGGGCAGGGATCACGAAGATGGCCTCAGCGTCCATGCATGTCTCCACGCTTAAGCCTATAGTTAATGTGAATTGTCAGTTAGACTAAATTGTGCCCCATGCATGTCTCCTCATTGTGTGTGGAAATGATATTATTTGTGTAAAAAATACTTACTTGGATCCTCCTAGAGACAAACTTGGGTAGTATTTGTGGAAATGATATTATTTGTGGAAAGCCCTATCTCCGTCCATGATATTATTTGTGGAAATGATATTATTTGCGTGACAAACTTCTTTTCTTGATTATCCAAGCCAAAAAATATGTAACTCCAAAAGAGACATTCTTGGTCACACCATGAAAATGTAAACACAATATGTTAAACTATAACATCGAACTAAGAAAATTATCATAATCATGCATCAAATTACGATAACAAAGGTACAATATTGAATATAATTTTGTTCAATACCCGCCAATTGTAATGTTCATGGTGCGAGAACCCTCACTTTGGCGAGCTGAATAACACACTGACGATGATTCTGGTTTCGCTATTCTAAACAATAGAATCGTCTAATATAGAAAAAACGATGTGATCACATGAGATGAATGACATTATAAATATATGCAAAATCTTATAAATGTACCTGGAGGTTATAGGACAACATTACGCAGTATGCTATATTTTAGTTTTACTATATAAGCATGTCATAAAGATAGCATATTCAATGGAAAAGTTGAAAATATTTATTTTTAGCTCCATAAGACCGGAATGCAACAAATTTTGATGATAGGTTCTAGATTTTGAAACATGCAGCTACAAAACGATACACCCAAGGGAAATATGTGCAAAAGAACATAGAATCAACAACACCTTATAATAGTGACAATGCCTTTGATCGCCTCGAGATGTCATCATCGAACATGTCCCTCAAGAATAAACCTGCATGTAAAAATAAGCACATATTGCCTGAGAGAGGTTGCAAGATCATCTAGTCAACTAGCCAGAGCAAGAGAGACAAATGTTGTTGCCTACACCTTCAAGTAGGATGGTTCAATGGACACAATGAACAGATCCAGGGACATGCCAACAAACCAGAAAAATAAGCAAACTTAGCATTTCCAATGCTAACTAAAGTACTTCTAATTCTTTCTTTAGTTTAAGATGACCATCATAATAGCATAAGCTAAATAGAGACAATATTGAACCTCCATGTATGTTATGATCTTGTAGCAAAGATGTTGTCCAAGTAGAAAAAAGGCTATGAATTGTGAAAACATATCATTGGGATATTTTTGAGCTGATCTTTGACAAACCACACACTTACATGTGACTTCTTGAACTACTTGTCACTAACTAGCTGGAGATCATAAGTTCAAGGGCTGAGAACTGACCAAAAAAAGAGTTCCTTCGATAGATAGTCCTTGTGCATTTATTTTGCACAAACTACTAGCCATGTGAAACAATGATGTTCCTCTAAGTATGTACTTTTAAAATGTATGACCGGTAATGAAGTAACTTTTTTAATTCATAATTAATAGAACAAATCCAATTTGACATAGGTACAATTACTCGAGTGCTTATGATTTGCTACCCTAGCTGCATAAAATCCTACGGCCCATGAAGATTCAAGATGATGGCCCAAAAAATCAATCGATAAAAGCCTTAGTTGTATTAGGAAAGGAAATATGAACCGACGTTATGTTGGAGTTGTAATCATAGATATGTAACCTATCCATATACAACTTTGAGACTCGGCCTATTATATATAGGACGGGATAAGTATAGGAGGAGAGACCAAAAAAACCCCAAGCAATATGTAATAGTTCTGTCCATCGAGAAATCAGGCGACTTCGACTCCCTTGTTTGTCTAACATCCGACGAAATCCCTAGTGTTCTCTTTTTTGCAAAACCATAAGTCCATCACCTTGGGCATTGTCGAGGTTACCCCTCGTCAATTGGCGCCATCTGTGGGAAACCTAAACGCTGGAGTCACGGATTCATCGGACCCCCTTTCATCAAGCAACCATCCAGTAGAAACGGCACCACGCCCGCCCACCCCTGTTTTGGCGGATCCGATCTCATCATCGGAAGTTTCCACTTCCAGGTGGAGGATCCTGAAGAACCGCACCCCTCGGCTCTGATCTCATCAGGACCGCCGGTCGGAGAAATTGTGCCTACAGTGATAGCTGCGTCATCCGTCCGATCTTTCGCAGAAGTCACGATGCAGATTGAAGTAGCCGATGAAATCAATGAAAACATATCATATCTAGGGGATCTTGATGATCTTTACGTCGATCTCTCCTCTGGATCAGACCTCTAGCTAACCATGCCTCACGGATCAAGTCCGATAAACGCCGAACCTGAAGAAAGTGATAAAAGTATTGACTTCGGAATTAGGATGGTTGAGATCTACCTAGAACAGAAACTACTAGACTTAACTGATCCCCTAGACAGTGTCTCCTTTAGGTCTAACGATGGCATCACCAGTCCATACATAACACGCCACCATGGTGTGCGATCACCGGGGACCCTTCGACACAACGCGACTCTAACGGTAAGCCCATTCTTAACCCTGATGATATTTTATTGGATGACAATGCAGGGAATAACGACAACAAAGGAAACCGCGAAAATGAAGGAGATCCGACGGACAACTGCATAATCCAAGGCGGAGGAGAACCGCGCGGAGGTGAGAGGTGGACTCTTCGACTACCAGCGGAAGCATGGCAAAAGGCAAGGGCAGCAATTTTGGGTGCAGTTCCGATGACAGACGATGCCACACATGAAGATTTGTTAGCATACCAATACCTGCTTCATCACAAAAAGAGATACTTGCAACATATTCAAAGGCAACTCGACGAAAGAAAAAGGCTAGCCGACGAATCCAGCCTACGACATGCACAACTAAGCTCTACCCAAGGATTAGGAAGCGTAACTAGAGGAGTACCACCAAGAAGGGGAACATCTCGATTGCAGAACATCCCCGAAGCTGAAAGAAATTAATTGACTCGAGATCTCGATCTGTCGTTTATGTCAATAGATCAAACATGGAACATCAAAGAAAAATAGCCTAGGCAGCAATTGTGGCTGCATAAACATACCTACTCACAACTCAACCTGCACCCGACGATCCCCGTGTGGCTCTCCATCGTTCGGTTTTAATGAACCTCGGCATGGCAGGAGCATCCCTTGCACCAGCAGAACAGGGAATCATGGACCAACTCGATAGATCCCCACGTCGTCGTAGCAGCCCTCCGCAGTTGGGCCACACCCGATGAGCGCGGTCACTACATCGGGTGCACTTCTCAGGATCCGAACCGCGAAACAACACAAGATATGACAACACGCATAACATGAATGATGGATCAAGGGATGTGGGACGTAGCCGAAGATACCATAACAACGACAACGAAGATGACTACGAGTTATGTGGAGCCAGCTATTTCTCCCAACGTATTCGTAAAACTTCAGTACCCAAGGACTTTAAACTTCCACATGACCGCCAAAAGTACGACGAACTATAGGAACCCGAAGCATGGCTAGCAGACTACTTGGCCACCGTCAAACTACATGGCGACTCCACAGCTACCGTGATACAGAGCTTGCAGCTACATTTAACCAGCGTTGCACGGTCATGGCTCAGACAACTACCTGAAGATTCAATGAGTAGATGGAATGATCTTGAAGACAAGTTCATCCGACACTTCCACTACACATTTAAGTGACCCGCCTCTCTGGAACAATTGTGAGCGTGTGAACAGAAACATGTATAATCAATAAGAGCCTTCGTTTAGCGATGGAACATTATCAAGAACTCAGCCGAAGCCATATCTGACGAAAGGGCCATTGACGCCTTCAACGACGACCTCCGTCGCCAAGAGTTCGTAGAAGAACTAGGACGGGTCAAACCCAAAACAATCTCACAATTAATGGATATAGCAAACCGCTGCACTGATGGAGAGGATGATTGGACAACAAACGAGTGCGTTCACCCGAAGAAGACAGGGATAAACGCAACAATGACAGAAGACAAAGGAACAATGACAAACACGCATGACCAAGTTATGTCGCAGCTAGTTCTCGAGGGAAGGCAACCATAGGAACGATGACTACGACAGCGGACACCGCAATAACAGGGAAGACGTTAGAGGAGGACAATCAACGTAGCGGTATCAGCCAAGAGCTCAGGATCCACCTATGTTTGCAATGCAAATGCTGGAAGGATCCTGTAATATGCACTTTTATGTCGGCTCGGCGGGCAAAAGACGATCCAACCATCTCATGAAAGACTGTCGAACGTTTTTAAAGATGCAAGAGCTATGAAATGCAAAGATAACCAAAGCAGTAAACCGAGGGTACACCACTACATCTGGCATGTTAGCCATCAGCGCACCACCACCACCAGTACATGAGCTAGCAGGGCCCCACAAAAGCACAATAGAACAAGGTAGTGAATACCCTAGGTCAAAGGGAGCAATGCCAATGATTCAGAAAGGGCGCTCATCCAACAGGATCTAGAAGCTAATTACAAGATAGATCAACATGGCAGAGATAGCTCCACCAACCACACCCGAGTATCTTCACTGGTCTGAACAGGAAATCACATTCAATAGAGCTGATCACCCACTTCGAGTACCGCGACCGGGTCATTTTGCCCCTGATATTTGAAGCGCAAGTAGGAGGATTCGACATGAGCAAAATTTTCATGGATGTAGGAAGCAGTATAAATTTAATTTATGCCAAGACACTAAGAGAATGAACTACTTGTTGGTGAATCTAGCACAAACAAAAATATCCTTCCACGGCATAGTACCAGGTAAAGACGAAATTCCTCTCGGTAATTTTTTTCTTGACGTTGTTTTGGGGTCCAAAGAAAATTTCAGGCGAGAAAAGCTCGAGTTTGAAGTCATGGACTGGCCATCACAATATCACGCAATCCTGGGACGCCCAACTTTTGCGTGATTCATGGCAGTTCCGCATTATGCATATTTGGTTAGGAAAATGCCGACACCAAAAGGGATCGTCACAGCTAAGGGAAGCTTCACACAATCCGACAATTGCAATCGGGATTTTAACAAAAATTCTGAATCCTTCAAAATGGCAACTGAGTTTGAGCAGCTAAAAACAACAGCAACTGCAGAACCGCTAGCAATAGCGCATGTCAATCTTGATCAGGCTTTTTACACCACAAAAGACACAAAGGAAGTACAAATCCATTCTACTGACCCAAAGAAGACGACATTTTTGGCTTCCAATCTTGGTCCTGCATAGGAAAGCGCACTCATCGAGTTCCTCTATGAGCACTAGGAGATCTTTGCATGGCTACCTTCGGACATGCCGGGAATTTCTAGGGAACTCGCTGAGCATGCACTAAACTTGGACCCAAAGGCGAAACCAGTGAAACAGCCGCTTCATCACTTTGCAGAACCAAAACGTAAAGCCATTGGAAAATAACTCCATCGCCTTACTAATGCCAACTTCATTAAGGAATTAAAGAAGTTAGAGTGGGTTGCAAACCTAGTGTGTGTCCCAAAGAAAAATACAAAAGAGGTGCGGATGTGCATCGATTTCACTACACTAAACAAACATTGTCCAAAGGATCACTTCCTACTGCCACAAATTGATCAAATAATCGATGCAACCGCGGGTTGCGAACATCATTCCTTTCTGGATGCATATTCAGGATACCACCAAATTTGTATGAAGGAGTAAGATCAAGAGAAAACATCATTTATCACGGCCTACGGCGTATTCTGCTATACAACAATGCCCTTTGGCCTCAAAAACGCTGGGGCAACATATTAGTGGATGATGTAGAGCTCCCTAGGAAACCAAATTGGCACAAACGTACAAGTATATATTGACGATATTATAGTTACAACAAAGTAAGGGTCTTCGCTTATCAAAGATCTCCAAGAAACATTTGAGAACCTTGACAAATTTTGCATCAAACTCAACCTGACAAAGTGTTCCTTTGGAGTCCCAGCAGGGTAACTCCTCGGATACCTTGTATCAGCAATAGGAATCGAAGCTAATCCTAAGAAAATACAGGCGATTCTAACAGTTTTATTGCTCGTTTAGGAGAAAAGGCACTACCATTCTATGCTCACATGAGGAAATCAGATAAATTCGAATGGACGGAGGAATCCCAGCATGCTTTTGAAGATCTCAGAAGGACACTTTTGACATCTCCCATCGTCATGTTTCCACGTGATAAAGAGCCATTATCCTTTACATTGCCGCCAAAAATCAGGTGGTCAGCACGGTCTTGGTCGTAGAATGACCCGAAGAAGGGAAAACTCATGGTGTTTAGAGGCCAGTTTATTTCTTGAGCGAGGTTCTCTCGCCCTCCAAACAAAGGTACCCACATTATCAAAAACTAGCATATGGAGTGTTTATGACAGCACAGAAATTACGCCATTATTTTTCGGAGCACCTGATCATAGTGGTCAACGAAGCACCTTTGTCCAATATTCTCAATAATCCAGAGGCAACTGGGCATGTCTCTCTATGGGGCATTGAGCTCTCCCGTCATGATATCATGTACGAGAAGCGTAAAGTAATTAAATCACAAGTTCTGCCTGATTTTATCACTGAATGGACTGAACTACAATGTCGGGCCCACCTGACCTTTCAAACGCATGGACAATGTATTTTGATGGATCAAAAAGAACAGAAGGAGTAGGGGCAGGGGTCATACTAGTATCACCACAACGCGACAAAATGAGATATATACTTCGGATGAGTTTTGCAAATGCGTCCAATAACGAAGCTGAGTACGAGGCCTTGTTGCATGGTATGCGGATGGCTAAAGCTTGCGGTGCAACTTGCCTAAAAATATTCAGTGATTCTAATCTTGTAGCACATCAAGCAATGAACAAATGCAACGCTATGAGTGATAACATGATCGCCAACCACGATTAGTATAGCATTATAGAGGCTCAATTTTATGGATGCAAAGTATCGCACATAGGGAGAGCAAGCAATGAAGAATCCAAAAATCTCGCAAATGTCGGGTCCCTATGCTTACTAGTGCCACTCGGAGTTTTTTGGGAGGAAATAACTGAGTGTTCTATCAAGGCTAAAAGAGTTTCTATCAGGGGCTCCCCTAGATAGCATGAGTACAAAGAAAGTCATCACCGAAGAACCGGAAGTTGATGAGGTCATGATAATAGAGTCTATATGGATATAGCCATACATAGCATATATGACTCAGGGAGAGTTACCCGAAGATGTGACAGAAGTTCGATGAATCACTAGAAGATCAAAAGCCTTCAGAATCATTACAGCAGAGTTATACAAGAGAAGTATTTCGGGTGTGCTACAGCAATGTGTCACACCCGACAAAGTAAAAATTATACTCAAGGATATACATGAAGAAGTATGTGACCATCACGCTAGTAGTCGAGCAATTGCTCCCAAAGCATTTAGGACAGGATTCTATTGGTTAAAGTAGTATAAGATGCAAAAGATATAGTCAGAACATGCGACGCATGTCAACGATTCACAACAAAGCCTGGCGCACCCGCCGCTGAGTTATACTCAATACCTCTTGCTTGGCCGTTCACTCAGTGGGGACTCGATATGGTGGGTAAACTTCACAAATGTTCTCCAGGAGGACACGTCTTTCTGCTAGTAGCAGTCAACAAATTTACTAAATGAATTGAAGCAATGCCTGTCACCAGTCAGGACGGAACTTCGGCTGTGAATTTTATCAAATCCATAGTATTCCGGTTTGGCGTATTAAACAGCATCATCACGGATAACAGAACTAATTTTACTTCCAATAAGTTTAAGGTATACTGTGAGGAGATGGGTATAAAAGTAAGCTACACTTCAGTAGCCCACCCGCAAACCAATAGGCAAGTGGAAAAAACCAACGACTTAGTAACTGTTGGGCCCAAGAAGAGATTATTAGCACCACTCGTCAGAGCAAAAGGAGCATAGGTTGATGAGTTACCACTGAAACACCCTTCTTTTTGGTCCACTAAGCTGAAGCCGTGCTTTCAGCCAAAGTATCACACGAATATCCATGAGTCGCTATATATGATGAAGAGGCATCAAGAGAAGCACTTGAAGACGATGTTGATGCACTTGATGAAGCTCTAGATCCTGCCCTACAAATAGCTACTATATATCAGCAAAATTTGCGCAACTACCACAGCCGACGGCGGCATCATCCTAGGTCCTTTATTGTAGGGGACCTAGTTCTTCGCCTCAAGAAAGACGGTCACCGAAAATTGGATTCACCTTGGAAATGTCCTTACATTGTTATAGAAGTTATTTTCGAAGGAGCATATCGGCTACAAGACAAGAAGACATGAGTCAAATACTCCAATCCATGGAACATCGCACAACTACGACACTTTTACGCTTAGGAATTTATGTTTTTCTCGCAATATTAATTATAATAAGGCCTATGGCCCCGCTTTTTAGACAGAATATTCAGGCCAACGTCCGGCGGTAATCCACCAAACAATGTATCGCCGGCTTCAACATATAAGTAAAAGATAAGTTTTTCATACTTTGAGTCTTTATTCATTTGTTTGCCAAACAAGAGATCTCTATGCATATATTTCTGAACAAACTAACAAAAATTATGAGCCTATGTCTAGATACTGGCATCCAAACATAGCCTCGAGGGCTACTCCCATCGAAAGAGTTGGCGCGCACCCGATACAAGTCAAATTATGCATACAATATCAAGACAATCATCACATAAACATATGAGTCTTACTTTATTGTATCCTCAAATGGTTATTCCCATCAGGAGCTTTTATAAATTGTTAAAACAAAAAGTCTGATAAAATTCAGAAATTCTAGCAGGCAAACAAGACAGCCGACAAAAGTCAATTCAAAAAAAAATCTCGCGGATCACACCCAACACGACAAAAATTCTGAATGCCATGTCCAAAAAACATGAAGGTAAGACCCCGAAATTCCTCATGTGTGGTCTGGTAATCGCACAAGAATGTGTTCTGCTAGTAAAATATCAGTGTCAACGATATGATGAAAAATCCCGACGGACGCGTTGGGTACCCGATAAAATAGAGCTAGGATTCAGCATTCTGTAAGACCTCAGCATCTCGAACTGAATTACCCTAGTTATAATTCTAAGTTCGGGTCTAGGGACTTGAATTTGATGTAGGTCAATATTGTTTTTGCCCAAAAGCAATTAACTGATTCCTGATCCGTCGAAAGCATCAGGCTTGTTGATCCAAATCCCTACAAAAACTAAAAAATAGAAACAAAAGGAAAAGGAAAGAAAATATCTTTGAGACTCGACCAGAATCTACGGTTTAGATAGAGTCTCGAGGGCTACTGACAAAGGTACAATACTCGGGTGCTTATGATTTGCTACCCTAGCTGCATAAAGGCCTGCAACCCATAAAGATTCAAGATGATGGCCTAAAGAAGCAACCGATAAAATCCTTAGTTGTATTAGAAAAGGAAATATGAACCAACGTTATGTTGGAGTTGTAATCATACATATGTAACCTATTCATATATAACTTTTAGATCCGACCTATTATATATAGGATGGGAGAAGCATAGGAGAGACCAAAAAACCCCAAGCAATCTATAGTAGTTATATCCATCGAGTAATCAGGCGACTTCGACTCTCTTGTTTGCTTGACATCCGACGAAATCCCTAATGTTCTCTTTTCCTTAAAACCCTAAGTCCATCACCATGGGCATTGCCGAGGTTACCCCTCGTCACACTTATTTAAACACCATATGAAGAACAGAGTAAGAAATATATGTAATTTTGGAAAATAATAGACCTCAGCCATCTATCATCAGAGTGCCCATGTTTAATCGAATCATTAGAGTAGACATATGAATGTAGTGAACATTAAAAATAAATAGTAGCGCTGGCTGCAGACAAAATCTTAAAATTCGGAAGATTTTTGTAGTAGATTTTTGCAGCTCAGAGCCTATAAAATAAGAAGCTTCCTAAGAAACTTGGGTAGTACAAAAATGAATTATTCGATGTCACCTCTAGATTGTAATTCACAAACCAATCTACTCTGTAAGAAAAGATTTCTCACATTCAGATTTGTTCCTAAACATTCATAGAACAAAGGAATCAGTGTAAATTCTCATTTTTCACAATCTGATTCCGGAAATATCAGAGCCTTATATAATGTTATTCCTGAATACCGAGAGAGAAGTTAATAAAAAAATGTGAAGAAAAAGACTACAACCGAACATCATTCTTCACACCATGGACAAACAAAGCACTATCATTTTCTAGTCTTGTAAGTTCGCATCTAAACCAAAAATTCATTCCAAAAATGACCGTGAAGGAAGAAATTATTACGTTGAGCCAAATCAAGAAACCAGTTTGAAATGAAATCCCAATACACTACCATTTTTCTTAGATCTTGGTATGACTTTGAAAGCAAACGATTGTGCAATGCCACGTTGGATATAAGAGAAGAAGTGACCTCCTGTCTTGCATAGGCAGACGTAGCCCCAGATCTTGATCAGCGACATCAGCTCCTCACATGCTCGTGGTTGAACTCGTCCACCTGCTCCTTCTATTTCCGCGCATATGGGTAGCTTCCTCATGGACCTCGAGTGGTTGTCCCCAATCGACGATGCGTGGCAGTAGACCTCAGATCCCATGGGTGGCTACCTGCGGAAGAAACAGTGAGGCTCATCGCATGGAGCGACAGGCCCGTCCGCTTAAGCGGTGCCTCCACAGACCCCCACTCCACGGTGGAGGAGGAAGCCACAGCGGCGGCGGCAGACTCGGTCAACAGGTCATCGAGGCTGGTGAGCCCGCGAAGGAGGCCCTGCAGCACAGTGCTCTCAGAGGTGAAGGAGGGCAGCAAGGGCCCTCCACCGTGGAAGCGACATGGGAGGAGCAAGTCCTCATGGCAACCCGGTTCCCGGCGGCCGGCATGGCTGCCGCCAGAAGAGAAAAGGGAGAGAGAGAGAGGAGGGAAAATACGATGGAGACCAGGCCATGCACGACAACGGGCCAACACATGGAGACCAGCTGTCGCACGAAGACCATCCTCCTGGCCCACAAGCAGTAGAGAGAAGATAGGAAGCGGTGGGCGACCCAAACACCGGGGGGCCCACAGGCAGCGGCAGCATGCGCGGTAGACAACTTTAGCATGCACGGCGATGGCCTAAGAGGCCTAGCTTTTGCTCACGCTTAGGTTTATAGATAATATGTATTGTAAATTTTCTTTTGATGAGATAATAATTTACCCTTTTTTATCACAATGCAAAACCACTTTTAAGAAATTTACCACTATTAAAAAAGTATCACATAATCACCATTTTCTTTATAATTCAAGAAAAAATCAGTGTCAATAGTGTGTTGCTATTTATGCATCCCTATGGGTAAATCTTTTCGAAAATCTTTGTCCGTGGCTATGGACTACTTTGAGCAGAGTCTCTCGACCATAGACAACTTAAACTAAAGTAGTGTTATAAATTTGACATTGATATGACTAGTAATCAACTCTACTACAACGAAATGATTAATTAAAAGTATTGCAACTATAATGCAACGATTAAGATGTCTTATGTTATCTATATCTGACTAGTAAGTATTGCAACTATAATGGAACGATTAATAAATCTGCCAAATGTATGAGTTTCTGGGAAGGACTTTCTCATTTGGTCACGAGGGAAAACTCCAGAATGGGTTATGTTTGGTGTTAGTATCAGGTTGAATCCGAATAGTTCTCTCTTACCCATCTCTGATGGCCAACAGTTGTATTGAGTCTTTATAGGTTGTTTAGTACATGTTTTGTTGCCGCTTTAGTCCAATGTACACATGTAGACGAGAGCCACCGAATTCTAATACTCGCCACGTACTGGCCTTAGTACTGACCGCTCACTTTTTCTGTTGCCCTTTATCGACACACCTTTGCTTTAAGTGGTATGGGTTCGGCGACATTAGTAATGTTACCCTTTCGGCTTGGCCTGCACAGGGTTATGAACGCCATTGGTTATTTTTTAAGACTCTTAATCTAATTTGCATCTTATTCGTACTCGGATGTTGTATCATTTTCAACGTGCTTTAGATTTTGCAATGTATATTTGTATTTTTTGACCTTAGTACTGACCGCTCACTTTTTCTGTTGCCCTTTATCGACACCCCTTTGCTTTAAGTGGTATGGGTTCGGCGACATTAGCAATGTTACCCTTTCGGCTTGGCCTGCACAGGGTTATGAACGCCATTGGTTATTTTTTAAGACTCTTAATCTAATTTGCATCTTATTCGTACTCGGATGTTTTATCATTTTCAACGTGCTTTAGATTTTGCAATGTATATTTGTATTTTTTGACTCGAGTAGTCGTTGTTGTATACATATCTATATATATATATATATGTTATTGTGGATTCTATTGTGAACTATTATGTAATGGTATTACTTCGTTTTCCACCTACACGCAAGTTATTGGTGGGTATCAACGTATCATTTATATGCGGCCTTGGCGGGGATCATTAAAATCTACATAGAGCCGATTCGAGGGTGTTACAGCTTGCTGCAAAGGAACACTGTCCTTGCTGTCAATGGTGACTTCCTCTGCTGCCGACGCGGGTTATCTATGCTGCTAAGATCCAGTGTTGCTGCCAGCGCTGGCCACCGCTGCTGCCAACTCCAGCCACGTATCTGCGAGCGCACGACTGCCACCCAAGTGAAGAGTTGCAAAACACCACCTTTTTACTACATTGGCGAAGCAACAACGTCTTCCTCGGTGACGATGGGAGCTCATAGGGGGGCGACGGGGCCGGGGACACGAGGGGTGGGGGTTTCTTCATGTGGGGAAGCTCGAAACACGAAGATGCCATACAGTAGTTAGGATTGTGGTTTATTTCTTATAGCCATTTAGAGATGCGGGGTAGGTGCGAAGGAGCAACACCAGATTAGATGGTGTCGCATCGCGGGATCAACGGTCAGGGAAGGCGGGGGATCCAATCGTGGAATCCCTGGGGAACACTCAGCGTGAACCAAAAAATATGATCGATATGAAACATGCAACCAAACGAACATAGGGGAATTACATGAGATCTGATTTCTACCGTCGCTCGTAAAATCAATAATGCTATGAGCAGTTTGAACTGCTCGAAAATGCTAATTGAGCAATTTCAATTACTCGATTTTTTAAAAAGGACTCTAGAGGGCTTCCTAGAGGACTAGGATAAACTTGTGAACCAGTGAATCTTCTTTATCTGTGCCATAAAAAATAGAAAAATCAATTGGAAAACAAAAATGCCGACCTCAAGACTAGGCATTTTCCTAAATAGGCCAGGAGAGAGAAAAATCATAGAATTCGATTATCTATTATTAGATTTAAACTGGAACACATGCCATGTATCAATTGCGGAAATTTGTCCACGTACGTTAATTTATGGACCAAGTCTTGTAAAATTATTTTTCTCAATCCAGCAATTAATAAGCATGACGGAACCTAGAAATGAGAACGTAAGTGACACCACCACTGGCCTGGCGGCTCTTGTAAGTGGCACCACCTCTAGATAGTTGGGTGTGGATCTCTCTCGCATACCGAACGCCTCTCACCAAGCGCACCACTACGTGCGGTCGATGAGGCAGAGCCTAGGGCACGCGTGATCCAGCGACCAACGACACAGGACAGGATAGGGCGTGTGCGAGAGGCCTGCAGGATGGGGGGCTCTCGTGCCCGGCCCGCTGTGGTCCCTTCTCCCGAGAGAGGGGTTCTTGATACGTCCAATTTGCATCACTATTTTATATAATAATTTACTGTTATTCATTGATATATTTCATATTAAGAGATGATACTTATGTTATATCATTTTTTTGCATGGTTGATGACTTTTGGAGCATGGACCGTTGCAGTCAGGATTCTGATGAAAAAGGGGGCTGTTTGGAGGAGAAATTCGCGAAGATCAGAAAATCCGGAAAAATATATGAAAAATCCTATTTTTCCAGAAGACGAAGATTGCTAGAAAGGGAAGTGGAGATGGGCCAAAGGAGGCCCACACCACCCCTGGCGCGGGCAACCCTAGGCCGCGCCACCAGGTGGTGTGGCCACCCTGTACCACTCCTGGCTCTTCCCTTTGGCGTATATTATCCCCACGAAACCCTAAGACTCGGGGAGCGACCATAGAAAGATTCCGCAGCCTCTGCGGGGCAAAAAACACCGAGAGAGAAAGATCTCTCCGGCAGATAGAATTCTGCTAGGGGAATTCCTTCCCGGAGAGGGGAGATCGTCGCCATCAACACCACCATCAAGCTGGACTTCATCGGGATCATCATCATCATCACCACCATCATCTCCACCAGCACCATCATCACCACTTCATACCGCTGTAACAATTGGGTTGAATCTTGCATAGTTCTTAGGGGAAACTTTCCCGGTGTTGATTACTCCTTGTAGTTGATGCTATTGAGTGGAACCATTGAATTATTGTTATGTTCAGATTATTATATATCATTATTTCATCTCTGATCTTGATCCATATGATATCTTGTGAGTAGTTCGTTTAGTTCTTGAGGACATGGGAGAAGTCATGTTGTTAGTAGTGGAACTGTGTTGAGAAAGATTCAATGGTTTGTTAATTAAGTTGTGGTGTACTTCTTCTAGTGGTGTCATGTGAACGTCGACTACATGACACTTCACCTATATGGGCCTAGGGGAATGCATTGTGTAATTGGCTACTAATCGTAGGGGTTTCCAGAGTGACAGAAACCTGAACCCCCGTTAGGAAAGCTTTGCACAAGGGATGTCAGGGTCTTAGAGTTTAAGTTGTGGTTAGATTTTTATCTTAATTACATTCTTGAACTTGCGGATGCTTGCAAGGGGTATAATCACAAGTATGTATTAGTCCTAGGAAGGTCAGTATATTAGCATAGGTTCACCCACACAACACTTAGCAAACTAAAGAAGATTAATCAACTATATGAAGCGAAAGCACTTGATGATATTCTCATATGTCCTCGAGAACATTTGGTAATCTTAATAATACAACCTGCTTGTCCTTTGCTAAAGAAAGGATTGGGTCACTTGTTGCATTTATTCTTATTGTCTTTTATTTACTCGTACTTTATTTACTTGCATTATCAAAAAACCCTAAAAATCCCTTTGCTTAGTATTTGTAGAGAATTCCTGATCCATACCACTCATCAACACCTTCTTCTCCTCGTTGGGTTTGACACTCTTACTTATCGAAAATACTGCGATACACCCCCTATACTTGTGGGTCAACAAGACTATTTTCTGGCGCCATTGCCGGGGAGTGAAGCACTATTGGAAAGTGGAACTGGTAAAGGAAACTTCTACTATGAGTATTGTTTATTTATGTTTGTTACTTTATTTCAATATGGATAATTCGCTGAGTTTCTTATTTCATAATGCTACTACCACTGCTAAGGTAGTAGATGAACCACCACCTGCTGAGAATGATACTTTTAAAATACCTACAAGAATTATTGATCGTGTTATGGATAACTACTATGTTGGGGATGGAACTGTCCATCCCGGTGATCATTTGCTTTTTATACACGAATTATGCGGGTTGTTAAAGTGTGCAGGTATTACAACAGATCAAGTCAAGAAGAAGTTATTCTCATTATCACTGAAAGGAAGAGATGAACAATGGTATAAACTGCTGAAGAATGGTCAAGCTCTTGAATGGGAGGAAATAGTGCTTCTCTTTTATTCTAAATTTTATCCTCCTAGGGAGATTCATAAAGATCGGAATCAAATATACAAATTTTGTCCTCTTGATGGAGAGATTACAGCTCAAGCTTGGGGGAGATTGAAGTTAATAATACTCAAATGTCCCATTCATGAGCTCCCCAATAATATTATTATCAATAACTTTTATGCAAGGCTTTCTCTTTATGATAAGGATCTATTGGATGCTTCTTGTGCTGGATCATTTACACGCATCGAAGAAGGAGCTAAGTGGGATCTTCTGGACCGTATTCAAGACAATACTGAAGCATGGGAGAATGATAAATGAAGAAAGTTAGGTATAAATTATGATTATGAATGCATTGAATCTTTTATGGGAACTGATGACTTTCAAAATATTAAGAATGCTTATGGTCTAGACTCTCAAGCTATTGCAACTTATTTTAAGGCCTTTGCTTCCTATATTGAAGTTCCTAAAAATAAGTGGAATAATTATCATGAACCTTATAAAGATGTTAACAGTGTTCCTGCTAAAAATAGTGAAGTTTACACTACTAATCATGTTTTACCTGAACCTTACATTGAGAAAATGTCTTTCCTGGTCAAGGTAAAGGAACATTCTATGATAGCTAGTATGGTTAATGAAAGTACAAATAAAGCTATTGAACCTGATGAACAAGTAGCTATTGAACCTATGATAGCACATGTGAAAGACTTTGTCACTAAATATGTAGGAGATGGACACAATATTATTTGTAAGGGTACTTCAAGTATTGTTTCACAAAATAGTGTTATAAGAACTAGTATTCATGTGTTTTCTGTTAGAATAAGTGATCATTACTACGATGGTCCTTGTGATAGTTATATTGTTAATTTTATACATGATACTGAAAGCTACTATGAGAGAGGGAAAAGTGTTCTTATGCATCTCAATAATATTAAGTTTCCTCACTTTATGCTAAAAATCTTTATGTTGCACTTGTTTTGCCTTCCTATGCTAGTAGCCTTTGGTTTCAACAATTTAGTTGCTTACAAAATTCCCTTGCATAGGAAGTGGGTTAGACTTAAAGATGTGTATTTTTGCTTCTTGATGCTCTCTTTTTCTTCAATTCATATTCTTATGTGAGCATCATTAAAATTATCATGCCCATCTTAATGTCTATAAAGAAAGAGCTTTTTGGGAGACAACCCAATATATTTGTGCTTTCAGTTTGCTTTCGTTTATTTGAGTCTTGGAAGTTATTACTTCGGTAATAACCTATCCTTATCCCTTTTGTTTGCTTTTTGTGTCAAGATCAACCCCTAATGAAAGAGAAGTAATATGTGGGGAAGTTGCCGTCCCGAAACAGATTTTTATGCTTCACCATAAAAATTTGTGAGAGATCTCTATACTTCAGATTCAGCTTTGCCCCAGATTGTTATTTAACTTTCGTTAGTTTTGCACATTTTTATTTGAGCAACAGAAGATTTTCGAAAAAATTGACCTTTACCTGTCTGTTTTGACAGATTTTTGACCACTCTTACATTTGCCTCTTAAATCGATTTCCTTTTGGAATTCTTTTGGGCTTTCAAAAGGAGTTGTTTCAGTAGCTTATGTTTTGATGGGTTTTAGTTGAAATTTAACTTAAATGGTTTATTACCTCGCTTATACTAATGTTGCTAATGAGAATTGTGTGAAGTTTTGTGTGAAAGAAATTTCCAGGTTAGTAGAGAAAATGGTGTAATAAGAAAGTGAAAGGTTTCATGACTCAAGCAATATGTGTATGAAGATGAAGATATTGATGCTATTCAAGTGGTAACTCCAGAAAAATTCATTAAAGACCAAGTTCAAATACCTGTAGAGTCCGTTTTCGAATAGGTAATAGTTCTGGTAAGAAAAGTTCCGCGAAAAATATGTCCAGTTATATTTTTGCAGTTTTTATCCAACAAGGAAAGCAACGAAGCAAAAGAGGGACGTAAACGGAGCCTGGGTGGATCACACAACCCTGTAGCGCGGGCCCACCCCTGGCCACGCCACCAGGTGGTGTGTCCGCCTCGGACTCCGTCTCCGACCTGTTTTCTCCTAGTACTTTCCTTTTGTTGTAAAAATTCGTAATATATAATCCCCCGGATCCCTCGAGGTTCGTATATTGTGTTCTCTTCGTGTTTTTGTTTCGATCTGTTTCTACCGGGAACTATTCTTAAAGTTTAGAAGCACAATGATCTCTACCAAGGATAAGGGAAAAGAGCCTGTGGAAGAGGATCCCCGAGACCCTGGGCAGGAGAAGGAGATCGAGAGTAAAGATGAAGAGGAGGCAAAGCATCCGCACACCAGCACTACCATTGCAAGCATTGGAGTGTGGCAAACCCTGCCAGGATCAGAAGGACTGCACGCGCTGTTTGGCTCCACGGTCATCATCTCCACGCACCAAGAATCCTCTCCATACCCTTATCCGCATTAGTTCCAGAATATGCCCAAGGAGAAACTACCCTCCAATTGGGATATGCCTCGTTCTAACCATGCAGGAAAAGAAGACTTCAAGGAGGAAGAGTGGGGAAAGAACCACAAGAGCTGGAATTCGCAACCCGACATGACCATGAGCCGTATTGAGGAAAACTCGGAGTTGATTCGTACTCTCACCTTCGAGATTGAGGACTTGGGGAAATTAATCAAAAACCTCATTGAGAGAATACCACCACCACCAAAGGAGTAATTCGTCATCAGGTTTTGGCATCCCCTTGGTTTGTTCCAAGCTTGGGGGAGTGCCGCGGTATCACATCACTATCTTATTTTTTTTACCTTTCTAGTAGAGTCATATCATGAATAGAGAAGTTATTATGTCGGATGGTCTGCATTATGAAAGTACCCCCCCCCCCCCTCTCGCTAGATATCTATGTATCCCTTGGTGTGATTTGCCGTTACGGAATATTAATGAGAAGTTCTATCATTTACTCTTTTGCATATCTTATATTTGTTTTCAATTGCTATTATATGATTAATCTTGTTGTTAGTATTGGTATCACTTTGGGATCATTGAGTTAATTTAGTTGGTTTTGGCAAACCTGGCTTGGTCAGTAGCAACACTATTTTTGAGAGTTGAATGAAAAAAGATAAAAAGTACTCTAAAGAAATATAATTTCATCATCTTTCTTTCTTGATTTGCTCATAAGCTTAGTATTTTCTAGTTAAGATCTTTTGTGCTTCCAAGGAAGATTGCATGTTTGTTTTTATCACCTGTATGTTTGTTTGTTTCCTTCAACTCTTATACTTGCTACTCATCCTTGCTAGCCAAAAACTTGTACTGAGAGGGAATTCTTCTCGTGCGTCCAATCCTTAAACCAAAATCTATGCCATTTGTGTCCACCATACCTACCTATTAGCATTATTGCTATTCCAAGTAAATTCATGTTTTTATCTACCTTCTAAATTAAACTTGTTATGTGAAAATTAGTGATTAAAGCTCTCACGAACTTGATGGCACACTTTACTTTTCTGGCACTTAATAAACTTGAACCATTGTGCCCATCTATGCTACGTATATGATTGCGCTTTATAAGTTGAAGTTAGCAGAACCATGTATCATGGGGAACGTTTTCAACATTGCACTTGTACATTGTACCCCATTGATATCATGATTCTTTTGCTTATGGATCCTGGTGGTGTGAAATAAAAGGGGAACTTGTAAGATCATGGAGTTTGTATGTGTGTTAGAGACACGCAAGGGCCGCTAGCCTAAGCCATGCCTAATCATGGTGGAAACTTGTAGCATAACCATAATGATCATTCTATGAAGCATCCTCAATAAAAACTTACGCAAATAGCAAATAAAAAGATCGATGAGATGCTCATTGTCTACTTGCCTTGTCATTTTGATTATGGGATAGCTCTTGTATCCTGTGCAAGGGGTACCCCGTTGGCGGTTCTCTATGATACATATGTACTACAATGACAAGAGCTTACTTGTGACTGAAGTTGAGTAGCATGAGGTTCAGTCTTCATAAGTAAGGGGCATGAGATTTCAACTTATAACTTGTCAAGCATATCCTCATATTTGATCACTTTAACCTTAATCACCTAAAGATGCCTATGATAGGGGCAATGAGAGATGAAAGCTAATAAGTACCATAATTTTTGGAAGCTCTTTATGAAACTTGAGATCCCTGCTTCCCTCTGCGAAGGGCCTTTCTTTTACTTTTTAGTTGAGTCAGTAAACCTATTTCCTTCTATCTCAGCAAGTATTTTGAGTTGTTGTGTTTCATTCATTGATATG
The DNA here is from genome assembly GCA_910589775.1 of Avena eriantha. Taxonomy (NCBI): domain Eukaryota; kingdom Viridiplantae; phylum Streptophyta; class Magnoliopsida; order Poales; family Poaceae; genus Avena; species Avena eriantha. Next base: position 487,908,478 of record OU342741.1, on the reverse strand, counting down.
ATGATTTATTCAATCATGTTTCTTATGTTCCTTGTTTTGCACATTGCTCTTATCTTAGTGAATACTACTTTGAAAGCTATCATTGAAAACCCTTTACATGTGAACTCCTGCAAATTGTCAACTATTCTTTGACCAAGAGCTAAGTTTGCCATTACCAATTATGATTTACTTTATGTATATTTATTGTGTTTCCTTTACCTATTACAAGTTAAGTTATATAATGGTGAGTTGCCTGCTATTATGATCTATGTATTGATGAATGTGATGCTTCTTGTCCGTGTTCTTTTATCGACTCTTCACTCCATAAAGTTAAGGTCATGTTTATTAAGCTCAGTTTCGCTTGAGGACAAGCAAAGTCTAAGCTTGGGGGAGTTGATACGTCCATTTTGCATCACTATTCTATATCATAATTTATTGTTATTCATTGATATATTTCATATTAAGAGATGATACTTATGTTATTTCATCTGTTTTTGCATGGTTGATGACTTTTGGAGCATGGACCGCTGCAGTCAGGATTCTGATGGAAAAGGGGGCTGTTTGGAGGCGAAATTCACAAAGATCAGAAAATCCGGGAAAATATATGGAAAATCCTATTTTCTAGAAGACGAAGATTGCCAGAAGGGGAAGTGGAGATGGGCCACAGGGGGCCCACACCACCCCCTGGCGCGGGCCACACTAGGCCGCGCCACCAGGTGGTATGGCCACCCTGGCCCACTCCTGGCTCTCCCCTTTGGCGTATATTATCCCCACAAAATCCTAAGACTCGGGAAGCAACCACAGAAAGATTCCGCTGCCTCTGCGGGGCAGAAAACACCGAGAGAGAAATATCTCTCCGGCAGATAGAATTCTGCCAGGGGAATTCCTTCCCGGAGTGGGGAGATCATCGCCATCAACACCACCATCAAGCTGGACTTCATCGGGATCATCATCATCACCACCACCATCATCTCCACTAGCACCATCATTACCACTTCATACCGCTGTAACAATTGGGTTGAATCTTGCATAGTTCTTAGGGGAAACTTTCCCGGTGTTGATTATGCCTTGTAATTGATCGAGTGGAACCATTGAATTATTGTTATGTTTAGTTTGTTATATATCATTATTTCATCTCTGATCTTGATCCATATGATGTCTTGTGAGTAGTTCGTTTAGTTCTTGAGGACATGGGAGAAGTCATGTTGTTAGTAGTGGAATTGTGTTGAGAAAGATTCAATGGTTTGTTAATTAAATTGTGGTGTACTTCTTCTAGTGGTGTCATGTGAACGCCGACTACATGACACTTCACCTATATGGGCCTAGGGGAATGCATGGTGTATTTGGCTACTAATCGTAGGGGTTATCGGAGTGATAGAAACCTGAACCCCCGTTAGGAAACCTTTGCACAAGGGATGTCAGGGCCTTAGAGTTTAAAGCTGTGGTTAGATTTCTATCTTAATTACTTTCTTGTACTTGTGGATGCTTGCAAGGGGTATAATCACAAGTATGTATTAGTCCTAGGAAGGTTAGTACATTGGCACAGGTTCACCCACACAACACTTAGCAAACTAAAGAAGATTAATCAACTATATGAAGCGAAAGCACTTGACGATATTCCCGTGTGTCCTCGAGAACATTTGGTCATCTTAAGTAATACAACTGGCTTGTCCTTTGCTAAAGAAAGGATTGGGCCACTTGCTGCATTTATTCTTATTGTCTTTTATTTACTCGTACTTTATTTACTTGCATTATCAAAAACCCCTAAAAATCCGTTTGCTAAGGATTTGCAGAGAATTCTTGATCCATACTACTCATCAACACCTTGTGCACCTCGTTGGGTTCGACACTCTTATCGAAAATACTGCAATACACCCCCTATACTTGTGGGTCATCAGTTCTCCACTGCGATGGTGACATGTGTCCTCCTGGGCCTCCATCCCATGGTCAGAAATAATTGGGGGAGACGTGGATAGACAAATTGGCCAAAACTGTCAATAGAGTGTTTGTTGACAAGACGACTGAGTTTTGACCGGTTTACCAAGTGTTTTAGGTACATTCGATGAAAAGCACAAGACGATGTTCGACACCTCAAAAGTGAAAATATGAGAACATTTCCACTACTTTTTATCTATTTTTAGTCGTAGGAAACTCATAATATCAAGCTTGGTTGCTCTATGGAATGTACGGGTGAAAGAAAATCACGCACACAAACCTTATTGCACCCATTAAACCTTCTTATGCAACGATGGAGAAGAACTCCCCCAAAGTTTAGGTGCTATTGAAAAGCATTCCAGATACTCTGCAGTTCTTAGAGCGGAGACTCTGGTGTTCTAACACTAGAAACTCTGGCCTAATCCCCAAAGTATCCGGCATGAAGTCTCCACACCCCTCTACTCTGAGTTGCTCCAAGTGTGACAACTCCCAGTATATCGGTCTAGAGACTATTCAGAGTCTTGGTTCAAAGAATCTGCCTGGGTCTGGCTAAGTGGGAGACTCCGGTCATTCCATATTAGAGACTCTGTAGAAGGCCAAAAATTCCTAGAACGTGTGGGCCCCCAGGTTAATCCTCCGAGAATCCCGGTTATGCATATCACCACGATCCCATGATCAGTCTTCGTGTCACATAACCGACGAGTATCAAAATAAATATCAATTACTTAAGAGGTTACAAGTCACATCCTAGTTGCCATTATTGCTACATCAATCATCATCAGTGGAACTTTATCAAAGCTTTGAGGCCGATCCATGCCTTAACCTACAGGTAGCTAATTGGGAGAACGTCCTAGCTCGCATAGTCGTCGCCGTCACCTTCTTCTTCACTTACTTATCAAATCTGACAGTTAATAGCTAGGGACAATGCTAGTGAGTACTTTTAATATACTCGTAAACCACCTTAAGAGAACAATAATAATAAGAGGATATGCAATATGGTTGTGGTAGTAGGAGGGCTCCAAGGGAGGTTCTTTTCTCAAATAGTTTCTCTTGTAGATATATCATGTCTATATCTTTGTTGAAAACTTTTGTAGAACATTTTGAAAATATTTGAAAAGTTTTGGAAACTACTAGGATTGGGTCACCCTATTTCATCTCTCAGTCATTTACTGACCGAGCTTTCCTTCTTCCATGATCATTCCGAGATCACCTCACTCCCTCCATGATTACTCTGGACCACCCTGTTTTGAAAAACTTTTTTTTGAAAACAGTCAAAACCAGCACCGCTCTACAACAGCCTTTCCAACCGTCCATAACTACGGACATGGCTATTCTAATAGATTTACACTCTGTAGAGGTTGTACACTTTACCCACACCATCCGGGTACCCTGCCCTGATCACTCACAGATCATGGGTCGAGCAACCGACCAAGACTCTCCGGATGCCCCTCTAGCATAGGCCCTACCCTTTGAGTTGTTCCTCTCAACACTAGGACGTAGGGTACCAGTGGACCAACCGGAGAACATCCGACTCCTCGAGAGTGAGCACTTTCAGTTAGAGGCTCATAGTATCTTCTGGCTGCTCTTGAAGGTGGTTCACACCTCCCCTAGGTCACTGCTCTCAATAGATGGCCCTTTCTAATTAAGGGAAGCCCGACATTTGAGAGATGTGATCCCTTAAAGTAGTTGCAAGGAATCCCATACCAGAGTAGACAAACTTAAAGCCATGCCTAGTCCCATACCAGGATAATATGGTTGCACATGTTAATTGTTCTAGAAAACTTCAAAGAAACGGGTGCGTTTTCGTAAACATTTTTCTCCTTCTCCTCTTTAGCACCATTTGTAAAACAAAACCTTTTTACTCTCTCAAACTTCTCTTGGTAGGTCAGAACACACCAAGGTTTTACCATAAAACATTTTGTAAACTTTTTCGAGGTCTTCCCAACCTATAGTTTTTTTTTGGCTAAGACGAGGTCTCCAAAGAGGTATGGTATTATACACCACTTACAATACTAGGGACAAGTAGGTGCCATCAAGGGGGTTGTACTTAGTAGTATAAAAGTGTAATGGTTTGGAGGAGCCAAGCCACTACCAGATATAGATCATCATATAGTATAACAAGGCAGTTTTGCATAAACAAGTAGATAAAACATGCATAAGTAAAATATTAGGACAAGGCTTATGAACAAGTAGGTGGCTTGCCTGTGATCAGAAATATGGCAATATGTCCCTGGGCGTCATCTTAGAAATCCATAATAACCAAATAATAACCATCTTCTTCCGGTCCTCGATATAATCGCCACTATCGTCGTCAAGGATAAAACATGCAAGCAAACAAAGGCCACAATCAACACAAGACATTCAAGCACCAATCCAATACAACACAATCAATACAAAAGTCACAACTATTCAATAGGTTTTGATATTTTGAGTTCAAAGCCACTGAAATTACTTTATTTGTCTTTGTGAAAATTCCTTTTGAATTTAATGGTCAAATACCACCTAAGGAAGGGGTTTTGAACAAAGGCTTGGGTCTGTATGATATCAATATACAAAATAGATATCATCAGATAGTTATTTAAACAACAAGGCCACCAAAAGTGGTTTCATGGTTTTATCATTTTTCTTTAATTTGATATGGATTTTCGAGTGAAAATAGTCCTTGTTTTGATGAATAAATCCCTAGAAAAGTTTTGTAGCTCAAATAAATTTGTCCTCAATGGTTTTTGTAGATATTTCTTTTTAGGATTTTTGAGAGTTGGATTCACTCCAAAATAGTTACAGAATCCCCTTGGGAAAATCCCAAAGTCAGTTCTAGTGGCAATTTGTCTTTTTCACTAGATATAATCTACAAAAGCTTTTGATACGAATCAAAAGACACCTAGTAGGTATCGGAAATACGTTCCTAGAGAAATTGGATCCATCATTTTTGAGGTTGTAGAACTACTAGAGTGATTTATCTAGTGAAACAATCCTAAACAGAAAGGTTTAATTCAATAGAATTTATGAGAGACTCAATAAATCTTGTTCTACTACGTTTCGGTAGATCTTGATGTACCTTAGTACTGAATGTTGGAATTAGGTTAAAACATTTAAAGTTTGACCTAGGGAAATTTCTAAAATCAGAAATTAACTGTTTTTATCATTTTTGCCAGAGGAAAACCCTAGCTCAACGTGGCATGAGACTATTGCTATTCGATAGGTGTTTCTAGTGTCTTCTAGAGGAAGTTGGATTTACTCCACTTGAAGTTATTAAACTCCATGGGAAATTTATTGAATGAAAAAGGTACTGTTTGGTAGATTTAAAGCCAGAAATTAATAGATATTATTTTTGGTCTGGTGTTGGGTCTGCATGCTAGAGAAAACATGTGGTTACATGTGTAAAATTGTATCTGGGTAAAATATGGTATGTTATATTTTATTTAGTATTTAAACCTAGTAGTAGAAACTAGGACTGAATTAAGGCTATTTTAAAAGAAAAGGGGGAAGGGGAGCTCGCGGGCCTGATCTAGAGGAAACTGGGCCACGCGGAGCAGAGTCGGTCCAGCTGGCTCCACGGGCGAGCGCGTGGGGTGCGCGAGAGGCTGGTTCGAATTGGCCCGAGAGGGGCCCACCTGCCAGTGGCTGCGAACGACGAACCGGTATCTGGCGATGTTGGCTGTCGGATCTAGAAGAGATCGACAATCCCGCATCGTCTTCAACCTCGGGAGATGGCCATGACACCGAAACCCTAGAGCACACGGGATCTATCCATGAGCTCACCTATGGTGCCTCTCAGGCGGCAAGGAGGTGACTGGAAGACTCAGAGCAACACGGGGACTCCAGAGAGGGGCGGGAGCGGCAACTCTGACGCAAGAGTTCGATGCACAAATCTCCGCTAGTTCGGTGAGCTTCGGTGCTCACCGGGACAAGTCTTGGCAGGGCTACATGCCACTCGTGAGGAGGCGGAGTGGGTGTTGTAGTCCGAGGAAACGCATGGGAGGCCTTGCTGGTGACGCTCCGCTCGGGCATGCAACCGGTGGCGTGTTCTGGAGTTCCTATAGCAAAGGGGCGACACATGAAGATAGTTCAGAGGGAGGGGAGTAGGTCTGAGAGAATCAAGCGGAGCTGGGGAGATCAAGGTCGGTCGCATTCTTGCATGCAAGCAAGGAACCAAGAAGGTTTCTCCTCCTTATCCAAAGCAGCAGCGTGAGAGAGAGCTCTCGGGGGTCTGGGGAAGGAAGAGGGAGTGGAGTGGTGTGGAATGGCAGGGTGGAGAGGGGAGGCACTACCCTCTAGCCCCTTTAACTAGAGGGGTGTGGCTCATGGTGGACATGGCTCATGAGAACAAGAGATAGGGGGTGAGGGTCAAGCATTTGCTAGTTTGGGCGGCGGGTGGTTGTTCTGGTGCTCTGTGGTGCTGCAAAAGGGAAGAGGTGGAGCAGGATAGTAGCATCAAGCAAGTTTTTATGGCTAGAAAAGGGAGTAGCTCTTGTATCCTTCATAGACAAACACAAAATACAAGGGGGTGGAAGTTGCTACAGTGTAGCTCAACCAGATGGGGGTGTGGTTGCTGTGTAAAATTATTGTACAAGTTTTGATGAGGGTTGGAGATGTTTTGGTAGTGGTTTTGTATTATGATCAAATTAGCCACATTTGATGATCATGGGGTAATACTTGAGTTTTGATCTTGACAAGGTGGGGTAGAAGTACTGGTAGATAGATATGGTCAAGATATACTTCCAAGAATTATTTGAGATTTATCAAAATATTTTACATTCTTTTTATAAAAATTATTGAAAAAGAGCTGAATCTATTTTAAGGAATTTATTTTAAATTTTTGAATTGTAGAAAGGAGGTTTTTGGTTTGATATGATCCTAAACATCAATTCAAACATTGGAGATTTTTCTCAGAATTTATTGAGACAGGAAAGTATTTAAAATATTTATTTTCTCAATTTTGCCATATAAAAAGGGTAAAAAGAAATACTAAAACTCTTCAAAAATATTTATTTTTGAAATGGGAATATGAGAAAAAATATATAGGCCTCAAATGTGTCTAAAGTTTGAGAAGTGTTTTGGAGAAAAACTAATTTTCTTTTGGAGGAGTTTTGAAGTTTTTGTTAAATAAAAGAATTAAATAGTTTTTGGGGCAAAATAATTATGGCAAATAGTTGATAAATTTTTATCTCCAAGGTAGATGATGTCCACATAGTGTATCTATAATTTTAAACCTTGGGTTTTGAAAATCCAACTTGATTTTGGAAGGAAACAAGGATCTTGGGCAATGTTATTTTTATACCTTCAAAACCTTGTTGGATTTAGGAGCTGAAAGCTCCCCTTGGGTCATGGGCTAGATGTATAGAGAGACCAAGTGATGTAGATGATCATGGTGCATAGGATTGGGGTTGATCATTGTTCAGATTTTTTAGGATTGATGCCAAAGTTGGCTAAAAATAAGAGCGTCAAAGCAGATTAGTATTTAGCTTCAAAAACCATGTGGGTTTTTGAAGCACAAGGCCCCAATTGGAACAAGTGAAGTATGGATGGATAAACCTTCATGAGTAGATCATAATCATGCAAATATTTGGTCAAAGTAAGATAACATGGAGATGCGAGCTTCTGCCAAAATAGACATGTTGATAAGATTTACAGAAAAGGTTATTTTCTTGCCTGTAAAACCATCAAGAACAAGTGGGTCAACGGGTGATTTAGTCAAGGGAAAGAGCAGGACTTGTAAGTCTTTAATATGGTTCAAGTGCATTTCCAAAAATGCACAAGGGTTGGGAAAGAGAGAGACTCAAAGATGTGATGTTGATAACAGTTCCAGACTTAGTCATTTTTGGCAGATTGTGGTTTTTGACTTGAATACAAGAGGTGATGATTTTGAGAGGATGCAAGATTCCAAACTCATCATCAAGTGGATGAGGTTGAAGTGTAGATTGAGTAGAGAGGATCCATGCTTATAGTTGGTTTTCATTGAGTTGGAAACTATTAGAAAGGCATAACTTTGACCTAATCTGGTTAAGGGATTAGATGATCACTCTAGTGTCTAGAGATCATATCAAGCTTGGATAACTTGCTTAGGGTTTGTATTTCTTAAACAAGTTCAAACCTAGAGGATGAGCTCCTAGATTATCTCACTCTAATTCCTAAGCAAACAAGTCAAATAGCAGATCAAGACAATTCATCTTACAAGCAAACCAAACTACTACTAGGGTTACCATAAATCCTAGCTTGAGGTAAGGATGGGTATTTCGAAAGGTTGAAGTTCGAATAAGGTGAGAGTCCTTGGTATTTCTACCAAGACTAGAAATCAAAGATTAGATCATTTGGAAGTTCTATCTTGAAAACATGAGGAGATTATATCATATAGATCTCCATGATTTTCTTAATAGAACCTAGGAAAAATAACTGTTGTTGCAAGGGCATCTTGGCATCAGGTTTTTGAAATGCCAGAATATTTGAGAATCCTATATAACTAAGAAGATCATCCCCACTAACAATATTTCTCTCAACATGTATCCACCTCAGCATCTACCTCCTAATCAATCACAGCCTGCCACCTAATGCATAGGAAAAATTAATTATTTGTTTTGAGCTAGACCAGTTTCCTTCCTCCCGAGTGACGTCTGAAATCCGTGCGGCCGACTACCCTTCTTCTCTCCACTCCAGTCGGTTCAGCTTCATCTTCCTATTTTTATTGCTCTGTCCCCTTCTCTTCGCCTACTTTTACCTATTTTACAAATCCCTGCCTGATTCTTACCATGTCCCCTCTGGCCCTTCTAATTCTCCTCCTAAATGTCCATCTATCACAGGGCTAATAGCTACCGATGGCTCTTGGAGGTGGATCCAGACGTAGTACATGTTCTTGTCTCAATTTGAACCACCATGGTGCGCCCAGGGCAAAACCATCGGGTCATCATTTGGTGCTTCGTCGTTGCGTGCATGTTTGAACGGCCTGGTACTGGTATTTTCCCAATGATCAGTGAAGTTGGTACTCTAACTAATTGCCACTGTATATTGCAGGAAGTAAGCGACAACATGGATGGCTTTCTCTATTGTCATGGCATAGTGTTCCTTTGTCTTTGCTGAGTGTACTAAAAGTTGAGAGGTATGATGGTCAAAATGGTGATGAGCGCTCCCTACCATTTCAATTGGCTTTGGCAATCTCATACACGATTAAATGGTATTGTTTGGCATTTTATTTATTGGGGAAATCTATATATCAGATCAAGTGGTATTCTTTGGCATCGTCTTTAAGGGAATCAACATTCAGAATATCCTCCAATATCAAGTGAACCTTTTATGGGACTGTTCTTTGCTATGAAACCTGCAGTGCTTCGAGAAAACACATTTAAATCATGGGAAAGATAAGGACTGCAAACAAGACATCAACATATTGTATGCCAATAACGGCAAACTATTTGAAAATATACTCCAATATTCTATTGATGGAGAATTCAGGTTGTTAGCGCCTAAACATGAACTGACCCCAACACAGTCATTTCCTCCCTTGCATAGTTAATTGTTGTGGTAGACTATCTCTTTCCCCCAAACTCAGAACATATTTCCATGTTTTCGTTCAGACTAAGTTTACGCCTCAATTATCTAAAGATTAAGTAATGTTTATGCTCAGGAGCACGATTGTTGTATAGGAAATACTTCAGGGAGACGCGAAGATCATGCAGTATCAGTACCTCTGTTACCTGGATTAATCTCCCTAATCTCTTCCAAATCCTGGTAGAGATTAATCTGGCAGAGCAGTACCTCGGTTTCTTGGCCGTATCATGCAGTATATGTACCTCAGTAATGCGGCAAGCACTCTCAATGACTCCTCGGGTACTACATCTCTTCTTTTCTGATTCAATAACCATATCCTCCAAAAAACATTACGGCCAAGATTTGAAGTACTGCTCCCCACCGGATCTCCTCTAGCATCATCACACATCGAGTACAACTTTTATATTATAGTGAAACCTAAAATATCTCTATGGAGCTGACTAAGCATTGGCTTCTCTATGTTCTACGTTTTTTCTTCAGTAAAATATGTTGCACTCAATAACAGGAGCACTAACAATGCATTCAGTGACCAGATATGCAGAGGAATGCGTTCATATTCTCCCACATACAACGAATCAATAATGTTTCTTCCATTTATATTTATTTATTTTTGCTTCAAGTGTTGATCTCTATATACCATTCTCCTTGAGGATCTATATAACATCTAATTTTCAGTAAATGTGCCGCAGCAACGCGCGGGGTATCATCTAGTATGTAAAATATGCCAGGACAGTTTTGTTAAATAGCTTTTGTCAACTGAGGGTGAGGTAAGGCGTATATCATCTATTGCACCTTCAGGTGCATAAGCACAAACAAACAACAAGCAAACACTGCATCACTAAACAAGAAAATTTTTTGTTCCCTCTGTTTTTTGTATTCTGGACAGCTAATAAGGGTTGCTGAAAGTGAGATGTTACAGAACGACCAATTTTGGGGGTTACGTGTAAAAGACACCCTTTCTCCCCTAGGAAAGATTCGGCCTTTCACTCTCTATCCTCCATTGTTGTTGAGATCCAAAGTCTCAGCTCTCTCACTTTAGCCAATAGCTCTTGATGCCCTTTTGAAAATCAAGGGAGAATACCTAGATCTACACTTCCATTAGAAATTTGATTTCCCCCATATCCCATTGAGAAACTTGTTACTCTTGAGTTCTGAGAACCCTAGACGAAAGAGGTCGCCCCCAGAGCTCTCTCTTAACGTTGTGAAGCTTTGTGATCATGTTAGGAGCCTCTAATTATGTTGCGTAGATTGCCCCAATCTTTTCTGTAAAGGTTTCGTTGTTCGCCTTCAAGGCCATCGCATAGTGGATCGAGTACCCACTTTTATGGTGCTCACGCGGGAGAATAAGGTGAGCCTTGGTGGCGTTGATGACCTTTGTGGCGCCACACTTCTCCAGCAAAGACGTACTTCCCCTTAAAAGGAAGGAATTTAGGGAATGCATCTTCAGTTTCTTGATTACGATTATCTCTTACATTTACTTGTATCGTTGTTATCTTGATTGTTATATAGAGAAATTCTCATAGTTGCATATTTAGAGTTTTACCTTTGTGTCAAACTTAAATTGACCTCTTCCTCTAGTCGCTTATATCAGTCCATTAAACCATCATCAACAGCCAACTCTACAAACATAGCACGTCTGGAGTTTCCTAGCAATGTGTTTCTCTGAAGGAAGGAGTTAAGATCTTAAGGGAGGTCCATACCGACAATTGTGGCCACCATGCCTCTGTCATAGCCTTGTGGCAAAAACCTTTAGACACGGATTTTTCTAGTTTACACCTAAGATGGATGCCAACAAGAGACATGTGTTGGCTACTAAATGTATGCTTGTCAGCCTCACATGTCGACTCAGGAGGTAAGAAAAAATTCTATTACCTGCCTTTTACCTAGCCTCAAGAGCTGAAGAAAGACGTCAATCACACAAATTCCAGATGTTATCATTTATTAGGTATAGCTCAAAATACAAAGTAAAATTGATACGAGATATGTCATTGGCTACATCCAGATTTCATGTTTCGTCACCAAAACGCACCTCTTCAACAGTGCAAACCCAACTTTCTAATCCACGCTCATTTAGCTACAAACATAACGCCAATAAGGAGCATTATGACACTTGAAAGATACGGCCACAAGATACCTCTGTTCCTGTGGAAGCCGGATCATTTTCTTGTGCTTCAAATTTTCCAAAAACATAAAAGGACAAACACTCACAAAGTTCAATATATAGTTGGCCCAATCCTGTATACTTCGCCAGAGAACAAGGCATTTGGTTTGAGTTAAATCCGTCCATTCTGCATGCCCTGCACAGTACGTATCACAATCAATGTTGGATGGTAATAATTTATTTGATACTGTAGCACGGAACATGTTAAACCACGGCATCCATAGATGCTTTAACAGTGTGGATATGCTCACTGAACCTTCCATAACAAGGGCTGAAAGAAAAACTCCTGTTGCTTCAGGGCTTAGCGATCCTGCATATGATAAAGGCTGGTAAGTTAGTGACACGCATTGGCGATGATCCAAATGCACATGACGGCAAACAAACTACTTTATTTTTTTAAAGGAGGGAAACCTCCTGCCTCTGCACTGATTGGTGCAAACAAACTGCTGTATACAGGTAGCATATCCCAGTTCTGCAGAACCGGTAGCAAGCAAGATTACAGGAAACACAAGTTGAAAATACTAACAAGCACTCCTAGTGGCACACACGAATATATCATGAATTTGTCAGTCTAAACAATTGTTTTCAAAACGTCATTGTAGCAACGCGCTTAAGAAATATGGCGCCCCTCGATAATAAGGCATCGGCCTCACCTTACAGTGGAGTGTACGCATCTGCCTCCTAAATCAAGAGCTTGCTCTCTCCTACAGTTTGTCAGTTTCCCATCTTCTCTGTTCGTTGTGTTAATGCTTTGCTCGGCTACTACATGCTTCCTTGAGTTACTTATGCATGTTCCCTTCCCTGAGCTTGCCTGGTACATGCAGTTTATTTAGTTATAATTAACTAGTACTCCCTGGCCTGTTTGGAAAAGGTGTACGTCCCTTTTGAACAAGATAACGAACCATTCCAATGAACCACCACTCTTCAGAAAAAGAGTCTGATGCTTTGCTGCGTTGAATGGATGTACTACTGAGTTGGTGTTTTAATTTGTTTCAACACTAGATTCGGATGAGTTTACGAAGACGCATCACCACATGCCGTAAGCGCATACAGATATTGTGAAGTGGGTGTGCCCCCCTCGCAGCTTTGAAATCAATGGTCGAACCAGAACTAGCTATCGCTCCATGCCACCATTGGGTCTCCATGAGATGGTCAAAGGAGAAGATCAAAATTTAAACCCAAAAAAAAGAGCCTAATCTTGAGGCAATTCTTGGGCTGAAGGCTATTTTCTAGGCAACTTTTACGGTACCTTTTACTACTCCTAAAAACTGACTAGTATAATCCGATCGGATGGCTGAGAATAATTTAGCCCAATAAGCCCAGCTAGTATTTATAAGTTGGAAAAAGAATCTAAAACCGGTTGAGCAGGAAGTGTTACGATCCCAGATTAAAAAAAAAAGCGTACGATCAGTATAGCTCGGCCGCCATCATTTCTCCCCTCGACTTGCTCGGCCGCCGCTCTCCCTCTGCCGCGTGCCAGCACTCGCGCCGCCACCCCTCTCTACTCTGCGCGGCGCCGCGCCTGCCAGCCCTCGCGCCGCCGCCACCCCTCTGCACTCTCTGCAGGCCGCCGCATCTCGACACTCATCTCCGATCTGCGAGCCGCCGCCACCGCCTCCACACGGGAGGTATCCCCACAGCCATCTACGCTGCAAACCCCTGCTCTGATCTCCGCGAAGCCTGGTATGTTTACGAATTTAATCTAAGTTTCGGATTGATTTTGCCTCTAGTTTGATACGTGGTTATGAGGCCAGAGATGTGATCCATGTGTTGTCCACAACAGTGAACGTTTGTGTAGCAGCCATGTAATTTCCCTTGGTGTTTTTTTGCAGTTCCAGGGTTGGTCTGGTAAACCGGTCTACTAGATTACTTGGGCATACACAGATTATGCGAATGTTTACTTGGGCATACATAAATTTTTCCATATATTTCAGCATTACGTGAATATAAGTAATAGATTACACCTATGCCCAAAATTTGTAACTTAGTCTGCGTAAGACACAATGTTACATAATGGCGCAATTAGAAATAAAGAGATTTTACCGTTAGGCATAATAAGATTAAGACCATAATAAATCTTCCGCGGGTAGCAAATGTAGTCTAAGCCCAGAGCTAAAATCATCGTGTATGCATCAAATGTTGATGATTATTTCTAGCAATTTCTGCTATCCATGCTCTGCTTTGGCCTGAGTTGCACATGCAAATGTCTGGTCTATAGTTATAGTTGCTTTTCCATACTATTTGATTGTGTACCACACTATGGGGATTGCTTTTTGTGTTCAGTTCATGTATTTCTTCCTGCTATTATGGTGTACGCTGACATGCTCTCTAACTTTTCTTTTCTGATTTGCACGTGCACAACTATGGTCCATAGTTGTGAATGCTAGCCAGATGCTTTTGTTATACATGATTTACGTGACTGCTGACATGAATGTTACTTTGATGATGACTATTTTCAGACATGGATGGTGACGGCGGTAGCTTGGAGCTGGAGGAGCTTGACGAGTATCAGCGTGTGGTTAGTAAGAGCATCTCCACTCGGTAAAGGACCAGTTCACAAAATCAGCCGGATGGGATATCGGTGAGATGACACAGGAAGAAGGCAGTTTGGTCAGGTTTATTGTATCCAGTGATTATGGCGAGCATGATGTGACTTGTGTCAATTCTGGGACGACTATAGAGAGTGTAAACTGCCATTGTCAGAAGATGCAGAAGATGCAGTGTGATGATATCCCATGCGCACATGTGTTTCGTGTTCTCACACAATTGGGCATTTCTGACATGCCCCGTTGTTGTGTTGCCGTTAGATAGACCATGCAAGGTAAAGATGCATTTGAACCTGAGAGGAATGTCAGTAGACATATTTGGACTGAGCAAATGGATCGGTACCGCGACATGCGCAACAAGGCTAATTCAGCTTTGTTTAAAGCTTCAATGAGCATGGAGAAATCACATAGAGTGCTTGAGTTTTTTAAGAGTCTTTCAGACGACGATGTGGCTAAGGATGATGATGATGATGCTGATTCTGGCGAGAGTGACGACGGAACAGAGACGGGAACATTTGGTCCCGTGCCTGCATATTTTTCGGGGTCGAAACAAGCTTTCAAGGGCAAAATCAAGGATCCAATACCGATAAAACCGAGAGGTGCTCCATCTAAGAAGAGGCCGAAGGCATTTTACGAGAAATTCAATTCCAGAAACAAAGGTAACTGCATGAAAATATTTATTAGTTTGCCTCGAAAAACAATAACATCTACACTGTTCTCCGTTGCCATTATTTACTGTCTTTGTTTTTTATAGCAGGCAATATTTGATTCGAGGAAACAAGTTATTATGTCTGTGATACTTCATATACAGGTGCGTTATAGAGCCATAAGATTTTGATGTGGATCAGCTGATCATGTTATTTCTAATCTTCCTAGTTGTGTTGCCATACTTGGAGCACGTGTTTCTGGCATCTGGTATTTGTGCAATTGTGTGTTACTTCACTTGATTTGTGCACAAGTTTTACTCCAGGTCACTATATTACTTCACTTGATTCATAGGCTAGCAGCATTCCTTTCAGGAAGGAGCTGACCAATATTTCTTTGTCCTGTTTTGTTATTTTCTGTACTGCACTTAAATTTGATTGTAAACTACATTTTAACCAGTCATGTGCTTCTCTGTAGATGAAAATCATCGTTAATAAGGAGATGAAGATGTCAAGGCTGGCAGAAATTCTATCAGATTCACTTGGATTATGATATTAATCTAGAAGGATATGTGTGTCTTAAAGCTCTTCTTTCACCAGCAGATTTCAAGCTTTTAGCATGAGATTAAAAAGTCATGTCTGCTGCCTTCCATCCCAAATTCTGATGTATTTCTATGCAAAGATGCATACAATTGTATAGAAATGCACACACGCAGAGCACGTGCCTTCTATTAAATTCAATAATCTCTTTTTAAACGGTCGGAAATATTGTTCGAGCTATATACAACACAACCATTAACCAGAATAGTGTATAGTATTTCCAAAAGTTACATTTTTCTTCTTCAAATCTGGTGCCTTCTTCTAAGTTACGGCGTCGTCTCGAGATGGAGGCGAGATATGACGGTCATATAAAAAAGGTAGAAGATGGAACGAAATCACGGGATAATTATTGCGAAATAATTCGTTTCCTAAATATCAGGGATAATTATTAAGAATCGGATCTGCAGATACTCCTCGGGGATATTAACTGCACATACGTAAAGGATGGGGGAGCTAAGCTGACCTCACGATCTGGTAATCTAAGCGTACGATGCGAAACAAATTACGTACTGTACTACTTAATACTCCCTCCATTCCATTGTATAGTGCCTATAGTTTTTGACACGGAAATTAAGAAACACATGAGGAGAGAGGAGAGAAAATTAAAATAGTTTTGGGGATTTCTCGTGGCTAATTGACGTGATAAAATAGAGGAGTTTGTGGGAGACATGAAACGTTATATACTTTATATAAACTCCCCCAAAAAATTGTCCAGACGAGTTGTGTAATTCAATATATCTTATATTTTAGATTTTTTTTTAAAAACTATAGGCACTATAGAATGTAACGGAGGGAGTATGTTGTAAAAGCACTATTTAAAAAATTGTACTGACTCGTGACATTATTTGACTATCGATGAGTGTAATCTGGGTGGATCAATATCACTACACCCGGCCAGTTGGGCTTTATTGGGCCGGGCCCATCTACGTCCTATTTCCAGTCCAGTGGGGATTTTGTCATCGGGAGACAACAGTATAAATTGAACTAGTCTTGTTTTTGACACTAGTATAAATGGCTATTATTCATTTGGGGTACTGTAAAACACCTCTTCTAAGTCATTGTACCGTTAAACTGTAGAAAGCAGAACACATATTGTATGCAGCTAATCAAGAGAAAAAAAGTGTTACTACGTACTTTCAATTGCTGGGTTTGAGAACAATGGGAATTCGTCTGCCACTGGGACTATGTATATTCTTTTACTCGTGAAGTAATCAAGGATCAGCTCTTTCCATGCACGAATTTGCGCTTGGCGGGCATCTCCCACTGGCTGCAAACTGCCGCGATGATCTAGCAATCAAGGCAAGGTATTCAAGCTGATCAAAGTATATCTGTGTAGATGGATTACGTGAAGTAAGATGGATCCTTGAAGAAGTCCGGCAGCTCAAAATCGCCCAATCGCTCCATCTCTCGCCGATCCTTCAGCAGCTAAACTCTAGCTGAGAAAAACAAAGATGCACTCAGGTCAGAAGACCGTCAATTCACAGAAGCACCAAGATAACCAAAGATTGACTGATAGTAATTTCAAAAACGAAAAGATAATTGCGCTCCTATATGTGCTGAAAAAAAGGCGGACTACTAACCCGGCGGAAGTTTGCCGATGCACGCAGTGGGGAGTTGTGGAATCCCTGATTGGTACCGGATCCTATATAAGGGAGATATATATTTATTCGAACTCGGAACTCGGAACTCGAAAACGAGATAGAATCCAACACCGCCGGAAGCCTACCTGGAGTCCTGGAGTCCTCGGAGGCGGCGGCGGAGAAAAAGTTTAAATAACCCTCACAACATTACTAGTAAAATGCTTACCCATGACCACGGAATTTGGATACCCATGGCGCACTACATGTGCGCCACGTCGCGCACTAGGTGGTGCGCTACGAGTAGTAAAAGTTAGTCATGGCGTACAACCTAGTACGCTACGGGTAAGGGTGGACAGTGCGTCACGGGTACGAGTTTCAAATTTCAAAAAAAAAGCGAAAGAGGAGAAGGATAAGGGGAGGAGTAAGAAAGGAAAGGTAGGTGGCCAGATTCGAATTCGTTTCTGTCCACACTTACTCGTGGCGCACTACAGTGGTGCGCCGCGGGTAAGTGGTCAAAAAAAATTTACAGTTAAAAATCTTCTTTTTGCCATAATTTTTTTCCTTTTCAGATTTTGAGATTCTAAAAAATCGCTAAATGATCATAGGCCGTTGCGAGTAGATGTAGAATTTCGCGTAGATCATATTTTATATAAATTTTTTTTCATCTTAGGTCGTATGCAAAAGTTATGATGTTTTACCATGTCATGACCTTATTTTGCAAAAAAAAGTCGAAATTCATGTTTGTTAATTTTTCTAAAATTTAGACCACATTACCTACCTATATATCAAAGAATTTCATTTTTTGAAGTGTTTTTTATTTTTTTACTTTTTCAAAAATAAAAAAGACGATTCAAGGGGGTGGAGTTGAAAATGGGCAGCACCCTTACCCGTGGCGCATGGCTCATGGCATAGAGGTGCCCCACGGGTAGTACACATAGCCGTGGCGCACCTATCAGCAGTGCGCCACAGCCGCAAGTAAGTGGGGTGCTGCCCTAGGCACCCTGGCCCACATAGAGTGGTGACCCACCTTTGGCAGATGCATCACGGGTAAGTGACCTATCCATGGGGCAGTGCTAACAAGTGCGCCACGGCTATTTACCCGTGGGGTACCACCTAGCATGTGCATCACAGGTGTGTATTACCTATAGCTGTTTTGCTAGTAGTGCAAGTTTGATGCAGTAACGTCGTAAACTTCAAACTAGTATACTTAACCCCTAGAATTCTCAAAACCATGCAATTGACCCCCTAAGGCCTCGTTTGGTGCTGGACTTTTCCTGGGGATCGGCGAGTATTATCCCAGTGTGGCATCCCGCTAAAACCACTACTAGAAAATCGCGGTGTTTTTGTGCATTGCATCATCATGACCGCATGCTTATGTCATCATGCCACATTGCATTTGAGCATCGTCATCATCTTGCATGGTTTTTCCTAAAAATAAAATAAATAAAAATGTTTTAGCCGGGGGAGGCAGCCAAAAGTCTAGGCCCAAAGGCCCAGCCTCAGGCCACCTACCACCCCGGTTGTAAACCCTAAACCTAACACCCATCCACCTACCTACTACCAACCCCACACCCCTCCCCGCCGCCGCAACACCCAGTCCACCTTCCTGTACAAGCGCGCGCCCTAGCTAACGTGCACCGTGACACACACCCGCGATGCGTCCCACTCCTGCCACTCCCGCGGTAACCCTCTGTAACTACCTCGGACCCTACGCTCTAAGTTCAAGCCTGGATGATTCAGAAGTGGTTAAAATAGTACAGCGGGGGCCCAGGGGCCACCCACGTGTAGACCCGTCGGCCGTCCTAACCACTTCCAAGACATCAGGACAAGAGCGAGCGGCGTAGGCAACAGGCGAAGAGATCAAATACATACACAAGTGAGTATGTATGCAAGCTACCTTACAACAGTTCTCAGAGCCATACCATCTAAAAGAAATAGAAATATTGCAACGCCATACGGCAAGATCCAAATATCCTAGATAGAGATAATAGTTTAGGATAGCTCCTCATACATCAAACATCAGAGTATCAAGCGGAAGCGGGAAACAAGATTCGAGTACGGACAAGAAGCAAATCGGCATAAGATGCCACAGAAGTAAGCACATCCCGCCCACAGATCTCGCGGATCCCCATCCCCGGAATCTCTACACCGCGTGGTCGTTGCCAACATTATCTGTCTCCTCCACCCAGTATCCATCTTGCGAATACACCTGTTCATCTGAATCAAACAATTTATCGTGTGAGACCCTAGGGGTACTCAGCAAGTCTTTATGCCTCTAAAGGGGACAAAACCTGGGGTGACGCAATTGCAGCAAAAGATAATAACTAACAAGTCTATAGATACTCGCTAACCATCCGCCTAACCAAAGATAGACGGATGTCCGTTAATTAGGAACAATGGTTATAACAGTATAAAATAACGGATCCATCCTCCTTCTCGCTTACCAACGAGAAAGCGGACGAACAACCCTTCCGTTGGCAGATTTTATTAACCATTCCATGAGTATTGTACTATTTACTAGTCAGGTGCTTAGTCAAATTAAAAGCGGTACTTTAGTTATACTTGTCTATGATCGAGAAACTGTGCTCCAAGTCGTCCATAACCGCGGACACGGCTTTCAAAAAGATTTACCCTGCATGGGTGCACAAATAGCAACACACACTCAACCAACCTCGGAAAAACCAACTCAAAACCCAACGAGGCATTCACGACAAAGCGATCACAGGATTCAGAAATATTTCAGGGGGCCACCCCATTAAGCTACCCGCAACGAAGTTGGCCGGCTCCGAGACGGACCCAAGGTTTGCGCCAATGACTGTAAACGACTGGGAACCCAAAAGTGTGATTGGGCTTGTCGATACCGCGAAAACACTCCGCAATCCTAAACAGTACAGGTGCTCCTCGCACAATCTTAAATAAAATAGTAAAGCATGGCATAAGTACAGGATAGTAACAAAGCCCCAAACTACTTTGTGGCCCCAAGAAATAGAAATGAATCAAGCTCTGGCTCAGGGGGGGTCCACGGCCTCCCGAATATGGATAGTGCGAATAGTCAAGGAACAGGAATCAAGTACGCGGGGTCCTACGGGACACAAGTGAGCATGAAAAACCAAATAACAGATATTGCCCACCGGTGCCTCTTTCATTAGTTATCCCATTACTATTCAGGTTAAGTTGTTTAGGTACCTCGTTATCCATCAGACACTCACATACCCTACACATGCTGTTCTACGACTCGCATGGCTCAAACAACTCCTGTAGTAATGGCACATGGGATGGAGGAACAAGCTTCGGTGAGGTTTAAAAAGTAAAGGCTATGCAGTACTTGGGATTCAATTTAATGCAATCGCGACTCAATGATGCAAGAATAAGATAGAGGCAATAGGTACTATATGTATGCAAGTATGTGGTAGTGCTTGCCTGGCAGCTCAGTTGAAGCGAGAGACGGATCTGGGTAGTACTCCTGGGATTCCTGATATTTCCCCTGCTCGGCGTCTATTCGAAGAAGAACCAAACAAACAAGGGCCAATATAAATAAAGTGCACAAGCATATGAATAAAATGCGGCTTGCAATCAAGCACGCCATGATGAATGATGCACAATTTACATGACAATAATGTAGCATGGCATGGGTGAGGTGTGGGGTACAAGAATAAAGCATTTTATTAAGTTTTAGTCATGTTTTCCTCCCATATAACTTGCTGTCCACTTAATATTTAGATGATGCATGCTGCAATTCAGAACATGGAATTCATAAACAGAACAGGCTCGTCGAGCTGATCGTTTTAGACATATCATTTGTCAAATTTGGAGTTATAGAACTAAAGTTATTAATTAATTGAGAAAAAGCATTTTTATTGCAATTTTAATTATCTCGAAATTTAAAGTGCTCAAATAATATTTTTAATAGCATATTTGAATTTCTCACATTTTTATGATTCAGAAACATATATTATTTGTATTATTTGGAAATATTAATTAAAAGATATTAATTTCTGGATTTAAATCATATTAAACATATTTCTGGAATTTTAATTGAATTTGAAAAAGAAAGAAAAAAAATTGGAGGTTTTTCTCACATAGGCTGGGTATACCCCTTGGCACAGACAGGTGGGCCGTGGTGCTGTGTGGACTGTAGGAGGCTTACAGGTGGGATCGGTCTGTGACTGGAAACAAAAGAAAAAAAGGGCCACCCGAGGGGATCGAACGCATTGTGGCTAGGTCGCATCTGCAGACCATCTAGGTGCATTTGATCTAGTGTTTGAACTCGACGCACACGCTTGATAACCAAATTCGGAAAGAGAGCAGGGACCGACGAACGAAACCTTGCGTCGCTCACTGACGAACCACGAGACAGGTCGAACTTTCGGGGCTGATATCTACTAGCTCGCTGAACTAAAACTATCATATGAGTACTCAAAACGATGGGGAGAAAAAGATCTACGCCGTGGTGTGAGCGGTTCGTGCTGGGGTGGACTGTGCCGATAGCAGTTTTGTGAAGAACACAACCAACATGAACACACAGATCTGTTCCGACAACGATCTTGCGAACAAGATTCCCAAGGCTGTACTAGATGGTTTTGAACGTGCCCTAGCTTTTTTTGAAGAGGGTACTGGGATCTACAACTTTTGTTGAGGGGGCATCTGCATACGAGTAACACAGAGGCTTCTAGAACTCGATGAACAGAGACAAACAACGACGACGCTGACGGCTATAGCGACAGAACATCGTCGGCTGCGCCCGCAGGATGCTCGGCAAAAAGATTGGCGACGTTAGGCGTTTAGGAAGCGGGGGACCTTGTCAAGTAGATCGGTATGCTCACCAGGAGATTGTCGGTGTGGTCGCTGGCGCAAGAGGTGGAGGAGATACGGCGGTGAGGCTCGCGCTCCAGCCATGAGGAGGAAGCTTTGGTTATCGTCGGGTATGGCTTTTCCGGCGAGCTCCAGCGGTAGCTGCATGTTCTAGGCGACGTAGAGGAAGCAGGGGAGGCGTCTGGTGCTCCTGATACTACTCAACACACTCCAGATCGTCGGCTAGAAGAGAAGGCTGAAGCTACGGTTTGGAGAAGGGTTTGACATGGCCATGGTGGAGGAGGGAGTGGAAGGAAGGGAGGGGAGGGGCTGGCTTCGCCCAGATGGGATCTGAGAGGAGTTCTGGGTGGTTGGGGTTAGAGATATGAGAGGAGAAGGATCACATGGGGGTCACCTTTATGCAAAAAGAGAAGGAGGGAGGCTTCGGTAGTCTAGGGCTAGGTCTTCCCTTCTTTCTCTTTGTTTCTTTGCTTAAAGAGGAAGGAGAGGGGGACCAGAAGAGGGTGGTGTTGCGTGGTGGTGGCTGATCAAGGGAGAGAGGGATGGGGAGCATCACATGGGAGGTGGTGGTGTTGCTTTTCAAAAAGTGAGGGAGGTGACGTCGGGTGGGAGCTCTCTCCTTTCCTCCTCTTGTTCTTAGCCAGAAGTAGCAAGGCGAGAGGGACCAGGGAGGAGGACGTGGTGGACTTGGAGCTTGCCAAAAGGAGAAAAGATGGGAGAGGGTTAGACTAGATGGTTAGTTAGATAAAAGAGAACAAGAGAGATTAGCTAGATGAGGTTTGGTTGGGAGAAGATGGCATAGGTGTGCACTTGCACATGCATGGGAGGGTGAGAGAGGATGGTTCTTTGGCTAGCTTGGTTGTCTTTTCAATCTTCCAAACTTTTCTTGAATTAAAAACCCATAAAATCACATAAGAACTCAAAAGAGGAAGTAGAAGATGAAAGGTCACTTGCATGGCTCATGCATGATCACATAGGGCCACATATATTTGTTCAAACAAATATAATTCAAAAGGGCACTATGTTTTGATGCATGCATTCAAAATTGAAAGAAAACCAAGCTTGAACAAGATTGTGAAGAACCACATGGTCAAGTATGAAATAAATGACCTATTTGAATATAATGCAACTCGCTAGTGTGTATTGGCCACTAGCTATTTCGTTGGTTCCATAACATTCAAATAAGCTCATCCTTCCAAGATTTTGCACATGAGCACTAAGCACTCCACATGTAATTCCCCAAATGTGTATATGGTGAAAACAACATAATCTTATATGGGCATGTGGTATAGAATTGAATCCATCTATATAATGTGAGCCAAACAAGAACCAAAGAAGATGCAAAAGCCCACAATTATTTTTGGATGGTGGAATTATAAGGTGGTGACAAGAAAAGGTGGTGGAGTTGAAAGAGATATGCCCCCAACTCAACTTGGGCATTAAACAATTTATCAAGAAGCAAATACAATGTATCAAGAGGCAAATACAAGTGATACAAATGCATATGAGAGAAGAACCAAAATAAAAAGGGGTTTTATATGATGCTCAAATGCAAGGTAGCATGATGACATGAGCATGATATAATGATGATGCAACTAATTCTATGTAGGAGGTAGCATATATATAGACTAGGCTAGTAGCATTGCAATTGTTAGACAATTGGGATGCTACACCCTCCACCACCCACACGTTTCCCTGCACACCCTGCCTCCTGTCCCACACGTTACCTAGTGCCGGTCCCACCTGCAGCGTCGCACGACCCCACCCCGGCCGCAAATCTCTCGCCTCGCGCGGCAGAGACGTGCGACCCCACGCGCGATGCCTGCCCAAATCCCCATGCCACCTGCACCTCCCGGTCCCACCCGCTCTCGCTCACCTTCCGCGCCCGACGCCTCCTTTCCCAACCTTCCCCGCTCACCAACCCCGCCGCCATCTCCTCCATCCCCATCCCACGATCCCAACCTTCCTCCATCCCTCGGATCCCCGCCGCCTACCTCTCCTCCGTCTGCAAGCTTGCTAGCTTCCCCGACGCGCCACCGCGCCCTTCCCGAGCTCCCCGGCCTACCGCTGCCGCCTCACGGTCCTCTTCCTCACCAGAGCTCTGCCCGCGACGCCTTGGCCACGACTCTCCTCAATCTCTCCGTCCAGTCGCCGCCGCGGCGAGCCTCGCCGTCTCCCCAACCCGAGAGCCGTAGCCGCCGAGCCCCGCCTCTTCTCTGTCCGCTGCAAGGAACTGCCGCTGTGGCCCTTCGCCATCGTCGCCCACCACCCCTCCACGCCGGCCTCTGCAGGACTCGACCCGGCCTCCTTCCGCCGAGCTTCCCCTGCCCGACCTCGGCCCCGTGCAAGCCGCCCCGCCCGGCCTTCCTCGTCGCGTCCAGCCACGGCTGGCCCCGCACTCCTAGGTCATCGCAGCGTGTCCCGCAGCGCCGTCCAGCCCGCCCTACAGCGCGACCTTGCTGCCGCACGCCTCCTCTCCGGCCGGTTCCGTCTGCTCCTGCCGGTCCTCATCCCCGACACGCGTGCTCGTCGTCGTCGGCGTGCCCTGGCGCCCTTCTCCGAGCGAGCCCCTGTCGAGCTCGTCTCTGCCCGCCTGCTTCGTGTCCACCCCGGCAGTAGGTGCTGCTCCACCCCGCAAGTCACGTTTTGGCCCTGTACCTGGTGAACTGCCCCTGTTTGTGTTGTTGTTGTGTGCTGCCGTTGATCTGATAAGAGCAGTGTAGATGGAGTTGATGCATGTGGGAGATGATACGTTGTGGAGATACGGTGGTGCTCTAGTTGGTGTGATATCGGCTGACGGGTATGGGACCTCCCCTCGCGAAGATTGCTGTCTCCGGGTTTCGCCAAGATGGCTTCGCCGAGATATCCCCCGGATCCGAAGGCTGAACCCAGAGAACCGCACCGGTGATACACTCGATGTCCACCGACAAGTTCTCCGAGTCCAAGCGGCACGATCTCCTACCCGAAGATTCCCGGACGCCAAGTTCTTCATCCCGAACGCCATGCGGACCCGACAAGATCTTCGCGACGACAAGATCGACACCGACCAGGGCAAGTCCGATGCGCCCCTGTCGCCAAGCCAAGTCCTGTGACGACCTCCGAAGACCGATCCCGCCGAACCGTCCTCGCCGTCCCCGTCGAACCCTGAGACCGAACCCCGGACCCCCGGAATCCAAGATCTGCCGGACCCATATGTGTCACCCTAAGCCTCTATTTTTATAATATGACATCTATACTGTCGCATATTAAATTGTTCATACATGCATACCTGTCTGTGGGTTTGGGGGCATTATAGTCGATTCACCTAAATTAAATATGGAGTCTATATGCGGGATACTTGTGTCTTATTCCGGACTCCATTTAAATTTGTGTAGCGAACCGATGCCATGTTTTGCCTTGTTCATTCAACATTTAAATTGTGGGGTTTATAAACAGCTTAAACCTAATGATTAATTGTCGGGACCCCGGTTCCGCTTAATACTGCCGAATTGCAACGCATCTGCATCATATCATAGTCATGCCGGATCTTCTACCGTAGTATTAAATATTGCATCCGGTGTTTCTTCTAGTGTTTGCTTCTTCGCGGATTAGGCCGATGAGTTGATGCGAGTATCGACAAGTTCTCCGGTTATGATCCGTCGGCAGTGTTTCCCAGGCGAGCATCTCTTCCCCTTCTACCTATTTTGCATTTATACTTTATTTTCTCCGGTTGATCTATTGCTATCCGTGTCCCGATGCTTTAGTTTTCCGTACACCAGTTATATCCCGTGCAGCCTCTATATTGCCTTGGACACCTCCTATTACCTGTGTTTGGTAGATAGCTGGCCTTGCGAGTCGTAGTTGCTTGCTCAGGTGCGATCTCGTGTTGTCAAGTACCACAGTTGTTGGAATGCTGGCAGATGTTTATGGTGGAGATGATCATGACTTTGAATACAACTATTAAAATGCTAGATATAACTAATGCAGAGGCATCAGTGGGCAATAGATGTTATTTGGTTCTTCCACGCTCACTTGTGTCCCGTAGGACCCCGAGTACTTGATACATGTTCCTTGATTTTTCGCACTATCCACATCCGGGAGGCCTTATGGACCCCTGAGCCAGAGCTTGATTCATTTCTATTTCTTGGGGCCACAAACTAGTTTGGGGTTTTATTTACTATCACGTACTTATGCCATGATTACTGTTTTATTTAAGATTGTGCGTGGAGCACCTGTACTATTTAGGATTGTGGAGTGTTTTTGCGGTATCGACAAGCCCAGTCACACTTCTCGGGTTCCCAGTCGTTTACAGCCATTGGCGCAAACCTTGGGTCCGTCTCGGAGCCGGCCAACTTCGTTGCGGGTAGCTTAATGGGGTGGCCCCCTGAAATATTTATGAACCCTGTGATTGCTTTGTCGTGAAAGCCTCGTTGGGTTTTGAGTTGGTTTTTCCGAGGTTGATCGAGTGTGTGTTGCTATTTGTGCACTCCTGCAGGGTAAAACTTTCTAAAAGCCATGTCCGTGGTTATGGACGACTTGGAGCACAGTATCTCGATCATAGATAAGCATAACTAAAGTAGTGCTATGAATTTGACTTAATATGTGACTAGTAATCAGCTTTACTACAATGGAATAGATAATAAAAATGCCAACAACTGGTGGATCTGTGGTGATTTGTGTCATGTTATACCTGCCTAGTAAATATTGCAACTCCAATGGAATGAAATAAAAGTGCCAACAACTGCTTGGTTTGGGATGTCACATGCTAATTGTATCTGACTAGTAAGTACTGCAACTACCACTGAATGGTTAACTAAAACTGCCCACTACTTATGCTATCAGGATGACTCATGCTATCTATATCTGATTAGTAAGAGCTTCAACTATAATGGAATGAATAAAACTGCCAACTGTGTGAGTTCCTTGGTCCGACTTCCTCGTTTGGTCTCGAGGGGGAAATACCAGAATGGGTATGTTTGGTGTTAGTATCAGGTAGGATCCGAATAGGTATTTCTTACCCCTCTCTAATAGCCGCCAGTGATACCGAGTCTCTATAGGTTGTTTAGTGCCGCTGCGCTGCCGCTTCAGTCCACCATACCTATGTAGGCGAGAGCCGCCGAATTCTAGCCTCGCCGTGTACTGGCCTCAGTACTGACGCTCCTCTTTTTCCTTTGCCCTTTGTCGGCAACCCCTTTTGTTTTAGCAGGTTTGAGATCGACGTCGTTAGCAGGGTTACCCTTCCGGCTTGGCCTAGGCAGGGTTATGGACACCATTGATTATTCTTCAGGGCTCTTAGCCCCATTTGCATCTTGTCCGTACTCGGACGCTATATCGTTTTCAAGGTGATTTGGATCTTTGTATTGTATATCTGTATTCTTGACTCATTGAGTCGCTGTTGTATATATATATCTGTTCTGTGGGTCCCATCGAGGATTGTTGTGTAATGGTATTACTTCGTTTTCCACCCGCACGAAAGTGCCTGGTGGGCGTCCTTGAATCGTTTCTGTGCGGGTTTGGCGGCAAGCGCTAAAACTTGCATAGGGCCGATTTGACGGTGTTACAGAGTGGTATTAGAGCCCAGCAGTTGCGATACCCCACAAGTCCAGCCTATAGGATAACCTAGCTGACGACCGAAGTAGCGTGTCAAACTATTTTTGCAAAATCGGTTGGATAGATCTGATTAGGTCTGATTTTACTCCTTACCCTCTGCTATTCTCCTCTTACCTCTGCGTGTTTTGGATCTGTTCTCTTATCTTTTCTTCGAGTCCAGAAATTCTCGTGGTTGGGTTTCGGTCGTACCTTCAGGGTTTCGCTTCCTTCTTTGGTAACGGTGCTTCTACATCCGGTCTTCGTGCTATCTGAGGAATCCTTCATCTGTTGGACTTCTCTCTGTTCCTTCTTGTGCCTTCCGGTGTTTTCCGACGTGACGACATCATCTACGCCAGATCCGATGCAGAGTCTGCATCCCTCCTTGTTCCCGAATCTCGTTTGTCGAGATCTTTAGTCTGATTCCGAGGGTTGGTTGCATAATTCTCCGATTCGTGTGCAGAGTAATGGTTTGGGTGCACGATGGACTGATGACCATCCGACTACTCTTATCATTCGCTTTTGTATATTGAATCGGTGGATCCAGCAATTTCACTCCGTCCACGGAAGCTAGAGGTGGATTTATTTGTTGATACCTCTAACTTCGCCCTTTGTTCCGGAGTGTTCTCTCGACGATCACGGACAACGACCTCTTGTTAGTGGTGTCGCGAGGATCTACATGAAGCGAGAAAATTCAGATCGTCGACCTTCTTCCTAGTACCATGTGGCGAATCTCGAGGGCGAGATCCCTTGTTAGTGGTGTCGAATTGTGGCATCCCGCTAAAACCACTACTAGAAAATCGTGGTGTTTTTGTGCATTGCATCATCATGACCGCATGCTCATGTCATCATGCTACATTGCATTTGAGCATCGTCATCATCTTGCATGGTTTTTCCTAAAACTATTTTCGAAAGGCTAGTTTTGTTTTGAAATATTCCCTGTCTCTTTTTCAAACTAAAACCCCGGTCTCTCGCCCGGGTCTTTTATTTGCCTATAAACTATTTTAAAAATAAAATAAATAAAAATGTTTTAGCCGGGGGAGGCAGCCAAAAGTCTAGGCCCAAAGGCCTAGCCTCAGGCCACCTACCACCCCGGTTGTAAACCCTAAACCTAACACCCATTCGCCTACCTACTACCAACCCCACACCCCTCCCCGCCGCCGCAACACCCAGTCCACCTTCCTGTACACGCGCGCGCCCTAGCTAACGTGCACCATGACACACACCCGCGATGCGTCCCACTCCCGCGGTAACCCTCCACCACCCACACGTTTCCCTGCACACCCCGCCTCCCGTCCCACATGTTACCTAGTGCCGGTCCCACCTGCAGCGTCGCACGACCCCACCCCGGCCGCAAATCTCTCGCCTCGCACGGCAGAGACGTGCGACCCCACGCGCGATGCCTGCCCAAATCCCCATACCACCTGCGCCTCCCGGTCCCACCCGCTCTCGCTCACCTTCCGCGCCCAGCGCCTCCTTTCCCAACCTTCCCCGCTCACCAACCCCGCCGCCATCTCCTCCATCCCCACCCCACGATCCCAACCTTCCTCCATCCCTCGGATCCCCGCCGCCTACCTCTCCTCCGTCTGCAAGCTCGCCGGCTTCCCCGACGCGCCACCGCGCTCTTCCCGAGCTCCCTGGTCTACCGCTGCCGCCTCATGGTCCTCTTCCCCACTAGAGCTCTGCCCGCGACGCCTCGGCCGCGGCTCTCCCCAATCTCTCCGTCCAGCCGCCGCCGCGGCGAGCCTCGCCGTCTCCCCAACCCGAGAGCCGCAGCCGTCGAGCCCCACCTCTTCTCTGTCCACTGCAGGGAACTGCCGCCATGGCCCTTCGCCATCGTAGCCCACCACCCCTCCGCGTCGGCCTCTGCAAGACTCGACCCGGCCTCCTTCCGCCGAGCTTCCCCTGCCCGACCTCGGCCCCATGCAAGCCGCCCCGCCCGGCCTTCCTCGTCGTGTCCAGCCACGGCCGGCCCCGCACTCCTAGGTCACCGCAGCGTGTCCCACAGCGCCATCTAGCCCGCCCTACAGCGCGACCTCGCTGCCGCACGCCTCCTCTCCGGCCGGTTCTGTCTGCTCCTGCCGGTCCTCGTCCCCGACATGCGTGCTCGTCGTCGTCGGCGTGCCTTGGGGCCCTTCTCCGGGCGAGCCCCTGTCGAGCTCGTCTCTTCCCGCCTGCTTCGTGTGCACCCCGGCAGTAGGTGCTGCTCCACCCCGCGAGTCACGTTTTGGCCCTGTACCTGGTGAACTGCCCCTGTTTGTGTTGTTGTTGTGTGCTGCCGTTGATCTGATAAGAGCAGTGTAGATGGAGTTTATGCATGTGGGAGATGATAGGTTGTGGAGATACGGTAGTGCTCTAGTTGGTGTGATATCGGCTGACGGGTATGGGACCCCCCCTCGCGAAGATTGCTCTCTCCGGGTTTTGCCAAGATGGCTTCGCCGAGATATCCCCCGGATCCGAAGGCTGAACCCGGAGAACCGCACCGGTGATACACTCGATGTCCACCGACAAGTTCTCCGAGTTCGAGCGGCACGATCTCCTACCCAAAGATTCCCGGACACCAAGTTCTTCATCCCGAACGCCAAGACCGACCCGATACGCGGACCCGACAAGATCTTCGCGACGATAAGATCGACACCGACCAGGGCGAGTCTGATGCGCCCCTATCGCCAAACCAAGTCATGCGACGACCTCCGAAGACCGATCCTGCCGAACCGTCCTCGCCGTCCCCGTCGAACACTGAGACCAAACCCCGGACCCCCTGAATCCAAGATCTGCCGGACCCAGATGTGTGACCCTAAGCCTCTATTTTTATAATATGACATCTATACTGTCGCATATTAAATTGTTCATGCATGCATACCTGTCTGTGGGTTTGGGGCATTATAGTCGATTCACCTAAATTAAATATGGAGTCTATATGAGGGATACTTGTGTCTTATTCCGGACTCCATTTAAATTTGTGTAGCGAACCGATGCCATGTTTTGCCTTGTTCATTCAACATTTAAATTGTGGGGTTTATAAACAGCTTAAACCTAATGATTAATTGTCGGGACCCCGGTTCCGCTTAATACTGCTGAATTGCAACGCATCTGCATCATATCATAATCATGCCGGATCTTCTGCCGTAATATTAAATATTGCATCCGATGTTTCTTCTAGTATTTGCTTCTTTGCGGATTAGGCCGATGAGTTCATGCGAGTATCGACAAGTTCTCCGGTTATGATCCGTCGGCAGTGCTTCCCAGGCGAGCATCTCTTCCCCTTCTACCTATTTTGCATTTATAGTCTTTATTTCCTCCGGTTTATGTATTGATATCCGTGTCGCGATGCTTTAGTTTTCCGTACACCAGTTATATCCCGTGCAGCCTCTATATTGCCTTGGACACCTCCTATTACCTGTGTTTGGTAGATAGCTGGCCTTGCGAGTCGTAGTTGCTTGCTCAGGTGCGATCTCGTGTTGTCAAGTACCACAGTTGTTGGAATGCTGGCAGATGTTTATGGTGAAGATGATCATGACTTTAAATACAACTATTAAAATGCTAGATATAACTAATGCAGAGGCATCAGTGGGCAATAGATGTTATTTGGTTCTTCCACGCTCACTTCTGTCCCGTAGGACCCCGAGTACTTGATACGTGTTCCTTGATTTTTTGTACTATCCACATCCGGGAGGCCTTATGGACCCCCCTAAGCCAGAGCTTGATTCATTTCTATTTCTTGGGGCCACAAACTAGTTTGGGGTTTTATTTACTATCCTGTACTTATGCCATGATTACTGTTTTATTTAAGATTGTGCGTGGAGCACCTGTACTGTTTAGGATTGCGGAGTGTTTTCGCGGTATCGACAAGCCCAGACACACTTTCGGGTTCCCAGTCGTTTACAGCCATTGGCGCAAACCTTGGGTCCGTCTCGGAGCCGGCCAACTTCGTTGCGGGTAGCTTAATGGGGTGCCCCCCTGAAATATTTATGAACCCTGTGATTGCTTTGTCGTGAAAGCCTCGTTGGGTTTTGAATTGGTTTTTCCGAGGTTGATTGAGTGTGTGTTGCTATTTGTGCACCCTTGCAGGGTAAAACTTTCTGAAAGCCGTGTCCGTGGTTATGGACGACTTGGAGCACAGTATCTCGATCATAGACAAGCATAACTAAAGTAGTGCTATGAATTTGACTTAATATGTGACTAGTAATCAGCTTTACTACAATGGAATAGATAATAAAAATGCCAACAACTGGTGGATCTGTGGTGATTTGTGTCATGTTATACCTGCCTAGTAAATATTGCAACTCAAATGGAATGAAATAAAAGTGCCAACAACTGCTTGGTTTGGGATGTCACATGCTAATTGTATCTGACTAGTAAGTACTGCAACTACCACTGAATGGTTAACTAAAACTGCCCACTACTTATGCTATCAGGATGACTCATGCTATCTATATCTGATTAGTAAGAGCTTCAACTATAATGGAATGAATAAAACTGTCAACTGTGTGAGTTCCTTGGTCCGACTTCCTCGTTTGGTCTCGAGGGGGAAATACCAGAATGGGTATGTTTGGTGTTAGTATCAGGTAGGATCCGAATAGGTATTTCTTACCCCTCTCTAATAGCCGCCAGTGATACCGAGTCTCTATAGGTTGTTTAGTGCCGCTGCGCTGCCGCTTCAGTCCACCATACCTATGTAGGCGAGAGCCGCCGAATTCTAGCCTCGTCGTGTACTGGCCTCAGTACTGATGCTCCTCTTTTTCCTTTGCCCTTTGTCGGCACCCCCTTTTGTTTTAGTAGGTTTGAGATCGACGTCGTTAGCAGGGTTACCCTTCCGGCTTGGCCTAGGCAGGGTTATGGACACCATTGATTATTCTTCAGGGCTCTTAGCCCCATTTGCATCTTGTCCGTACTCGGACGCTATATCGTTTTCAAGGTGATTTGGATCTTTGTTTTGTATATATGTATTATTGACTCGTTGAGTCACTATTGTATATATATCTGTTCTGTGGGTCCCATCGAGGACTGTTGTGTAATGGTATTACTTCGTTCTCCACCCGCACGCAAGTGTCTGGTGGGCGTCCTTAAATCGTTTCTATGCAGGTTTGGCGGCAAGCGCTAAATTTTCATAGGGCCGATTTGAGGGTGTTACACCCAGCCCATCCCGGAATCCCTGACTTTCCCTGAAAGCCTGTTTGGTGCTAGAGTTTTGGGTCAATTCTATCCCCGCCCATCTGTATCCCCGTCCCCAACCCATTTTCCCCTTGCACACGATCCACTGTTGAGACCCCGTGTTTTATCCCCATCCCCGTCCCCGTCCTGACCAAAACCTAAGCTACTACTACAGGCGGCACACAAGGCAAGCAGCGTGGGCGGCGGCGAGAACTGTGGTATGGACAGGAGCTACGAGAGGAGCGAAACATCTGACTAGACGAAGACAAAGATGGATCTTGCCGAACAGCTCCGCCTCGCCACCCTTCTTGGAATTTGCCGGCGACGCCACCTTCCATCGTTCCGTTACTCCGGTTTACCTTCTCTCGGGTAATCCCTTCTCCCTCCCCCTCTCTATTGCATTGCTAGGTAGTCACCGTCTTCCGCGATATGGAACGGAGAAACCCTCTGCCATCCCGTGTAGCCACCAGTCTGTGCCGATGTACAGAGGGCCCGTGTGGTTCATGATCGGTTGTGTCTCCATCGACTGACAAGTTGGTGGCTCAGATTCTCCCAGGGAGATTCAGATGTCACGTTGCCAACTGCTATGAATCTTCTATTGTACTAGTTTAGATTACCATCGTTCGCCTCACGGGCTAGCTATAAACACACATGCTGCCTTTGCTTGTTTGTTGCTTTTGGTAGAATGATGTGCATGTCGACTCCTCTTGTGCATATGTACTAAGCACTTGCCAGCTAGAATCAAGGGGTACAAAACTAAAAAAGATACTACGCTACATTACATAGAAAATGGTTAACTATGATACTCCAGTACAGAGGATTATGGAGCTGTCTTCCTCATTTTTGTTATCATTTGGGTCTTTAAACAACTGTTAAGGAACGTGGCTTGCCTTAAACTTGGTCGATAGTTTGGAGGCTTCCTCTTGCTAGGTTAATATCACTACTGGTACTAAGACTAGTCTCCTTCCTATGTATGCACAAGAATTATGCTATGTAGATGGAATCCTTCCATTGCAAGGACACTTCTCTATCTACCCATTTGGATCATTCTAGCTCGTTGTGGAGCATGTAGCCTACTGAATTTTGGGGCGGATGCTTAGAATTGAAAACGAATTAGGCATGTGCTGTCATGAGTTCATCTGCTCATTATTTCTTATTCATTCATTAGACAGGAAAAATCTGGCATTCTCTCCGGTAAATTCATTCAGTGACGAGATCCCGCCTTCTTGGGATTGTGTAACAACACCAATAGTCGGTATGTACCTGCTAACTAGTACCCCATTATTAGTTGCATGCTCCATTATTAATTGGGTGCTCCATTATTTTCATTAGTGTTGAGATGAGCCTGCAGAGTGTAGAACACATTAGGAAGAGGAAAAATGAAGATGAAGAAATTATGTGTGTCAATTTACCCACATTGCACTTGCATTTGACATGCCAAAGAGAAATAGTGAAACAACACCTTTCCTTTTTATACGGCAAGGAGCGCATTAGGGAATTGCTTGGTGGGCACCTGAAGAATTGCCCTGTTGCTTTTAGGATGGAGCCACACATATTCATGTGGTTGGCATCATATCTTAGAGATCAGGGCCTGATTTTAGATTCAAGAATCAAGGTGGAAGAGAAGTTGGCGTTCTTTTTGTACATGCTATCACATAATGCTTCCTATCAAAAAGTGCAATTAGAGTTTCAACATAGTGGGTGGTCCTTCAACAAGTATGTCAGAAAGTTCTTTGATATCATTCCAATCTTAGCAACTAGAACCATGAAGCCTCTCAACCACTATAAACTCATCCAAAAATAGCTACCGACACTCGCTTCTTCCCTTATTTTTAGCTTCCACACTTCAAAACTTTTCTTCTTATCTGATTTTTGCTAATTAGTTTTCTCCTCTAGTTCTTATTTATCCCCGAACTTTCTATATGCAGAATTGTATTGGTGCTATTGATGGGTCTCATGTTCCAGTCATGAGAACACCAAATCATGCGGCGCCATGGAGGAATAAAAAAGGCACACTAAGCCAGAATGTGATGTTTGCTTGTGATTTTGACCTCAACATAACTTTTATCTCATGTGGCTAGGAGGGATCCGCGAGCGATGCGAGGGTCCTTAATTCGGCCATCTAAAGGGGTTTCAAAGTACCAAATGGAAAGTTCTATTTGGTTGATGGTGGCTATGCTAACACATAGTTCTTTCTTGCACTGTACCGAGGTGTGCGGTATCATTTGAAAGAGTTTGGACATGTCCGCTGATGTCTCAGTGTTGATGTAGAGCTCGTTGGGGAACCCCAAGAGTAAGGTATGATGAGCTCAGCAGCAAGTTTCCCTCAGTTATGAAACCAAGGTTTAATCGAACCAGTAGGAGCAAGGAAACACCCCAAAGGTGTTGCTAGCTGAGCCTTGGCAGGGCGCACTACCGGTGCTAGTAGCAACGTGGAGACCTGCACAACATAACCACAGAACTTTGTCCCCAACTTGCGATGAGGTTGTCAATCTCACCGTGTTTTGCGGAAAACAAAGGATTAAACGTATCGAATGGAAAGAAGTAATAGTTTACAGAAAGTAAACACAAAGAAGTAAACAGTTTGTAGATTGAATGTAAAAGACAAGGATCGGGATCCATAGTTCACTAGAGGTGGCTCTCCTTAAGATAGATAACATGCTGGGTGAACAAATTACAGCGAGGCAATTGACAAACATCGAGAAAGCAATACATGCATATACTAATCATCTTGACTCCTTTGAGACTTGATTGGGCATTACAACATTATACATAGACCGCCATCCAACTGCATCTATGACTAATAATCCACCTTCAGGTTATCATCCGAACCCCCTCCAGTATTAAGTTGCAAGCAACAGATTATTGCTTTACGAACTGCATGTAAAGTAAACAATATGATTGTTCTATGAACAAAGGATTGTTATTTTCTCCCTAGTAGCAACAACACATCTACTACCTTAGAGATTTCTGTCACTTCCCTAGATTACCAGAGGCAATGAACCCACTATCGAGCATAAATACTAACTCTTGGAGTTGCTAGCATCTACTTGGCCAAGATAGCTACTAACAACGGAAAGCATGCAAGATCACAAATAACAAAGACATGATAGAATCAATAATCAGTCTGAAATAGCATCTCAATATCCATCGGATCCCCGCAAACACAACATGCCGAATTACAAATAGATGATCTTGATCATGAACGGAGCTCACAAGATCTAGACATGAAAGCACAAAGGAGGAGAACCAGCAATCTAGCTACTACATGGACCCGTAGTCCAGAGATGAACTACTCACACATCACGCCGGAGGCTTGCATGATGATGAAGAAGGCCTCCAGGGTGAATTCCCCTCTCCGGCAGGGTGCCGGGAAGAGCTTCAGATCCCTACCGATCTAGGGACAGAGACGACAGCGGCTATAGACTCTTTTGTGGATTTTTGATTGGGTACTTAGGGTTTTTGTCCCGAGGGCATCTTATAGGCGGAAGGAGAGGCCGAGGGGGTGCTAGGGTCGGCCAGACCACCCCCTGGCACGGGTCAGGCCTGGTCGCGTGGCCAGGTGGTGTGGCCGGCCCCCATCCCTTCTCTTACTCGTATTCTGGCATCAGATGTCTTCTAGAAAAATAGGCACTTTGGCTTTTGTCCCGTCCAATTCCGAGAATATTCATTTTCTGACTTTCGTGGAACCAAAAATAGCAGAAAATAGGCAGCTGGCACTGTGGCTCTTGTTAATTGGTTAGTCCAAGAAATCATATGAAAAGTACTCCAAAGTGTGGACAAAACACAAGAAAGTAGATAAAACCAAGCATGAAACATCAAAAATTATAGATATATTTACAATGTATCAACATCCCCAAGCTTAACTCTTGCTTGTCCTCGAGTAGGTAAGTGATAAAAAGAAAGAATAATTTTTTAGGTGACATGCACCATCATAAAATTGATCAAAGTATTTGTAAAACATTCAAGGCTAGAATCATAGTACTTCAATCATAACATGAAAGACAAAGTTCTAGCAATAAGAGAAAGAAACTATGATGCAACATGAAAAGGCACAAACAAAAGATTCATGAATAACAATGATTTGCAAGATGTTTGTTTGTTTCACATAAAGAAAACATAGCATAATAGTATTCAGCTTGTCCTTCATAGAGTAGCAAATATAATTGCATAGGACACCTTCAAAGTTCATAAGAGTGACTAGATAGAAATAGTTTAAAACAAGCAATATCAAGTTATGCATCAATCAAGTAGTCTTGTGACAATGCACATAGAACTAAGAATGGCCACTATGCTCTCAAAGTAAGTGCATAAAGGTAGAAGGTGGAGACTCAATGTAATGGTGGAAGAAAGGCCTTCATAGAAGGAAGTAGAGATTAAAGTTTCATAAAGACCTTCCAAAAATTATGGTACTTATAGCTTTCAGCTCTCATTGCCCCTATCATAAGCATCTTGAAGTGATTAAGGTTAAAGTGAACAAACTATGGTGTACATGCTTGACGAAGTATAAGTTAGAAATCTCATGTCCCTTGAATACGAGGGCCGCTCCTCATGCTACTCAAGTTTAGTCACCGGTAAGTTCTTGTCATTGTAAGTACATGTGTATCATAGAGAACCGCCAACGGGGTACCCCTTGCCCGATGATACGGAAGAATCCCCATATAAAAATGACAAGGCAAGCAGACAACGAGCATCTCAACAATCTTCTTATTTACCATGGGAATATGGTGCTTTTTTCTCTCTTTCCTCTTTTCATAATCTCTTTTTTTCTCTTTTTCTCTTTTTTCTCAATATAGGACTCTTTTTTTTATAAGAAGAATGCTTCATAGACTGCTCATTATGCTTATGCTGCAGGTTTCCACCATGTCAGCATGGATTAGACCAGCGGCCCAGGCGTTTCTCTAACACATATACATAACTCCATGGACTTACAAGCTCCCCTTTCATTTCACACTGACGACATCCATATACAAAAGAGCATGATATCAACTAGGTACAAAGTACCAAGTGCAATGTTGAAAGTGTTCCCCATGACAGCATGGTTCTACTAATTCCCAACAAATAAGTGCAAGCACATACAACATAGACGACACAATGGTTCAAGTATATTAAGGGCAATAAAAGTAAAGTGTGCCATCAAGTTCGTGAGAGCTTTAATCACTAGTTTTCTCATAACAAGTTTAATTTGGAAGGTAAAAAAAAACATGAATATACTTGGAATAACATAAGCTATTAGGTAGGTATGGTGGACTCTTTATAATAACTTGGTTTAGGGAGTTGGATGCATTAGTGGAACTCATACTTGGTTGTGGAGGCTAGCAAAAGACTGGGAGCGACAAACTAAGAGAGCAATAATGGCCATAATCATGCAGAGCGACAAAACATCATTGATCAAAGCATAAAGTGATACTACAAGTTGAAAACTAAAGGATCATAAAGGCTATGGTGACTTGAGATAGTCATAACATGGTGTGGGCATGCGCCAAGTCAACCCAAATAAAGCATCAAAGGAGAATGCCACTATACTATGCTTTAATATGCTAAAACAACGCATGATTCATCCAAGGAACATTAAGCAATCTCAATTGTGTATAACAAGTCATGATACAGAAAATAATACTAAGCATAAAGCCAAAACAATATCAAGCATGGCATGACAAAGCATAGGCCACAGTCAAAAACAAGCTCTTTTCACCACTTAAGCATGAGCTTTCCTACTCTTTTCCAAACTAAACCAAACTATTTGAAAACCAATGTATGAAAGAGGGGGTCCAACTAATTTATTCATCAAACTAAGCAAACAAAAGCAAACTAAAAACCAAAACAAAAATGAAAAAGAAGACGCTCCAAGAACAACACAACTGTGCATGAATAAATAAAAATGAAGCGTTTGGAAGAAACCTGGGATTTTTATTGATGAAGAAGGGGATGCCTTGGGCATCCCCGAGCTTTGACGCTTGTACTTCTTGGATATTTCTTGGGGTGACACACGTGGGATCCCCAAGCTTGAGCTTTAGTCCATCCTTCATCTCATTAGTCATTCCTTCCATACACCTGGAATTTTTTCTTCATACAAAACTTCACACAATCTTTATTAGCAACATTAGTGTATTCAAGATAAATAAGTCTTTAGGTTCAGTTATAACACCAAATAAAATTCCATTTGAACACTAGATACTGTATCACTTCCCTCAAAAAGCTCAATTCCCCCAAAGAACTCAAAAAAGAACCAACAAGAAGCAAATGCACAAAATGGCAGAAATCTGTCAAAACAGACCAGCAGGTAAAGACAAATTTTTTCGAAGACCTTCTGTTGCTCCAATCAAAAAGTGTTGAACTAACGAAAGTTAGATAACAACCTGGGGCAGAAGCACAAAACTTCACGCCTCAAAAGGACGTACAGAGATTTTACACGAATTTTTACGGTGAAGCACAGAAATCTGTTTCGGGACAACAACTTTCCTAATTATTACTTCTCTCTCATTAGAGGTTACTCTTGGCACAAAAAGCAAATAAAAAGGATAAGGAGTGGTTATTACAGAGGTAATAACTTCCAAGACTCATCTAAAACTTTTGGGTTATCTCCCAATAAGTACTTTTCTTTAACGCCTTTAAGTTAGGCATAAGAAGCAAGAGAAAATCAAGTGTTCTCAAATGAAGAAGCATTAAGATTAATACCAGAAATATCTTCAACAAGGAAAGGTATATCATCCAAATAAGTTCTATAGGATCCTATATCAATGCTCTTAGGTTCACTATTTTCATCAAAAGTGTTTTCAGGAACAATCCAATCAAGATTCTTTTCTATGGCTTCATGTATTGCTACTAGTTTAAAGGGTATTGGTATCTTAGGTTCCTCCCCATTAGGTTTGGTTTTGTTCATATTTTCTCATGTACCAACAACATCTACACATGAGCCTAGCATATTGAAACCTTAAAAGACTTTTCTAGCTTCCTTGGCAACATCATAGAACTCCTTAAACAAAGTTTCTAGAATAAAATCCCTCTTTTCAGGGTCCTCAATTTCTTTAAGCTTAAGAAACATTACTTGCATTAAGGGGTTGAGGTTAACAAACCTAGCTTCTAACATGTGAATTAAAGAAGCTGCAGCAATCTCATAGTTTGGAGCAAGTTCTGCAAGGGATCTATCCTCAGTATCCTCATGCTTACTAACACGATTAAAGAATTCTTCAATATTATCTTTCCCAATTATAGAACCACTACCAATTGAAAGGTCTTTCAGGGTAAATTTAAGGATCAACATGGTGAGCTAAGGAAGAGGCAACAACTAAAGGAGACTTAATTTTTTATTGTGTTTTCAAAAAAGAAAGCAAACTTCTAGAACTAATTTTTATGTGTTTTTGATAAATAAACAAGCAAACAAAACAAAAGTAAACTAAGCGAAACAAAATAACAAAGTAAAGATATTGGTTATGAGGGACTCCCCTTGTAAAGATGTCCTTGACTCCCCAGCAACAGCGCTAGAAAAATGATTGATGGCTCAGTGTTGATGTAGAGCTCGTTGGGGAACCCCAAGAGGAAAGTATGATGAGCACAGCAGCAAGTTTCCCTCAGTTATGAAACCAAGGTTTAATCGAACCAGTAGGAGCAAGGAAACACCCCAAAGCTGTTGCTAGCTGAGCCTTGGCAGGGCGCACTACCGGTGCTAGTAGCAACGTGGAGACCTACACAACACAACCACAGAACTTTGTCCCCAACTTGCGATGAGGTTGTCAATCTCACCGTGTTTTGCGGAAAACAAAGGATTAAACATATCGAATGGAAAGAAGTAATAGTTTACAGAAAGTAAACACAAAGAAGTAAACAGTTTGTAGATTGAATGTAAAAGACAAGGATCGGGATCCATAGTTCACTAGAGGTGGCTCTCCTTAAGATGGATAACATGCTGGGTGAACAAATTACAGCGGGGCAATTAACAAACATCGAGAAAGCAATACATGCATATACTAATCATCTTGACTCCTTTGAGACTTGATTGGGCATTACAACATTATACATAGACCGCCATCCAACTGCATCTATGACTAATAATCCACCTTCAGGTTATCATCCGAACCCCCTCCAGTATTAAGTTGCAAGCAACAGATTATTGCTTTATGAATTGCGTGTAAAGTAAACAATACGATTGTTCTATGAACAAAGGATTGTTGTTTTCTCCCTAGTAGCAACAGCACATCTAGTACCTTAGAGATTTCTGTCACTTCCCCAGATTACCAGAGGCCTGAACCCACTATCGAGCATAAATACTAACTCTTGGAGTTGCTAGTACCTACTTGGCCAAGATAGCTACTAACAACGGAAAGCATGCAAGATCACAAATAACAAAGACATGATAGAATCGATAATCAATCTGAAATAGCATCTCAATATCCATCGGATCCCCGCAAACACAACATGCAGAATTACAAATAGATGATCTTGATCATGAACGGAGCTCACAAGATCTATACATGAAAGCACAAAGGAGGAGAACCAGCAATCTAGCTACTACATGGACCCATAGTCCAGAGATGAACTACTCACACATCACGCTGGAGGCTTGCATGATGATGAAGAAGGCCTCCAGGGTGAATTCCCCTCTCTGGCAGGGTGCCGGGAAGAGCTTCAGATCCCTACCGATCTAGGGACAGAGACGACAGCGGCTACAGACTCTTTCGTGGATTTTTGATTGGGTACTTAGGGTTTTCTTCCCGAGGGCATCTTATAGGCGGAAGGAGAGGCCGAGGGGGTGCTGGGGTCGGCCCGACCACCCCCTGGCTTGGGCTAGGCCTGGCCGCGCGGCCAGGTGGTGTGGCCGGCCCCCCAGCCCTTCTCCGTCTCGTATTCTGGCATGAGATGTCTTCCGGAAAAATAGGCACTTTGGCTTTTGTCCCGTCCAATTCCGAGAATATTCATTTTCTGACTTTCCTGGAACCAAAAACAACAGAAAACAGGCAGCTGGCACTATGGCTCTTGTTAATAGATTAGTCTAAGAAATCATATGAAAAGTACTCTAAAGTGTGGACAAAACACAAGAAAGTAGATAAAACCAAGAATGGAACATCAAAAATTATAAATACATTTGCAATGTATCAGCCGCCACCGTCCACAAAACTACAAAGAGTGATTCAACCATCGACATGCTGTCCTTAGAAACCACGTGGAGAGGCTTTTGGGATTTCTCAAAAAGCGATTCCCCTATTCTTAAAGTTGGCACCTTCCACAAAATAAGAAATCAAGTGAAGATATCAGCAGTGGCAGCAATATTTCATAATATTATCAAACAACACAATGGAGATGAGGAATGGCTTGATAACCAAGAAGATAACATAGAACCAAATTCATTTGTGGATCTACCTAATGACGAAGATAACTTCCAAGGGCTCCCGGGGAACAATGTGGAAGGCAATAATTTGAGGGATCTGATTGCACTCTAGATGTGGAATGATTACCAAAATGAGTAGCTAGTGTCATATTTGTAGTATCTTCATGTAGTGGTGAACTCTTTGTGTTCTTTCATCTTGTAGTGTTACACTCTTTGTACTATTTTGTAATAATAATGAACCTGATTTACAATGTGTACTCTTTTTTGATAAGGTATTGTGTATTCAGTTTATGTGTTAATTACTTTATCTCAACCAGATATGTATCCCAAAGGTTCTCCTAAACACCACATAAGTCAGTTAAGCACAATGGGTAAGAAATGGTTGTCTCCTAAGAACACAAAAAGGTCTTCTCCAAAGAATCGCAAGAAGAGTTCTCCAAAAGGTATTCAAAAAGTCTATACAACTCTTTTCATTCATAACCTCCAGTACGATAATCCTTGTATATGCTTGTGCAGGTACAAAAGAATGAGCAATATGGAACGCCATGCTTGAAAAGTCGCTTGTTGAGATTCTGCATGCGCATGATAATCCTTACCATAGAGGGCAGAATGGCTGGAGTGGTGAAACCTGGAGTGTAATGGTGGACATTTTCCACAACAGGAATCAACATGTGAAATTTGCCAAGACCCAAGTACATGATAAAGAAAAGGAGTTGAAAAGGGACTATAAAATGCTGAATGAAGCTTGTAAGCAAAGTGGAGTTGGCTGGAACGAGAGCGAGTTCAAGTTAGAAGCTGAACCACATCTTTGGGAAAATCTCGCAATTGTAAGTTATCTACTGATCTTGTATAAACTAGTAATCTTTTTGTCACAGCTTCTATCTTGTTGACAATCATTTGCTCCACTCTTGTAGTCTTTTGGTCCAAAAATTCTAAAGTTCAAGAAAAAGCGCTTTCCTCTGTATAATTCACTTGGAGATCTCTACCAAGGTATGTTTGCTAAACACTTGTTGCTTCCTCTACTTCTGTACAAGTATAATGTTTGTTTGGTTTATTAACATGTTTTTTTGCCGGACACTTAGCTGAAGAAAAATTTAACTTCATCTCTACTGCTGAGCAATCACTGAAACCTCATGTTACGGATATCAAAAGTGGTGATGATGAGAGTGAGGAGCAGGATTTGCAAATTCTGGATAGGTCCGAGGTGGAGAATGATCAAGTAAATCACAGAAACGTCGAGGTGGAGCATGAATAAGTCAACCAAAGAAACGCCAAGTTGGAGCATGAACAAGTCAACCAAAGAAATGCCGAGGTGGATCATGTACAAGTCAATCAAAGAAAGGTTGCTGGTCATTCCACAAACAAGTGTAACAAGCCTAAGGGCGTGTACTATGGAGAACGCTTAGTTAGACGCTTAACTGAATTTAAAAAAATCCTCAAAATTGTTCAACTGGCTAAGCGCCTCAGTCCTCCAACGACCAGCGGTTGTATATGTAGCTAGCGTGAAAGCCAATCGTTAATAAAACAGCCTTCCCGCGGATAAAAAGGAGTCCTAACGTCTGGCTTTTAGTCTTGCGTCGACGCTGCCAGGAATCCTAGGATTGAGTGGGATTTAGGTCTAACTACCAGGATATCTAGCCTAGCGTCTCAGGTTACGGTCCGCGTTGTACGTGTCCTAAGAGGATCCCAAAGAAGAGTACTACAGATGGTTTAGTTGGTGTGATGGAGAGATTTCTCAAGATGAAAGAAAAAGAAGCAAACCATGAAGCTTTGCAAGATTTCTCAATAACCAAATGCATTGTTGAATTGAGAAACTTTGAAGGGTTTGATCCTACTAAAAAAGCAAGAGCATTTGTGGTCTTCAAAAGTGTCGAGAACCGTGAGATATTCCTCAATGCCATGAATGACAAAGATGGTACTGCTCTGATTTGGATTTGGATTGAGATGGATAGGTTAACATGAGGTAAGTTCTAACTAATTTTCTATTTTCTGTTAGTATATTTGCTCTGTGTAGCTAGAATTATGCATGGTGCTCTGAGATTTGGAGGTGTAGGAAGATGGTGTGATTTAGTTGAGTGCCGAGGACTGAGGTTCAGTTCTTGTTTAATTATGCACGAATTAGATTTTAGTATAGCTCCACTCAAAAAGATAGTTACTCAAGTCATATAGCTTGAAGAACTGACTTGTTAAGTCTGTCTAGTTTGAGT
Organism: Avena eriantha; assembly: GCA_910589775.1. Taxonomy (NCBI): domain Eukaryota; kingdom Viridiplantae; phylum Streptophyta; class Magnoliopsida; order Poales; family Poaceae; genus Avena; species Avena eriantha. The sequence continues at coordinate 487,864,428 of OU342741.1, read as the reverse complement.
TCATGAGTATGCTATGCTTGAATATATGTTGATAATTGTACTGAAGCACATGTGGTCTCCCTTTTTGTGTCACATTTTTTTCTCTGATTATAACATGTACAAGCAGACTTCTTCTAGTTTCTATACCAGAGAACTTTATCTTATTCATCTACCTAATAGTAGTAGTATATACTCCTCTGATTATATACTCCTTTGCTTTTGTAATCTGTCAAAAAATTCAGAATTGATTCACGTGATCCAGAATCGATCCATGAGACCATCATAACATCAAGTTCAATAGAGATCGTAGCATGCACATCTCAATAAGGACTAGTACTTCTATGATGATATCAGTTGCCCATGTTAGATGTTAATTCAACACTTTTTTTAGCATGGCAGCATGACCAAAGTCAATTAGCCGGCAACTTTATAATCCCAAATATATTTGCATTTCTATTACTAGTACTTGTAGCCGGCAGCTTAACTAAAGTAATTGTGATGAATGAATGAATCTAGCTTTGCTTTTGTAATCTGTCATAGAAGATGCATTTTTGATTTCTCGGTTGAATATTCCAGGTCTGGTGATGGCTCTACCATTTTATCAATCTGCTTGTTGAGTGTGAGATGTGCATGGGTCTGGTTTCGTAATCTATCATCGAGTGAATGTTGTAATTCAGCTGTCGAAACAAATATTCAGAAACAAGTTGGATGCATAATCTAGCTTCAGAGTTTGTTCGAGTGTGTGTGCCTCAAATATGTTTCAATTCAGAGTTCAGTGTTGACTGCCGTGTGGCATGTTGTTGATTTCTAGACTGTTTTGTTCATTTGCCGTCATAAAAACTGAATCTTTTCTAATGTATGTTGATTTGCCTTGCTGCTTTCCATTGTTTTTGTGTGTCAATCCCTGCCAACCAAATGACAGTTTTTAGAAGAGGGGATTAGGGATTTTATGGGATGGGGTTTTATGGGGTTTGGGTGAAGGTAGGGGTTTCACCCAAGCCCTGTGGGATTATCCCTGCTAATCCCCGTGAAAACTCCAGAACCAAACAAGGCCGAAAGGGGGCGGAGGGTGAGTAAGTAGAGGGAGCCAGCTAGCGGAGCCGCCGATAGGCAACTGCTACCTTTGAGGGCGCGGAGGTTGCCTTCGGAGGCAGCCCGCATGACCGAGTGGTAATCATCATAGTTTTCCATGGCCATCGGGCGAGGAGGCGAGTGTCTCGTGACCGGGCAGCGGTGGTGCTACGCGAGACGACTAGCGGGGAGGGAATGGAAACGGTGAGAGCGGAGACGAGACGGGGACTACAGTCGGTGAGAGCGGAGACGAGACGGGGACTACAGTCGGTGAGATCGCAGACTAAACCAAAAACCCTATTTCTTCGCGCTCGTCGCCCACATTGTCCCAGCCCAACAAGGCACCCTACTATGGGCCGACGCACTGGGAGAGAGCTTTGTTTTGCCCCTTTTTACGTCCCTAGTGGGCTGGTGGCATAAGTGTGAAGTTACCATGTACTCTTTCCGTCTTAAAATATAAGTTGCCTAAGTATATCAGTTAATTTTTAACTAATCTTTAGTCGTCTTATATTTTAGGATGGAGGGAGTACACATTAACATCATACTCAAATAGCAGAATCCGCAAAAAAATAAAAAGATGCACATGACATCAAACTTAGGGATTGATACATGGTGTGATAAGGATACATCACCCAAAATCACATTCTAGGAATTATCAACAATTTGTTTATGCTTTACAAAAACAAAATCACATTCTAGGAAAAACTCTTGGAGGCGGAGGCATTTCCTAACATTAGGTCATTAGCCCATCATGGGATTTTGACTTGTTCACTTTCGTATTATCTGAATTTCCTCAACAAGCACATTTTCATAAGACATTTCAGTTGTTTCGACATGGCACTTGGTGGTTTTGATATTTCAATGGTAAGTTTGATAAAGGTTATTATAAGCTTTACGACATTTTTAGGCTCTGATATTTAGAATACAAGAATCACATCAATTCGTAGATCGGAGTTTGGTGGCCATGACAAGATCGTCGGGCTTTAGACATCTTAGCAGAATTTGGTATTGTCGTGGAAATGGCCATGGCAGTCGCTGCAGTAGGCAGCGATTGATTGAATCAAGGGCGAGAGCTGGCGGCCATCTGCGGTGCGAGATGGGGGCGGATGCACATGGATTTACCCAGGTTCGGCTCCCCTGAGGGTAAAGACCTACTCCTGCTAGATTGGATTAATGGAGAGCGAGTTACATGGGTGGCGGGCTCGACGTCTAAGCAGCGAGTCGCTTGAAGGGGTGTATGATGAAATGTAAATCCTCAGGATACCCTAGGGAGGTCTATATATGAGGCACCTCGCTAGGGTTTACAAGTTACAACCGAACAAGATATGGATTCGGAGGCTTTGACCTAATCCGACTACGCTTCTGGTACGCTTCTGGGCCTCCAGTCTCTAGTCGCCGGGCCTTCTCCTTAGCCGCATTCCGGTCGCCGTCCTACAAGCCCACTCGTGAGACCTTTTGGCCCAATCGGAACATCCTGCTGGGCATACCCCATTCGGCATATCCCCATCAGTAGTCCCCGAGGCCATCGTTGATTCAGACGCGGGTGGTCATTTGGCAGTCGGAGTAGGCGAGTCCAATTTGGACGCCCAGTCGAATCGGCGATGGACTCCACTGAAACCAAGGAAATATTCCCTAGGCTCCCAATCGCTGCTCCGGCGAATGTCACGGCTGCCAAGTTGCTGCTTCGGCGAGTGGACAGGGCCAGTTGCTAGTGAGTGGAATGGAGGAGTTGGACCACCAACCTGGTCAAACTATCCGTTGGATATTCCAACGGTAACTTCGGCGTAATTACCGCAGGTAACGGCTACCCTGAATCTAGCGGGTAGCCCGCCCTTATAAGGGGAGTGACGAATCAGCCTTGCAGATCCTTCCCTGCATTCTTCATTCTCGCACATTCATTTTTCATGTCTTCCTTTGATTCGATCCTTTCACACCGAGCGACTCCACATCCTTCCCAATGGCACCTACAAAAGGTTCATGGGGAAAATCCAAGTACACCACAGCCCAACTCAAATCCTTCAAGGATGCCGGAGTCCTCCGCAAGGGGAACTGGCGGGTTCCCGCTCCCTCCGAGACCGAGCCGAAGCCGCGAGCCGGCGAGTTCATTTGCTTCCCCAACCACCTAGAGAGGGGTTTGGGGTTCCCCACCTCACTCTTCTTCCAGCGCTTCTGTGCGTATTACGCAATCAAGCCGTCGGATCTTGGTCTGCACAACATCGAGCGCCTGGTGATCTTCGTCGCCTTCTGTGAATGCTATCTCGGCTGTAGGCCGTATTTCCTAGGTCGGCGGTGGTGTTTGAGTCAGACGACGACTCCGATGATGACGACTCCCCCGAAACTTCGCGTAATATCCCAGAGGATGCAATTCCAATGAAGGGATTGGAGGATGAGGACACCGAGGCGGCGGTAGAAGTTCCTCTGACGGTGATTGCGCCAACGGCTTCAAGGGCACCAAGCCAGGAGGCGGATGAGGCGGCGGCGTCGAAGTTGCCGCAACCTTCAAGAGCGGTCGCGTCTTCGAAGCCAGAAATTCCGGTGACCGCGACTTCGTCATCAAGGAAGCCCACAGTGTCGTGGGCTTCAGATGTCTTCGAGAAAGGTCTCACGCGCAAGATGGGGCCGGAATTAGACAAGCCTGCCCACATCAGCACCGGGCTGCGCGTTCTCCTAGTCGCCAAGTAAGCTTCGACTTCCCCGCTCCAAATTGAGTTTTGTTTTTGTGCTATCTCTGTGTTGACCTTGGAGGTTTGGCAGGTCTGGAGTCAAGAAGATTGGTCGCCCTTCAGTGGCAAAGATTTCGGTGGTCGCCACCACGGGAGAGGGCGACCTCCCCAAGAAGAGGAAACCTGCTGAAGACGTGGCAACTATGGAGGGCGCGAAGAGGCAGAAGGGCGGTGTCGACGATGTCGTGGCAATGGATAGCGCCAAGGAGTGCGATCTCGCTGCAGTCGTCGAAGAGGTGGCGGCTGCACGGTCGGATCCAGTCACGGTCGCTCCTGCGACGGAAGCGCCGGCTCCGGTGACCAGTCCCCCGGCTAGAGCGTCAGCAACGTTCCCGCGCTTCATGCCGAGGGGGTTTCCAGGCGTGGCGGACAACCAGCCTCCACAGAGCCCGGAGATCGTTGATGAAGACATTGGGTCTCGTCATGGGCGCACCTCCTTCATGGTCCCGTCGACTAACGCCGGAGAGCTTCATAAGATGCTTGGCGCTGCCATTCAGGTACGTCCAGTCCCCGAGTGACTAGTTGCTGAATTTCAGTGGCTAGGCACTGAGTTGCTTCTACTCTCCAGTCCCCGCGATTGACGGACGTGCGGATCCCCCATATTACGGAGGGGAGCTCTTCGACCCAGCATCCTGGGGTGCGCTCGAGGGGCACCTGGAGTCGCGGATTGAGCCCATGGAGGACGCTCTGGTTGGCGCGTTCTGCTTGGCCGTTCGACTCCGGGTGGGTGACTGAGGCTAGGTCGAGTCGTAAGCCGTGCTCTTCGCAGAATTTCGTCATGGCCCCCTTGGCGAAGTTGGTGTCGTTGTCCGTTATGATGTTGTGCGGGTAGCCATACCGATATATGAGCTCGTGTAAGAACTTGGTGGCCGTCTTGCCGTCGCACTTTTTGATCAGCTTAGCCTCGACCCATTTGGTGAACTTGTCGACCGCGACCAGGAGATGGGTGAAGCCGGATGAGGCCTTCTTGAACGGGCCTACCATGTCCATGCCTCATACGGCAAATGGCCATGTGATGGGGATGGTCTTGAGTGCTAAACCAGGGAGGTGCGTCTGGTTGGCGTATTTCTAGCACCCAACGCATCGTTGGACGATGTTGGTGGCGTCGGCATGCGAGGTGAGCCAGTAGAAACCGTGTCGCATGGCCTTGGCAACCAGCGACTTGGCGCCGGCGTGATGGCCGCAGTCGCCGGCATGGATATCCTGGAGGATCTTGCGGCCTTCTTCTGGCTATACGCAGCGTTGAAACACGCCAATCACACTGCGCTTGTGGAGCTCGCCGCTGATGATGACGAAGGATTTACAGCGGCGCACGATCATTCGCGCCTCCGCCTCGTTGCTTGGGAGGGTCTTGTGCTCGAGGAAGGCGACGTATGGTGCCGTCCAGTCGCTGGGCTCCATGATCATGGCAACTAGGGCCGGCTCGGGTTGTAGTGGTATCCGAATGTCGATCTCCTTCGGTGGACAGGCCGAAGGTTTGTGGATGATGTCGAGGAAGACGCCTGCGGGTGGCGTTTGTCAAGCCGATCCGATGCGGGAAAGGGCGTCTGCCTCCTCATTCTTGCGTCTGTCGATCCACTTGACTGAATAGCCGTCGAAGTGTCCTCTCAGCTGGTCTACGGCATGGCGGTATGCGATCATTGTTGGAGAGACGGCGTCGCATGTTCCGGCGACCTGGCCGGCGACTAGGTCGGAGTCGCCATAGCACCGTAGGCGGTTGATGTTCATCTCCTTGGCGGTCCACATGCCGTGGAGGAGGGCCTCGTATTCTGCCATGTTGTTGGTGCAGGGCTTGAAGTTGAGGTGGAGCACGTAGCGGAGCTTGTCTCCTTGGGGGGGGGGGGTCAATATGACCCCGACCCCTACGCCATCGGTGTTCTTGGAGCCGTCAAAGTGGAGCGACCAGTAGTGAAGGTACGGTAGCTTCTTCGGCTGCTGCGCTTCTTCCCAATCTGCGAGGAAATCAGCTAGGGCTTATTACTTGATCGCTTCGCGGGGCTCGTATTTGATGTTGTGGACGCCGATTTCGACGGCCCACTTGGTGACTCGCCCAGTCGCCTCGCGATTGCGTATTATGTCCTGCAGAGGTGCGGAGGAGACCACCGTGATTGGGTGCTCCTGGAAATAATTGGGGAGTCGCCGCTGAGCTCGGAATACCGCGTACACCAGTTTCTGGTACTGCGGGTGGCGCTGTCGTGAGTCCGTCAGAATTTCGCTGATGTAGTAGACAGGGCGCTCCTTTCCCTCCTCTGGCCGTTCGATGACCATCACGGCGCTGACGACTCGAGTGGAGGCCGCCACATAGACGAGCAGTGGCTCTTTTTGTCGATTGGGGTGGCAAGTAGTGGAGCCGCGAGTAGCACTTCTTTGAGTGCTTTGAGTGCATCGTCCGCCTCCGTGTCCCATTGGAACGTGGGGTTTTTGCGCACCAGGCGATAGAGAGGCATTGTCTTCTCGCCTAGTCGGGGGATGAAGCGACTGAGAGCCGCGACTCGCCCGGCCAACTTCTGGACGTCGCACAGGCACTCGGGTTTTCCGAGTCGCGCGATGGTGTCGATCTTGGTGGGGTTGGCTTCGATGCCTCGCTTGGAGACTACGTATCCCAGTAGCTGTCCGGTGGGGACGCCAAATGTGCACTTTTCTGGGTTCAGCTTGATGTTGTATCTCCGCAGATTTGCGAAGGTTTTGGTCAGGTCGGCGAGCAGGTCGTCCTGGCGGGTGTATTTTACCACCATGTCATCGATGTAGACATGAATGTTGCGGCCAATTTGGCTCGTGAGGCACTCCTGCATGCACCTTTGGTATGTGGCGTCGGCGTTCTTGAGGCCGAACGTCATGGCCGTGTAGCAGAAGGCGCCGAATGGCGTTATGAACGTCGTCTTCTCTTCATCCTCAACCACCATTTTGATCTGGTTGTAACCAGAGTATGTGTCGAGGAAGCACAACGACTCCGATCCCGCGGTCGAGTCGATGATCTGATCGATGCGCGGTAGGACGAACTTCTCCCTCGGGCATGCGCTGTTGAGGTTGGTGTAGTCGATACACATTCTCCATGTGTTGTTCTTTTTCAGGACCAGGACTGGGTTCACCAGCCACTTGGAGTGTTTTATTGGCCGAATGAAGCCTGCGGCCAGCAGGCGTTGCACTTCTTCGGCGATTGCTCGGCGGCGCTCTTCATTGAAGGGCCGCAACGACTGCTTTAGCGGTCGCACTTTGGGGTCGGCCTGTAGTTTGTGCTCAGCGAGTTCCCTCGGGACACCTGGCATGTCAGAGGGTTTCCATGCGAAGATGTCACGGGTCTCACGGAGGAACTCGATGAGCGCGCTTTCCTATGCGGGGCTCATGTGCGTCTCAATGGTGACCGTCTGGCTGGAGTCGCCCGGGACGAGCTCGACGGTGCGAGTATACGTGAGGCTTTGAAGCTCGGTACTTCCCTTCCACGGATGAAGCCCATAGGCTTCAAGATAACTTGGAGGTTTCGACATTTCTAGAAAACATAGAAACGAGAACATATACTTTCAAATGCATCTTTTAATTTGGAAACTTTTTTGGGGGGATTTTAATTTGGAAACTTGGATCCTACTTAAGCACTATCAAGTTATCACTAACATCTTTCTACATGGTTACCTTAATAGCATGCACGTTCTAGACTTCGTATGATTCATCGGCTATAAAAGATCCTTAATCTTCACACTTTAAATCCATACTCTTTTGTTTTAGGGCCCGCCAATCCATGGTGTACACTTGCTTTTATGCCGGAACTCGGTTACATTTGCTGCATATATTTATCTCAGAATCTTTTTAGTTCTAATCATTAATTGTACTTAATTAAGGAGCCATGATTCCCTATCAACACCGACGATAAAACGTGGTGCGACTTTGCGATAGACCGACTTCCTTTTTTGCGAGGGATACAAAAGAAGCATGTAGTCTCAGAAGGGTAGTGAACATGATATTCGTGTTATAGTTGTATCCCATGTCCACTAGGAATTATACTTAGGCTTATATCATGTCTCATTTTGAGGGATTAGTTTTAAGTGAAATGTGTCATAGGCATTGATGGCGACAGGTTTGTGGTGACTTTTTCAAGGGTTGATCACGACATCAACATGGATGTTAAGCAAATGCTTTGTATATGCGTGCACATAGGTGTATGTGTGTCCACGAGTTGTAAACGGTGTTTTCTAAAGAAGATAAAGTGATATGCACATGACGAAGGTAACATAAGAGACTCCATGACTTGTTTTTCGAAATGGGGACAAAATGCCCCGGCCTCTGCGTCGATAGGATACATGCGGCCTTTATTAACTTATTGAAATTCAGTTTTTACAAAAGATATATCATGTGTCACACATGGTGGACATACGAATCAACCATCTAAAAGCAGAAGAACACATGAAATGAATCTGCATCAACATGTTATTCTATGATCAAAACGTCAGTTGCACCGAGTGAATAAGTCCCTGGCGACGGTCTCCAAATGGTTGCACCCATACGTAGCTGTACTCAATAAGAGACTCCATGACTTGTGAAATTGAAAACCATACGTAGCTGTACTCAATAAGCTTAAGCAAAAAATCTGACCTAATTATCTTGAGCAAATTGTCAAAACACCTTCCAACTACCTTGTCAACCACGAAAACAATGTTTGGGGTGACGTAGGCCATGTGGTATCACATCATGTTCTCCTTTCTTCAGATTTCTTCATCAGTGCACCCTGCATCAAAGCTGCTCTTGAACTTGCAAATTAAGTTTTTGGAAGCTTGATTTGACTTATTTGATCCTACGGTGCATTTAGCCATACATACCATTTGGTTGTGTGCATCAAACGATGCAAAGTCTTGGGTCATCAGTCATCACCTTGTCAAAAAAAAAACTTGGATATACATTACGCAGTGTGTGCACTTTCTCCATCATGCATCTTTTATTTTAACGATTGGCTGATAAATTTGTGAAAAGACGGTGTTACATAACAAACAACCTACAATAATCTTAGTCTCAAGTTCCGGTTAGGCCGCCGCATGCCACAACCAAATTAGCTGTCCCCAAATCCTGTGGCTGGTTGAAAAATGCGAGACCAAAGTGACGCCGCTCTTACGTGTATGCAGGCTACCGTGCAGCCACAAACTAGGTAGGTCGGCTAGATAGGACAGGGACCAAATCATGGCGTGGACAAATACTGCTGATTTTGATGTTAACTTGACGACAGGCAAACACCAAAACCTGAAGCAAGAAATTGTGGTGGCAAAGTGACAATTCAGTTCCTTTGTTAGGAGCTGGCTGCCAGAAGAAAAACAGAAGATGAAGCAATATATGAGACGAACGAAACCGTGATATTCGATTCTACATAAGAGAGAATTTCCTCTTCAAAAGCTCTTGAAACTGGCACTGAGAATCATCGCAGGACTAATTGAAACTAGGAAGGAAGTACAAAATGTTGTTTTTGTCATCACGAAGAAACTATCAAACATTTGTCCTTTGAGTGCCAGTTTGCGCGTTCTATATGGTCAGCCATCCAAGTAACCTCAAATTTATATCCACCATGCTCAGTAGCCAATATTTTTGGAAACTGGTTGCATGGTATAGATAACAGGAATATGATACATATAAGGGTGGGAGCGATTGCATTAATATGGTCGCTGTGGCTATGTAGAAATAATAAGGTTTTTGATGCAAAAATGCTTCACCTATGCACGTAATTTATCACTGTTATCACTTACTCCGGAAGTGGTCTACTCTAAAAAACCGGAACACCGCACCCTTTATATGGAGGTGTGTTCGCGCTTGGAGCAAGTGGTGAAAGAAGTTTTTACCCAACATGGGTGGCAGCATAATCTGTGGATTGAACCTCCTCCTACACCATAGGTGTCTCCTATAGTTTCATGTATACTAGGATTTGTCTATGAGATTGTTCTCCTCTCCCCTATTCTTTTCTTTCGGCTGTGTGCATCTCAGTTATGCAGATGCAGGGTGTGGCTCTATTTGATTGTATCATTTTGATGTAAACATTGGAGTCTAATAAAAAAGGCCCTTTATCGAAAAATCTGCTTTTCTGGTCTCCGGTCAGCGATATACCTAGAAAATATATCAATCGACAAAGTGCAACAGCTGGAGCAACCTATCTGATGACCAAATCGCAACAACATTTCTCAAATTTTTATTTTGGCTGATTCGTTCACACTAAGCAACGTTATAAAGTGAACTTATTTTCCAATGCTAACGCATGAATATAACTGTCGCCAATCAGCGACTACTAAACAGTTCATGCTGTAACGTCAGCTTGGACAGCTACCTTGCCCAGGCACAGCTACTACTAGTATGCTTGAGAATGATGTGGCCGGGCTGCCCACAATAATTCAGATATTTTGGAGGCCCCTCCACTAATTGGAAAAAGGGGATTATCTGAATTCACATAAATGCCAAAAGCAACCTAAACTGTCATTGAGAATCCACATCCATCTATTATATACTAAAAACAATATAAGGATGTTTTTCGAGATACCATGTTGATTCACATCATCTGAATTAATATAGGCTGGTAGATCTAAAACGTATGGTTAGAATCTAAATAGAGTTTATCTATTATATACTAAAAGCAATATAAAGGTGTTTTTCGAGACACCAGGTTGATCCACATCATCTGAATTAATATAGACGAGTAGATCTAAAACGTATGGTTAGAATTTAAATAGAGTTGTACATTACGTAACACCTTAAACGTGACATACCGACCATGTTATGTAAATCGTGAAGTCGTGCCAAAATAAAAAAAACTCACCGAGAGGTGCTGGTCCGTGTCCATCCAGACAAGATACCGGATCGATCATCAAAATTGATAGCGATCTATTCCATCTAGCTAGCTAGAGCTAGCTTGTGGTGACCGGATCGATCATCCCAAAATTGATCAGTTTGCTTATTAGGTGGATTAGCTAGCTGGTAGCTTGGTTACCACCTCGCTGCAAGCCTGCAGCACAAGATCGACCAGTAGCTTAGCACGTGGACCGGGTGCAATGTTAGGTGGATTAGCTAGCTGGTAGCTTGGTTACCACCTCGCTGCAAGCTTGCAGCACAAGATCGACCAGTAGCTTAGCACGTGGACCGGGTGCAATGCATAGGGAGTTAACTCGAAAGCAGATCGGTCATGAAAAATAATTCTAAACTGATTGGTACATACATAAAGGTGTATGTATGTTAGGACATACTTTCACCGTCCTAAAATATAAGGCGGCTAAGGATTAACCAAAAGTCAATATTTTCTAAGTTTAACGAAGATATATACAAAAATATGAACATTTACAATATGAAACAATATGAATAGATTCACCATAAAATATATTTTCTTAATGTGTTCACTCAATATTGTATATATAGATATTTTTTGTTAAATATTTGCTCACATTTAGTAAGATTTGACTTTTAACTAATCCTTATGCGCCTTATATTTTGGGACGAAGGGTACCTAGGAGTTGCATTGACAGTTCATAAGAGAAAATGTACGAGAGACTCTAACAATAGATTAATTTATATGTACATATTTTACCTATATATATATATATAACATGGAATACATGTAAACCTTAACTTTGAATGTTCTGAAAAATCGACTAACTTCGGAGAGGGTTAAGAATCGGTCACCGTGTCGTATACGTGTTGTATTATGTAAACGTATACGCACTTGTTTGTACATCTGCCAAGTATATAAATAGAAGAGGTGGAGACACGTTGCCTACCACGAAACCCTAATCAGTGTTTTTATCTTGGTAAGTGCCAAATATGTGGGTACTGGGGGCACGTCGCGTCGGAGTGTCGAAATAGCTTCAACCCCGACTTCGTACGTGCCAACAACCAGCGCTCTGGGAACTCTGCCTCGACGGGTTCTCATGCTCCTCTGGCCTGGATCATGGATACCGGGGCTACGGATCATCTGACGAACGATCTTCAGCGACTTCACCTGCAAGAGCATTATGGCGGGACGGGCCAGGTCCAAGTGGCCAATGGGGCAGGTTTGTCTATTGCACACATTGGTCATTCCTCTTTAGCCGGTTCATCTTTGCAACTGAAAAATATTCTCCATGTCCCGCACATTAATCAACATCTCCTTTCAGTATATCGTCTTGTCTCTGATAATGATGTCTTTGTTGAGTTTCATCGTCATTTTTTCTGTGTTAAGGACAAGGCCACCCGGAGAACTCTGCTTCACGGTAGAAGCTATGACGGTCTCTACCCCATCCCTTTTAGTCACGCGTCCTCATCGTCATCATCTCATCATGCTTTGTCCCGTGCTAAGACTACATCATCTCAGTGGCACCAGCGTCTAGGTCATCCTATAAATAATGTAGTGCAAACTATTTTAAGAACCATGATTTATCCTGTGCTCCAGTTGATACTTCTTCGATCTGTGATGCATGTCAGCGTGCCAAAAGTCATCAATTATCATATAATTTGTCTCAGCGTGTTACCACTATGCCTCTTGAGCGTGTTCATTCTGATGTGTGGGGTCCTGCCGTGGCCTCCTCTGGTGGTTTTAAGTACTATGTTAGCTTCGTTGATGACTACTCTTGTTTTTGCTGGATTTATCTCCTTAAGCACAAATCTGATGTTGAACACGTGTTTTATGTCTTTCAAGCTCATGTTGAGCTTCTGCTCAATACCAAAATCAAGGCCGTTCAGTCCGATTGGGGCGGTGAATACCATCAGCTCCATCAATATTTTCAGCGCACCGGCGTGTCTCATCGTGTGTCTTGCCCGCACACTTCCCAGCAAAACAGCGTTGCCGAACGCAAGCATCGTCACATAGTCGAAACTGGTCTCGCTTTACTTGCCCATTCGTCTCTCCCTTTGCGTTTTGGGACGAAGCTTTCTTGACAACATGTTATCTGATTAATCGCATGCCTACTCCGATTCTTAACAAGGATACTCCTATTTTCCGTCTTCTCAAAACTCAACCGAACTATGACTTTCTCCGTATCTTTGGTTGCGCGTGCTGGCCTAGTCTTCGCAAGTACAACGCGCATAAGCTTGAGTTTCGCTCGAAAATGTGTTTTTTTTAGGCTATAGTCCTATGCATAAGGGCTATAAGTGTCTCGATCGTTCTACCGGTCGTATTTACATATCTCGAGACGTTGTCTTTGATGAGTCGGTCTTCCCGTTTGCCACTCCCGGAGTTACCGTAGATATTCCTACCCTTCGGCATGCCATCACTTTTCTTGAGTCTGAACCGGCTACGAGTGATCATGTGCGGCAATACGACCTTTCCTATTTGTCTACTAACCTACTGTCTCGAGATGATGCTTTGCATGTGCAGGTTCCTAGTGTGATCGACGTGCATGTCCATACCCCTACCCCGGGACCCTCTACAGAAGCGCCTGAGGCGGGCGCCACACACTCAGGGTCGCCCGAGCCAGCTGCTCGTAGCTCGCCCGAGCCAGCTGCTGCCTCGACGCTGCATGGGTTGGCTCCTCCCAGTCGATCATCATCGCCGCACGCCGGGTTGCATGACTCAGCCCCCGCGTCTCCGCTCCAGCATGGAGCTGATGCGTCGTCGCCCACACCTGCTCCTGGTCATGGTGCGACCTCGTCATCAGCCCCTGGTCGTGGCATGGTGACGCGTCTCCGTGACAATGCTCGTCGCGAGAAGACCTACACCGACAGCACAGTACGGTATGATTCGCGCAGGCGTGCTCTCTTTGCAGCCCCGGTATCTCATCAGATGCTCTTCAGGAGCCGGAGTGGCGTGCAGTGATGTCAGAGGAATTTTCTGCTCTATCTCAGACGCAAACATGGACGCTGGTTCCTCGTCCTCCTGGCACAAATATTGTTGGCAGCAAATGAATCTTCAAGACTAAGCATCGTCCTGATGGTTCCGTTGAGAAGCACAAGGCTCGTCTTGTTGCCCGCGGATTTACGCAACAACATGGCATTGACTATGGTGATACGTTCAGCCTAGTTGTGAAGCCTGCAACTATTCGCTTGGTTCTCTCCCTTGCAGACTCTCGAGGATGGACTCTTCGTCAAATTGATGTGAGTAATGCTTTCCTTCATGGTTTCCTGTCTGAGGATGTCTATATGCAGCAGCCCCCTGGTTTTGAGGATGCTCGGTATCCGACACATGTATGCAAAGCGTGCTATCTATGGTCTTAAGCAGTCTCCTCGCGCTTGGTATGCTCGCTTGAGTGCTCGGTTGTTTCAGCTTGGTTTTGTTCCCTTAAAAGCCGATACGTCTTTGTTTATCTTCAATCGGGCTGGTGTCCAAGTATTCATGATAGTCTATGTGGATGACATTGTTATTGTTGGATCTACCTCTGTGGAAGTTGAAGGTCTGGTTCGTTCCCTCTCGGACACTTTTCCTATCAAGGATTTGGGCACTCTGGAATACTTTCTTGGATTGGAAGCGTCGTACAATTCAGGGGGCATGACACTTATGCAGCGCAAATATGCGCTTGATTTGTTGCATCGGGTAAACATGGAGAATTGTAACCCCACTGCCACCCCTATGGTCACAACCGAGCGGCTTTCTCGAGATACAGGTGCCCTGCTCGGAACAGAAGATTCTTTCCGATATCGCAGTGTTGTTGGTAGCCTGCAGTACTTAACTCTCACTCGCTCGGATATTTCCTTTGCGGTGAATAAGGTATGCCAATTCCTCTCTCAACCAACTGAAGTTCATTGGGAGGTTGTCAAACTATTCTACGTTATGTGAAAGGGACATTGGATACTGGTATGTGCATTCGCAAGTCATGACAGCAGAATATTAGCATATTCACTGATGCCGATTGGGCTGGATGTGTTTATGATAGACGCTCTACGAGTGGTTTTGTAGTTTTCGTGGGTACGAATCTTGTTTCATGGAGTTCAAAGAAGCAGCCCACAGTTTCCAGGTCCAGCACCGAGGCGGAATACAAGGCACTTGCAAATGGAGCAGCTGAAGCTATGTGGGTCAGTTCTTTGCTTACAGAACTAGGTGTTTCCCAACAGCAGACTCCAGTTTTGTGGTGTGATAATCTAGGGGCAACTTACCTCACAGCGAATCCAGTCTTTCACGCTCGAACCAAGCATATCGAGATTGATTTTCATTTTGTGCGAGAGCAAGTTGCTGATGGCGCTTTGGAGGTGAGGTTTATCTCTTCTACTGATCAGTTGGCTGATGGCTTCACCAAGCCAACTACACGGCAGATGTTAGACCGTTTTAGAATCAATCTAAATCTTATAAGTAATAGCGGTTTAGATTGAGGGGGAGTGTTAAGAATCGGTCACCGTGTCATATACGTGTTGTATTATGTAAACGTATACGCACTTATTTGTACATCTGCCAAGTATATAAACAGAAGAGGTGGAGGCATGTTGGCTACCACGAAACCCTAATCAATGTTTTTATCTGAGAGAAGGACTTAAATTGTTGGATGCACGGTGATCCTGGAGAGATGATCCTCTCAGGACAGACTATCTGCCCACTCTTCTATAAAATCACCAAACCACGACGAGAAAAATCTAAAACACAAGCAATGAGTAACACCAGTTATGTGAACTACTCCACGATAAAATTTGATATGTATATGAATACAAAGAATAATATACCTTTATTCTAGACAACACAATATCAAGCACAAATACATTGGTGCAAAAGGCACACTAACAAAGAATATGTAAACTAAATTTTAGAGATTGATTAGTGCTTCTCTCACTTCCTGTAGTCTTTAACATTTGTTCAAAGTCAGCCAAAACATGAAATACTGAAATATGTTCTTTGCAATGAAAAGGGAAAGCCTACATAGAGGATTTGAGGTGAGGCTATTTCCATATTCAAAGAAGTGGCTAGGCACCTTTGTGGTTATGGTCCGGGAATGATGCCATTTTGAAAAAGATACCCACTAACTATTTTTACGAGAGAAGGCATAGACTTTGGACCTAGCATAAGAAAAATAAAATCTCACAAACTCCATCGATTGTACAAACTCATGAAAACGTACATTCGTTGTTTGTCCATATAGGCACATACTCAAGGTTGTAATAATTTTGCAGAAAATTGCTAAAAGTCCCTTGCTTCAATCTTCCATAATCAATAAATAGTCATATTTATCAATTGTCAATAGAGAGCGGATTTGCTGCCACGGAGGATAGCTGCCCCCATGCAGCTACCACATGATTTTCCTAGAGATGTGAGCTTAGGTCTATCCCCACGTGACATTAAACAAAGTGTTGTGATGGTAATCAAATTAGAGATGGGGATGCATGCTATTGTGTGTCAGATACAAATGTATCTATCATGGTAGATGTGTTAAGGAAATAGTACAAGATGGACAAACCCTTTGGTACTCTAGAGTGATATGATGAGAAGGTGGCAGCCTGGCAGCATTCAGCTCATGATGGCAGAGAGAACAAAAAATGCATGCAAGCACTCGATATTGTACAAGTGTGGGTACAACGTGGCCACTTGAACTGAGCGAAGCACTTTATCTCTATGATCTATGCATGTCGACAGTGCATGCATATAGTCATATAGAGCCTTGTGCTAGCATGGATGTATATGCCACGATGCTTTGCTATTTACCTTGGTAGGCTATTTTTGCCTACTAAGATATTTTATGCTCC
The DNA here is from genome assembly GCA_910589775.1 of Avena eriantha. Classification (NCBI taxonomy): domain Eukaryota; kingdom Viridiplantae; phylum Streptophyta; class Magnoliopsida; order Poales; family Poaceae; genus Avena; species Avena eriantha. The sequence continues at coordinate 487,848,067 of OU342741.1, read as the reverse complement.
TTCTGTTTAGTAATAACTGACTTGAGTTTATCTAGATACGAATGTATCTATACACTAAAATATGTCTAGATACATTTAAATTTAGACAAATCTAAGTTAGTTATTTCTAGACGGAGGGAGTATTTTAAAATGGAGGTATTAGAAGCTAATATAGGCTAACTTTTCTAATGCACGTCTATATCAAGGCAGTCATGCATCGGTCACATCATGTCTAGCATGAGAGTAGCAAAAGTTGTTTCCATCGGCTAATGAACTTCAGAACATTGCTCTTTGATGGTTTTTTCTGCGAAGATTAGTACTAGCTGCCAAGTTGTATATTGGTGCACAAAAGTCTGTCACGGGCATGATTTGTACTTAACATAGCAATGATATGCTTGCTAATGCCATACTAGTATACTACTAGTGCACGTTCTACAAGTCATGGAGATGCAAACCATGCTGAACGAGCAGCATGCATGCGGATTCTGACCAGAGTTCGTCTTATATATACCACGTGACATGGCCGTGGGATGCTGCGTCTGCAACATGGTGCAACATAAAAAACTAAATGAACTTGTGATGGAAAGGACGTCGGCCGGTCAGCAAAAATTTGCCCACGCTCTTTCTTTCACTGCTCTTGCACTGACGTATAGTATTGTCAGGGGTCTGCTTTATTTAGGGGAGGTTAATCAAGCATCACCATGTGGTGCAAGAGCTAAATAGCTTTGGCACATATTTCAAGTATTATGATCGGACGACAGCCGCAAGGGGGACAGCTATCCCCGGTGGCAGCATACTATTTTCCATTGTCAATAAAATCACAATACAAAAAAAAGTGAGATGTAACATCCCTTAAAAATATCATTATTAATGCATCATCATAATTTTAACTATCTGTATCACAAAGGAAGACTACTTTACCATAAAATGATATGAAAGTACAATATGGTAGGTAAAGAGACGTAGAAGTTCTCGGAGAAGCAAAACCTCAATCAAGAATACTCTATTTTATTAATAGATCATAGATAACAAATGGTCATAACTATGTGTAAACAAGATCAAGCCAACATCTTTTCATAACTTAGTTTAAACAAATCACACTCAATAATAAACCAGAATTAGTAGATCATCCTGATTCCACTTGAACATATCACAATCAATAGGTGTTCCTAGAATGCGTCAAGTTTAATAATTAAAAATAGATATTCCTAAAGTGTATCAACTTTTTAACAATTAATTAAAAATAGCATAAACTCTTTACAAGACAAATAAATTGTGGTTTACATAAATGTCATATATAAATATCACCTTACATTTTGCAATGATATAAGGAACATGTGGGTTTCTCTATATAACATTACGATTAAGTGTCAAAAGGTGGACTAGAGATTTTTGTAATTGTATTTGAGCTCTAGGACATAGTCAGTGATAACCGATTGGCACATTTGAAGTAGGCGAAATATAGTGGCATTGGGTTAAGATCTGCATGGAGGTGGAGAATCGGTGGTCCAATTATTAAGCATGTGGTTGCTTAAGGTATAGAAATGATTCCTCTATATAATTATAAATACCAAGAAATCAAGTTGTTGTCAAAAGATTTTAGCAATAATATGTGCTCCATAATAAAATACATATGCTAATTTTTTTGCAATATAATTTCTAAGTCGTCGGAAAATTTTAATTATTAGGAATTCCCACCAATCAAGATTGTTTGCTTCCCAGGATCATAAATTTCATTAAGTATTTGTATAAATCATAGTCAATTGGAAATAAATTTTGCTTCAAGTAGAAATTTTGAAAATTATTGATGTACAATGAGATTTTATGGTTGCTTGTGATGTATGCGATTAAATAAAATATAAAATACATTTAAAAATTCATGAGTAAATTTATGTGCTTTCTTATCCTTAAAATTTATGTCATTCGAATTTGCAATCATGCAAGAAGAATAAACATCGGTTGATTAAGATGCCAAAACTATATCATCTGTGATATGAGAAGACAAATGAAAGTGAGAGAGAGAGAGAGAGAGCGCATAATGACTTGATTTAATAGTACGGCTAATATAGAGAGAACTAAAATAGTTAAACCTATTATATGCATCCATTGAAAAAATAGAATATATGTTATTGTTATTGGTATGGAAAACATATTATTGAAACCTTACAAAATAAAGTAATATCACTAAGTTTGAGATAAAAAGTATTTCCTTACTTTTTAGTAACATAACTAATGGTTCAAGTACTATATGTTAGACCGGCCATTTCAAAGACGTCATGTATTTCAAAACAACAAGAGAATGTCATGTAACTTACCACAAATAAAGGGACAAGAGGTAAAAATATCAGATAAAATTATAATTAAAATCCTTATTGTTTAATCGATCTATATATTGTTAATGAGGATAAAAACATTCAGTTTAGTGCTCCATCCGAATGGACGAAGTATCATGGGATCATTGACCAAGTAAAACCTAATTATTTAGCAATTGAAATGAAATGTTATAGCCGTACATATTTTTCTAACATCACATAAAAGCTACCAGTTGCCTCACAGTTTAAACTCCAATTACACACACGGATATAATCTGATGCACATATTTCAAATATGTTCACTCATGTAGTGTTTTTGATATATCTTAATAATCTTTCACTTAAATAATATTAAAGATCTATCTATAAATGTGATATCCATTTAGCATATATAAATAAATAAAATACTTCTTGCTCTTGGCTGTAACAACACCCACGTCTCATATTCTATCTTATGTAATTATTTGTCATACTTTATCTTCTTAAATATGTTTATATACTATATCTAATATACTTCCGAGCAAGTTAGATGAAAAAATTGCAAGTGCACTCATAGTTTGCACTATATATGTAAAACATCATCATATTTGTACATAAAAAAGGGTATGTGTAAAAATTTTATATACTATATATATATACTGGTAAATATTTTTATATACTTCATATTACCCATACATAATCTTCAGTATGGTAGATACTGTTTAAATTGTGTGAAACACAAGCCCAGTGGGTGTAGTATGAATATATCATATACATACATATATTTATATAGGATGTATATATAGGTATGGACTTTGGCTCTCGGGTGCTACACACCCCCATACTTAGAAAAATTAAAAAATAACTAAAAAATTCAAACTGTTTTGGAAATCAAAGATGACCAGGTGTGCTACTTGTATAAAAATATTTTTCTAGAAAATTATTTTCATTGTATCTTGGGCAAAAAAAAAATGACGAATCAAAGGTGAATAGTACCTGGTTACATAGCGTTTTGAATTTTTTTGTTGCCCAGGATACAATGAAAATAATTTCCTAGGAAAATATTTTTATACAAGTAGCATACCTGGTCATCTTTGGTTTTCAAAAAAGTTCGAATTTTTTTAACCTTTTTTTGAATTATTTTTTAATTTTTTCAAGTATAGGGGTGTGTAGCACCCGGAAGCCACACTGTAATTCTCTATATGATGGCTATATAATGTATTACTTTAAATCACATAATGCTAAGTCCATGAATTTATGAAGATATTTTCTCATCAATTTTGAGACACTAAAAATGATACTCCTCTAAGAAAACTAAAGGCGGTGCCCCACTGTGCTAGTTGTAAATAAAAGTAAAATTTTAGGTAAAGAGGTAGACCAGTCCTACGCGTTCTTCGAAAGAGCTGTCGCACCCAACAAACGTTTTCTGATGCCCAGTTTTATTAGTTCAGAATCTGTAAACCATTAAAGTGAAATGGTCTATGTTCAAACCGGGTGGCTGGCATTCATGCCAAGTCTTCCTCCGCCGCCAATTCGACGTCGTCGTAACCAAGCCTAACTAAACATCCATGCTCACAAATTTAGCGTGAATTGTTTGGAGGGGAGTCTACCCTTTTTGATGCATTGGGCTCACTGAGCGATGATTGATGCAGTCAGTCAGTGCCCTCGATTATTCCTGATAGAAGGATCATGGCGCCCCGGAAGCATTCCATCCAGCAGCAGCATCTCCTGTTTTTTTTTTCTTTTTTGACTACCTACACCTTCCGTTTTGACAGCAAAGCTCTTGTCTTGTAAATCCTGTATGAATACGATTGGAAAAGTAGGAAGTAGGGTCACAATTGTGCCGAAAGTGAAGCTCAGGTGCTCCAATTTTTCAAACGTGGCTAATGTAATAATGTGCCTCACTTTCACTTCCTTTTAAACGCGGCATCAACAACTTTTCTAACTCCACCATACATTTCTGAAACATGGCTAACTTCATGCACCTCACTTTCACTTCCTTGTAAACGTGGCATCGACAATGTTTCTAACTCGAGCAGACATTTTGTCGAACACTTATTTGAGACGCCAAGGGTGAAGAATTCAGAATCATCTCTCGACAAAATGGGGAATTCAACAATCACACAATCAAAGCAAATATATTCCATGACAAACAAATATATGGGACTAGCTAGGGCCCTCTTTCGATAAGCTCAGCACTACCAAGCCATCATAGCTTCGCAAAGATATCTTCCGTATGGTGGCTTGGCTTTGTCTTGTGCTTGGACCCAATGCGTGGAAACTTATGCCGCACTAGCACCGACCAGAGTGTGCTCTTGGCCATCGCTGTCCCCAAATCCTGTGGCTGATGAAAAATGCGAGACCAAAGTGACACTCCGTCTTCTCTACTACTACCTTACATGTCCACCGTTACGTCGCCATGTATGCAGGCTACGGTGTAGCCACAAGATAGGCCGGCTGGACAATGACAGGGACCAAATCACGGCGTGGACAAATGCTGCTGATTTTGATGTTAACTTGACGGCAGGCAAACACTAAAACCTGAAGCAAGAAATTGTGGTGGCAAAATGACACTTCTGTTCCTTTGTTAGAGATTTTCCTTTTTTGCTTAACAAGTTCTTCGGCACGAACTCGGCGAAGTTTGGCACTAGAGTGCAGATAAATACCTGGAGTGTTGAAAAACCAGTAGGAATTCCAATGAGCAAAACAAAGCCGTGATATTCAGTTTACAGAGAGAGAGAGTCCCTATTCCAAAGCTCTTGAAATTTCCACTGAGAATCGCATGACCAATTTATCTTTCTTGGTTATCAGTCGACGATGCCTACAAAACAGATCTGTCAATAAAGTGTAAAAGCTCCTCTCAAAAAAGAAGTGTAAAAGAAGTGAACTATTTGATGACCAAATCTCAGGGGACATTTCACTTTTTATTATTTTGGCTGATTCATGCACACTAAACAACGTTATAAAGTGTACTTACTCTAATGCTAATGCAGGATATAAACAACTAAGGTTATTCTTCTGTCGCCAATCAGCGGCTACTAAACAGTTCATGTCGTAACGTCAGCTTGGACAGCTACCTTGCCCAGGCACAGCTACTAGCATATATATATTCCAATCAAACGTTTTTGTCCCATTATTAATTCAACTGTTGGTGCTTGAGAATGATGTGGGGTGCCCACAATAATTCAGATATCTTGGAGGTCCCTCCAATAATTGTCACCGAAAAATATCAGTGCATTTCTCAAAAGAAATGTCATTGTATAGTTAAGAATGATTTTCTTATGGGACATTAATTGGACATCATCTGAGGCTGAGTTTGCAGTGGCTAATGTATGTGTTGTGATGAATTTATCTTGTAAATAAGTTGCGGAAAATATGTCCATGAAAATAGAAAAACTTTGGTTACAGGATAGTAAAATAGACAAAAGGTGAATGGAAAAAGGGAACTATCTTAATTCATACAAATGTCAAATGCAACCTAAACTGTCATTGAGAATCTAGATCCGTTGTCTAAAAGAAAAAATTTAGGTAAATAGTAGACAAATCCTACGCGTTCTTGGAAAGATCTTTTTGCACACAACGAACATTTTGTTATGCACAGTTTTATAAGTTCAGAATCTGTAAACTTGTGAAGTAAGAATGGTCTATGTTGAAACCGATTTTTTGACTACCTCTTTTTTTGTGGAGAAAGATATTTTGACTACCTATAACTGGCGTTTTGACAGCATAGATCATATAAACACGACTGGAAAAGTATGACGTAGGATCACAATTGTGCCGAAAGTGAAGCTCGGGTGCTCCAATTTCTTAAACGTGGCTAATGTCATACTTTCACTTCCTTTTAAACACGGCATCCGCAACTTTTTTGAGACGCCAAGGGTGAAAAATTCAGAATCATCTTTCGACAAAATGGTGTCGCGCAATCAACGCAAAAATATTCCATGACAAACCAATAACTGGGACTAGCTAGGGCCCGGCCTCTTTTCGATAAGCTCAGTACTACCAGGCCATCATTCATAGCTTAGCAAAGATATCTTCCGTATGGTGGCTTGGCTTTATCTCGTGTTTGGACCAACTGCGTGGAAACTTCTGCCGCACTAGCACCGACCAGGGTGTATCAACCACTAATTCCAGGAGGAGCACCAGCCAGTGTCAATTATTCAGTAGCCAATGCACTGTTTGGCTGGCTGATTGGTTTTTTGTTCCATTTGTCCAACCTTTCTCTATCTAGAGCCTTCTTTGCTGCTTCCCTCTGCTCTCTGTCCCTCTCTCTATCTCTCTGCCTGCCTATAAAAGGCCAGAGTGTCTTCTTCCTCATGAGAGGCGGCTCATCTCTTGCATCTGTCACATTGCACAAAAGCAAACACACTCTTCAAGTGTACTGTCAAATCTAGCTAAGCAGACAGATCGACTAGAGATTGTGTGCAAGTCGCAATATGGTTAAGGTATGTTACTACTTAAGCCCTGCTTGTCTTGTCTTAGTACTAGTGTTCAGTTTGCTTATTAAGCAGACAGATCTGAATATGCATGTTTCCCTTTTTGTTGCAGCAAAAGATTGTTCTCAAGTTGGCGCTGGACGATGAGAGGAAGAGGAGGAAGGCCTTCAAGGCCGCTGTTGGCATGGCAGGTATGGACAAGCAACTAATAACAGTTAATCCATCATCCATGGTGCCATTTTCTTCTCAATTATAACAAGTACTATCCAGGCGTGACATCCGCGACGATGGAGGGGGACAAGATCATTATCGTCGGGGACGGCGTCGACCCGATCACGCTGACAACGATGCTCCGGCACGGCCTAGGCTACGCCGAGCTCCTCAGCATCTCGTCCGGTGATGACAAGGAGAAGGACGGCTACGGCGCCTATGGGTATGGTGGGGAAAAGCAGAAGGATGGCTATGGCGCCTACGGATACGGTGGGGAAAAGCAAAAGGACAGCTACGGGTATGGCGGGGAAAAGAAGAAGGATGGCTACGGATACGGTGGAGCCGATGGTGGTGGTGGCATGAGTTTCGGCGGCAAGGACAGTGGTAGCTCCAAGGGCGGTAGCAGCGGCGGTGGAGGTGGCTACCCTCAGAATGCGGTGGCCGCGGTGTCATACCCTGCGTACCAGCAGTACAACCCCATGCCGCCGTCCTACCCTGTTTACTCCTATCCTGCTCCTGTTTATCAGCAACAAGAACAGGATCCCAGCTGCAGCATAATGTAGTTAAGGAGAGATAAGAGGTCGGCGATATGCCGTGAGCTGCTGACTTGTGTTCTGGCCAAGATAGATGGCCTGACCCTGATCCAGCTAAGATATCAGAGTGATGATGTCGGCTCTGAGCAGTAAGCAGTATATATGTACATGATGGGTAAGCAATTATTGGTAGTTTGCGGTTTTCTCAGGCTACTATCAGGTCAGAGAGTAGTAGTAACAGATTTTGTACACGAGGAATGAACAAGGAAAAGACATGTGCTTGCTTGTTTATTTCAAATTCACAGGACTTGCTTTCTTCTTTGCATGTGGTGCTGCACTTTTTGTATATGCATGAGACTCAGCCAAGGAAGAGAGAAAGCACAAGGAAAGTAAACAAAGAATGATTCTTCGATGCCAGTGTCTGACTTCTGCAAATTCTTCTTGAAATTGTTCTCTTAAATACATGAATAGATTATTCACTTGCTATTTTCATACACTTTTATCTTCAAGTAGTTGCGTGTGCTAGTGAGCAATAAATAATTTTTGATGTTGTAAAAGTATAATTGATGATACCAATACCAAGAATATTAACCATTTTACCTTCTACTGAGTTCCTTTGGGGGTCAGCTACTGGTTTGTTGTTGGATGCTAACTTGAATTGACTCGACTGTTTAGTGGAGAACCAAATGCTAATTGAACTAACCACATTTAATTGGATTTCAGTTGGTTTATATAACTTAATGTATAATTGGCTTGACCTCGACACCGAGAATTTGAAGTGATCATAAACTGAGCATAGACAAGATTGGGATGCTGTATTTTGATCATACAGCTCTCGGACAAATGGTGCCGGGTCCGTTGAAGCATACACGAGCACAGAATGAATTTGTATTTTGATATGGTTGGTTGCTGTCCTGGAGAAAAATTGGCTGTGCCTGGCCTAAGATCTGCCTCCGTTCCGCCTGATTGCTGTCCTGGACTATCTAATCCTAGCCTGGCCTGGCCTGCCTGTAGGACTAGACAATTTCCAGGCCGGTTCAGGCATCCCATTTTGGACGCCTGAGCACTGTGTGCTGCTGCCTGGGATGCTAGTCATGATTAACAAAGAAAGATTCTCTTATTTATTTGGTCATAGCAATCATCGAGTGATTAAATTCCACCAGGCCAGGCCACCAACCAAACAATCATATCATACCCAGGCAAGAAACAAAAGCATTCCAGGCTCTCATACCCGGCACTCTATTTTACCAGTCATGGTATACAGGGCAGCAACCAAACATGCCCAAGAAAGCTTGATCTAATTTTCTTTTTTGCATCGTTTGAAGAATGGAAAAAAGAGTAATAAATCCACATATGTGAAATATCCAACAAATATGCAGTGTCACTCTATGTTGCTTGCAACATATTTATATCAAACAACTAGCAGTATAAGGCAATCAATCAGCTACGATAATACGGTTTATAGAAAATGCGACATGTCTGGTCTTTTGACTTATGACAGTGCAGAATGTGGTAAAGAGAGGAACCGAATGCTTTACAGGAGCAAACACTAGCAAACAACAGAGATAATAGACATTTTCCATCTCAGCACTGCAGTTGATTAAACATAACAGGAGGTTCAACCACAACCATAAGGACGCTCAACAAAGATAGTCTGCAGGTTCCATTTCACAACCACAAACTAAACGACGACACGGAGACTTACGATAAGTTGATAATCTGGCAGCTAAATGGCCGGGCGGCCGACCTCCTAGGTGCTGCTGTTCATGCCCTCCAGCGGCGGGGTAGTTTGCCCGGTCGACGGTGATGTTGCGACCGCCCAGCTCCTGTCCTTTCATGCCCTGGATAGCGTCGCTCATCGACTTGTTGTCCTCGAAGTTGACAAAGCCAAACCCACGGGATCTGCCGGTCTCCCTGTCGACGACGACCTGGGAAAAAAAGCATACCACATTCAACATACTTAGATACATGGAAAGCCCACGAATAATTACAAAACTGGAACAGACTTGGGCAAAGTATATATCTTGGACAAATACTACTCTCAAGAAACAGGCTTTACTAGAAATAACTCTTAAGTGGAACAATCTTGTCTCTATCAAGTTGAACCATCTTTAATGACCCATTATTACTTGTAGTAGCAACAGGGGACCAAAAAGGTACTATAAACTTGTGTGACCGTGGTCCATGGAGGGCCGGCGAATATTTAACTGAGACCTGAGTCCTAGAGAAATCAGTGTTGGGGATAAGGGAACATATCAGATATCTCCAGATCGAGCACGTGCCCCACCACGAATTGGAGTAAACGGGGAGAAATGGTGCAGCTAAACTGAAACCTAAACCTAGAGATCCGTCAACAATATCATGAACTTTCCATCAAGTAACAGAGGCAAGCATCATAGTACCGTCGAGCAAACCTAAATCTGTGCCACCATTTGATTGAGATCTTAGTCCTTCAAAAACCTGTGTCGGTGACAAGGGAACATACAGATCGAGCACGTGCCACTACGGATCGGACGTAGACGGCTAAACTGGATCTAAATCTAGAAAGCGATGAGCAAACATGCAACAGATCTATCCAAATCTACTGTAAAATAAATAAACTTGCCAAAAACAACGAATAGAGAGGAAATACATGACCCGGAGGCATCAAAGCAGCGCCAACCCATCATATGTCGAGCAGGCATCGACCGAAGCACCCACTCACCTCGGCGCTGCTCGGGCCGTAGCTGGCGAAGGCGTCCTTGAGTGAGCGCTCGTCGGTGCCCCATGAGAGGTTGCCAACATGGACTCGGTACTCCGGCCCCGACCGGTCCTTTCAGTCGGAATCCCACCACGGCGCCGACATCCTGCTTCCTTCTGCTAAACCCTAACCTGCAGGACGCGCAGCACGGAGAGGACGGGAGGGTTTCCACGGAGAGAAATGGGAGAGACTTCCAGAAAGTTCGTTTCTTGGGAGGCCAGTCCACCGTCCGCGTATATAGAGGGGTAGCAAGACGCGCACGGGTCTCAGCCTCTCAGGTGGATGGGCATGGAGCTCGTGGGCCGTTGACCAAGTTGGACAAAGGTCAATGACATCGAGCGACGGCTATACATGAGGCCATGTATGTCTTGATGTTTTTCTCGAGAGGTATATACACCTCTACTCCCGTAATTTGTCTAACGTGTACAAATTAACCTCACTTCTTTTGAAATATAGCGTAACATTTCCACAACTTGTCTAGCGGTGGAAAAGCTAGTCCAAGCGATTCATGGCGATATTCTTTTTTACGCTCTACAGTACATCATTATCTTATCCGTTTGACAACCTAATGAAGTTGACAGTACAACATTATCTTATCTATTTCTCCTTGTTGATGGGTTTATACATACATACGTCCGGTGAGAGAATATGTCGCCCACTCGAGTCCATAGACGTGTTTCGTTGGCTATCGCTATGTTTTACCTACAAAGAAACGAACCTACTCTTCCAGAGCAGCACGCCGCCACCCCAAACACGTCGGATACGGCAAAACCGTCGTTTGAGAGAGCATACAGTGTCTCATATAGCACAATGTGCAGGAAGGTAAGACGAACCAGCTAAATCGATGCGAGAAACCACTAAGACAGAGGAGTCTTTTATATGCTAAACACTGATCGTGGCTTCGAGAATACGCGTACCTAGGACCCACCGTCGCGTAGCCCGAAAGATAACGCTGCTAGCTTGGCTCTCGTCTGCGAGAACGCTCGAACGACGAGGGATGGCGCTGTCAGATAGATCGCAGACGTAAGCGCGAACCCGCATACGTCTACCATCTAAGATGCTAGCTCGGCTAGTAACGGGACCCACCATATGACCTCACCGTGAGAACACGCGCACGTCTACGATGCCAGCTGGGCTCTCTGACCACGAGAACCTGTGTACGGCTAGAGGCTACGATGCCACGTCGGCGATGGGCAGGCCCTACATCTGCTAGAAACCGCGGCCAGCATGAGCTCATAGAGCCACGTCGGCTCCGTGCGGCCCGCGTGGCCACGATAAACCGCAGCTTGCATGGGCTCATAGTGCCACATCAGCTCTAGTTGGATGCCGCCACTCGGAGGGTGCGAAGGCGTGTCGCGCCTGAAATGCCTTTCACAGTGGGAGACTCTACCCATGTGCGCCAATAGCGGGCCCATGGAGCGCGTGGGGGCCACCGTCCGACGACACCGGGCAGGACAGCGAGCGCGCGAGGTGTCTGTGGTAGGGAATCTGGCACCCTGGCCCGCAACGAGGCCCGCCTCAAGGGATAGTAGGTCCCTGTTGCGATGTCGCCATGTGTCATTTCCAGCGTCCATCCCCTAACCGGAAGAATCAGGACAGCGTGCATAGCAGTTTGAGCCAAAACAATCTAGCGATATTATTTACTCTAATATCAATGAGACTGATCATGGCCGATAGATGGACTTCAAGGCCATGTGGCGCACATCTACGGTGACACGTGGAGGAACGGAGGGTGAACTGTCACCCAATTAACCCCACCTCACGGGAGGATCGTGAAACTGCTATCAAACCCCGGTTTTCGCGCGACGTGCAGTCAAATCTAATCAACTTGTACGGCGGGCACACATTGTTGTGTCCCATCAGCTGCTCAGGTTGATGCTTGGGTGCACCGAGCATCATCCATGACATCACCCACCTCTTCACCTCACCGAGTCCTCCAACAGGAGTCGACAAAAAACCAGCTGCATATGTAGATGCGTCAACCGAGTCAGTACCTCCTCAGAAGGCTACCTTGCTTGGTGTCACTGAAGAACGAGTCTATACTCGACAACAAGTTACCCACCATAGACTGGGGGTTACTCCCAACGAGAGCATTTGTCACACACCCGATAGAAACGTGTGTGTCAACTGTCCACAACATCAACTAATGATCATCCGAAACTATAAAAATATGTTGTCCTAATGTACTTCTAGGTCAGTGTCTCCAACTTACAAGCAGAGCCGACTCTATATTATTCGGGGCCCTTGGGCGAAGTCGACAAATGGGACCCTAGTGACAATATATATATATACGTATAACTAGATATATAGACGATATATGTGCCAAAATTTCACTTGCAAAATATTTAAAGCATATAACTACATGTTCATAGTCGAGATGTCTATAAATAATTGTCAAGCACTAAAGCATTGTGATATTTAGATAGAAAACATAAAAATGGTAGGAAAACATAACAAGTATTCCATGCTAGCGAATACCTAAAAAACAGCCTCCAATGAGATCATCGATAATTAAGCTTCAGAGCTTCGAAAAAAGCTTCTTCGTGCATTTCTAGATGCAAAATCATCGAGGACACTATCAATATTAATGTTGTCCAATATATCCTTCTAAATACAACACGTAGTCAAGCCATTCAATCTGTCTTGTAACATAGTTAACCTAAAGCAGTTCTTCAGTTGTTTTATTTTAGAGAAACTTCTTTCAGCTGAGGCCACAGTCACAGGTGAAGTCAGATGGATCCGATAGGCAACTGGCACATTTGGATAGCAATCTATAGCTGTAATGAATTGAAGAATCTCATCCACTGACATCAAATTATTTGGCAAAGTTACTTGCAACACCTTTAACTCAGAGAAAAAATCATCAAGATCGACATCACACAAATTCTTACGAGTAAAAGTTTCTATAAAAGTAGTGCAAGATTTTCGTAGATTATTATCATCCATGGACTTCAGATTCTTTGAGTTGAATAAGAAACTAAACATCTTTTCAAATTCCTCCAGCTGCTCAAATCAACTATTCAATGAAGCAATTGCAGTGTCAACAATGACAAGAAAGTAAGAAACTCCGAAAGATTCAATAGCTGACAACTGCAATTCGTCTTCTTCATCATTGATTTATCAAAATGCTTCTTCCTTTTACTTTGACGTTTTGTACGAAATTTTGGCTCTATGTCCATAGAAGATGCAAGGTTTTCGGCACTTTCAATGCTAGTATCGAATCCTTCAACTCTGAACTTCTGAAAAAATCAATGACCCCTTGAATGTGTTTGACAGTAACATCAATGCACACAATTTTTTCCTATAACTTCTTGCTCACCATATTTATAGAAAATAAAACCTCATGCCAAATAACCATACCAACTAAAGTCTCAAATTTCCCAAGTGCTTTGTACAAAGATCATCACTAACCGTCGCTGGATCATCAGTAGAAGCCTCCTCTAGTTTCTTCAAAGCTGATCTTACTTGAGCAGTTTGGAACCTTATATGTTGCACACTCTTTATTCGACTCTCCCAACGAGTATCTGACAATGGTTTAAGAGTCATATTTGGAACATTATCAAGCAAAATCTTCCACCCCTTGGTAGAAGGTGCAAACAATACATATATACGTTGGATAATACCGAAGAATGAAATAGCTTGTTCGCGTGATTTCGCCATATCACAAAGAGTGAGATTACAACTATGGCATGCACATGACATGTATAATGCTGTCAGGTTTACTGTAAGCAAACGATTTTGAACACCTTGCTTTTTTCCTTTCATGTTGGAACCGTTGTCATAACCTTGCTCCCTCACATTAGCAACATCCAAGTCAAGAGCATCCAATGTATCCAACAATACATTAAAAAGACCTAATCCTGCTGTGTCAACAACCTTTATGAACCCTAGGAAAAACTCCTCCACTCTCGGGATGTCTGTTGTTATATTGACACAACACACAATTAGCGTCATTTGTTTTTCATGGCTCACATCCGGGGTACAATCCAAGATAACAGAGAAATACTTTGCATCCTTAATGATCTTTAACATAACCTTTCTCACAACATTGTCAAGGAGTGAGATCAACTCATTTTGAATGTTGTGGCCAAGATAATGATGATGAATTTCATTGTTTTGAATGTGCCTAATATGTTCTTGCATCACATGATCAAATTCAACAATCATTTCAAACGTGCCTAGAAAATTTCCATTACTATCTTGATACAACTTCTCATTTGACCCTCGAAAGGCTAAATTATGTTTTGCAAGAAACTTCACTGCAACAACTATTCTTTGCAAAACCTGTCGCCAACGCTCTTTTTCTTTTGCAACCAACCATTGCATGTAATCATCAATTGTTTTCTTTTTGCTTAACCTCAACCTTAGTTCATTTCATGTATTCATGTTTGTCAAATGTTCAACACTCTTCTCATGATCTTTGAGACTTAGACTAAGATGCTGCCAATCCCTCAATCCATCAGATGCTAGCAAGGACTTATTATTATTTGATTTTAACAACTTGCAGCAAAAACAATAAACTTTGTCCACCTCTTTGAGTAAACCAACCACTTTCTATCAACAACCTCAAGATTGCCTAATTTTCTGGAGTAGTATTCATAAGAAAAATGTCTACCTTTGTCATCCGTAGGGAACTCCAGACCCAATTCTCTCACGGGCCCCTTTTCAATTAAAATATCCCTTTTGCAATTATCAAGATTATCCCATGTTCTAGGATCATAGGTTGATGAAAGAGAATCATCTTGTTCATCACTATTAGGAGTATCTGCGTGGCAAACAAACGATTGTAATTAGTTACTTACTTTCACTTGGAAAAATTGACGCTAGTTAGTTATTTATCGTTTTCCGAGGATTGTTCATCACCACTAGGAGCATCTTGTTCTTCCCCCTATTGTCCTCATTGACATTAACATCAACATCAACATCTGCATGGGAAACAAAATATTATAATTAGTTACTTACTTACACTTAGAAAAATTGACGCTAGTTAATTATTTACCGTTTCTGGGGATTGTTCATTGGCCTCAAGATCTGCATTTGAATTAGTCTCATCATCTTCTCCAAGATCAGATTCTTGCCTTTGATTATTATTGTTGACATCAACACTACTTTTTGTTGGAAAAACTTATTTAAAGCACCTCTTTGTGAATCAATAAGCTGATTCTCTCCTTCTTTTCCTCTTTTTCGTAGCACCCGACAATTGCTTCCCCATCGTAACACCTATCACAGATTGTAATCTTAAAAATATTAACCCTAATTGACTATGACTAATTGAGGGATTAATTAGAACTTATTAGGATTAGATGAGGGATTAATTAGAAGGATTAAGATAGGCAGACGTAAACTTATAGAGGGCAGCTAGGCGCGTGTCCAACAGTCCAAGATGGAAATATTTTGATGGAGAGAGAGAGAGCATCAGAGTAGGGCCTGGTGATGAGACGGGCAGACGATGATGGCAAGTGTCGCTCACGAGTCGCGACGCGAGACGGGCAGAAAGCTAACAGCGAGAGACGGAGAGTCGGGCGACAGACGTGAGATGACCATGTGGCCTGTTTGCGACTCACGAGAGACAGGGCGACAAGCGAGACCCTGAACCCGACCCCGCGACCTTTCAGTTCACGATCGATAGATCAAAATTCGAGATGGGTTCGATCTCCCGATCGGGAATTCACGACCAAGGCACCACGTCGAGGCCTACTCGCGATCAGCGCCTGGGCCTGCATAAAAATTCTTCGGTTCAGCGCCTAGACGGCTAGGCCTTGATACGTTGCTAACGTATCCATAATTTTTGATGTTCCATGCTTGGTTTTATCTACTTTCTTATGATTTTGTCCATACTTTGGAGTACTTTTCATATGATTTCTTGGACTAACCTATTAACAAGAGCCACAGTGCCAGCTGCCTGTTTTCTGCTGTTTTTGGTTCCAGGAAAGTCATAAAATGAATATTCTCGGAATTGGACGGGACAAAAGCCAAAGTCAGTTTTTCACCGAGGGACACCAGGAGCCAGAATACGAGACGGAGTGGGGCTGGGGCCCGGCCACACCACCTGGCCGCGTGGCCAGGCCTGGCCTGAGCCAGGGGTTGTCTGGCCGCCCCAGGCACCCCACGGCCTCCCCTTTCGCCTATATATTGCCTCCGATACAGAAACCCTAAGTATCCAATCAAAATTCTACAAAAGAGTCTGTAGCCGCCGTCATCTCCATCCCTAGATCGGGAGGGATCTGAAGCTCTTCCCGGCACCCTACCGGAGAGAGGAATTCACCCTGGAGGCCTTCTTCATCATCATGCAAGCCTCCGGTGTGATGCGTGAGTAGTTCATCTCTAGACTACAGGTCCATTTAGTAGCTAGATGGCTGGTTTTCCTCCTTTGTGCTATCATGTTTAGATCTTGTGAGCTTCGTTCATGATCAAGATCATCTATTTGTAATCCTACATGTTGTGTTTGCAGGGATCCGATGGATATTGAGATGCTATTTCAAATTGATTATTGATTCTATCATGTCTTTGTTATTTGTGATCTTGTATGCTTTTCGTTGTTAGTAGCTATCTTGGCCAAGTAGATGCTAGCAACTCCAAGAGTTAGTATTTATGCTCGATAGTGGGTCCATGCCTCTAGTAATCTAGGGAAGTGACAGAAATCTCTAAGGTACTAGATGTGATGTTGCTACTAGGGATAAAACAACAATCCTATGTTCATAAAACAATCGTATTGTTTACTTTACACGTAATTCGTAATGCAATTATCTGTTGCTTGCAACTTAATACTAAAGGGGCTCGGATGATAACCTGAAGATGGATTATTAGTCATAGATGTAGTTGGATGGCGGTCTATGTATAATGTTGTAATGCCCAATCGAATCTCAAAGGAGTCAAGATGAGTAGTATATACTTGTATGCTTTCTCGATGTTTGTCAATTGCCTCGTTGTAATTTGTTCACCCAACATGTCATCTATCTTAAGGAGAGCCACCACTACTGAACTATGGACCCCGGTCCTTTCTTTTACCATCAATCTACAATCAACTATTTACTGCTTTGTGTTTACTTTCTGCAAACTATTACTTTCTTCCACTCGATATGTTTAATCCTTTGTTTTCAGCAAAACCGGTGAGATTGACAACCTCATCGCAAGTTGGGGGCAAAGTTTTGTGGTTGTGTTGTTCAGGTCTCCATGTTGCCGCTGACGCCGGTAGTGCGCCCTGCCAAATTCCAGCTAGCAACACCTTTGGGGTGTTTCCTTGCTCCTACTGGATTGATAACCTTGGTTTCATAACTGAGGGAAAACTTGTTGCTGTGCTCATCATACCTTCCTCTTGGGGTTCCCCAACGAGCTCGATATATTTTGGGCCATCAAGCATATTTTATGGCGCCGTTGCCAGGGAGTCAAGGACATGTTCACAAGGGGAGTCCCTCATAACCAATCTCTTTACTTTGTTGTTTTTGTTTTGCTTAGTTTACTTTTTGCTTTGTTTGCTTGTTTCTTTACCAAAAACACACAAAAAATTAGTTTTAGTTTGCTTTCTTTATTAAAAACACACAAAAATGACTACTCTTGAAAATACCAAGTTGTGTGAATTCACTAGCACCAACAACAATGATTTCATGAGCACACCTATTGCTCCACCTGTTCCTAAAGCTACTTTCTTTGAAATAAAACCTGCTTTACTCAATCTTGTTATGAGAGAACAATTTTCTGGTATTGGTAATGAAGATGTTGCTGCCCATCTAAATAACTTTGTTGAACTCTGCGAGATGCAAAAGAATAGGGACATAGATGGAGATATCATTAAGCTTAAATTGTTTCCTTTCTCTTTGAGAGGAAAAGCTAAAGAATGGTTGAATTCCTTAACTAGGAATAGTATTGATTCTTGGACTAAATGCAAAGATGCTTTCATTGGAAAATACTATCCTCCTGCTAAGATTATATCTATGAGAAGTGAAACAATGAAGTTTAAACAATCTGATAATGAACATGTTGCTCAAGCTTGGGAAAGAATGAAATCTTTGATAAAGAATTTTCCCACTCATGGATTGACTGCTTGGATGATTATCCAAACCTTTTATGCAGGATTGAACTATTCTTCAAGAAATCTATTGGATTCTGCTGCTGGAGGTACCTTTATGACCATTACTTTGGGTGCTGCAACAAATCTTCTGGATAATATGATGATTAACTATTCTGAATGGCACACTGAAAGAGCTCCACAAGGTAAGAAGGTAAATTCTGTTGAAGAGACCTCTTCCTTGAGTGATAAAATTGATGTTATTATGTCTATGCTTGTTAATGGGAAGGCTCATATTGATCCAAATCATGTCCCCTTAGCCTCTTTGGTTGCTCAAGAAGAGCAAGTTGATGTGAACTTTATAAGAAATAACAATTTTGGCAACAATGCCTACAGGAATAATTTTGGTAACAACAATTATAAGCCATATCCTCCCAACAATGGTAATGCTTATGGGAATTCCTACAACAATAATAGGAGTGCACCCTCTGAACTTGAAGTTATGCTTAAAGATTTTATTAGTAAACAAACTGCTTTCAATAAAACTATTGAGGAGAAACTCTCTAATGCTGAAAGAAATATAGCATCATTGGCTGAAGGTCAATCTTCTTTAAATAAAATGGCTGCTAAACCTGAAACTAATGATAATCCCTTTGCTGCCACTAATGCCATACAAGTTAGAATTGATGAAAATGTTAGACTATTAACTGAATTGCATGCTAAGTGGGAAAGAGAAGATGAAATTGCTAGAAACATTAGTATTTCTACTATCACTACCACCAGTGTTGAGGCTAGTAATAGCTCTACTACTTTAGATGATAATTATGATTTTGATCTTGATGGTTGCAATATCTCTGAAGTTATTAAGTTCCTACAAAAGCTTGCTAAAAGTCCTAATGCTAGTGCTATGAATATGGCCTTTACAAAACACATTACTGATGCTCTCATAAAGATTAAAGAAGAAAAGATGAAACATAAAGCTTCTATTCCTATAAAACAAGAAGATGGTTGGGAACCCATCATTAATATGAAAGTGAATGATTTTGATTTCAAAGCTTTATGTGATCTTGATAGTAGTGTTTCTATTATGCCTAGAAGGATTTATGATATGCTTGATTTGCCACCTTTGGAAGATTGCTATTTGAATGTCCCACTTGATGATAATGCTAAAAACAAACTCATGGGGAGTATTAATGATGTTCTTATTATGGTTAACAATGCTTATGTCCCCGTTGATTTCTATGTTTTGGATGTTGAATGCAATGCTTCTTGTCCTATTACTTTGGGAAGGCGTTTTCTTAGAACTGTTGGTGCCATTATTGATATGAAAGAAGGCACCATTAAATATCAAATCCCACTCAAGAAAGGTATAGAACACTTACCTAAGAAGAGAGAGAAGATTTATTTTTCCTCTCCTATGAAAACAAAATTTGCTCTGAATGCTTCTTCATTTCAGAATACTTGATTCTTTTTCTTGCTTCTTATGCCTAACTTAAAGGCATTAAAGAAAAATACTTATTGGGAGATAACCAAAATGTTTTAGATGAGTCTTGGAAGTTATTACTTCTGTAATAACTGCTCCTTATCCTTTTTATTTGCTTTTTGTGCCAAGAGTAACCTCTAATGAGAGAGAAGTAATGATTTGGAAAGTTGCTGTCCCGAAACAGATTTCTGTGCTTCACCGTAAAAATTCGTGTAAAATCTCTGTACGTCCTTTGGAGGCGTGATTTTTTTTGCTTCTGCCCCAGGTTGTTATCTAACTTTCGTTAGTTAAACACTTTTTGATTTGAGCGACATAAGGTCTTCGACAAAAATCGTCTTTACCTACTGGTCTCTTTTGACAGATTTCTTCCATTATTTGCATTTGCTTCTTGTTGGTTCATTTTTGAGTTCTTTTGGGGAATTGAGCTTTTTGAGGGAAGTGCTACAGTAGCTTGTGTTTTAATGGAAGTTTTATTGGTTTTGGAACTAAACCTAAAGACCTATTATCTTGAGTGCACTAATGTTGCTAATAAAGATTCTGTGAAGTTTTGTATGAAGAAAAATTTCAGGTGTATGGAAGGAATGATGTAATGAGATGAAGGATGGACTAAAGCTCAAGCTTGGGGATGCCACACGTGTCACCCCAAGAAATATCCAAGAAGTACAAGCGTCAAAGCTTGGGGATGCCCAAGGCATCCCCTTCATCAATAAAAATCCCAGGTTTTTCCAAACACTTCATTTTTATTGTTTCATGCACAATTGTGTTGTTCTTGGAGCGTATTCTTTTTTTTTGGTTTTTCGTTTGCTTTCTTTTCTTAGTTTTCTGAATAAATTGGTTGGACCCCCTCTTTCATACATTGGTTTTCAAATAGCTTGGTTTGGATTGGAAAAGAGTAGGAAAGTTCATGCTTAAGTGGTAAAGAGAGCTTGTTTTTGACTGTGGCCTATGCTTTGTCATGCCATGCTTGATATTGTTTTGGCTTTAGGCTTAGTATTCTTTGTTGTAGCATGACATGTTATAAACAATTGAGATTGCTTAGTGTGCCTTGGAAGAATCATGCATTGTTTTAGCATATTAAAGCATAGTATTGTGGTATTCTCCTTTGATGCTTTATTTGGGTTGACTTGCCGCATGCTCACACCATGTTATGACTATCCCAAGTCACTATAGCCTTGATGATCCTTTAGTTTTCAACTTGTAGTATCACTTTATGCTTTGATTAATGATGTTTTGTCGCTCTGCATGATTATAGCCATTATTGCTCTCTTAGTTGGTCGCTCCCAGTCTTTTGCTAGCCTCTGCAACCAAGTATGAGCTCCACTCATGCATCCAACTCCTAAAACAAAGTTATTCCAAAGAGTCCACCATACCTACCTATTAGCATATGCTATTCCAAGTATATTCATGCTTTTGTTTACCTTCCGAATTAAACTTGTTATGAGAAAACTAGTGATTAAAGCTCTCACGAACTTGATGGCACATTTTACTTTTCTTGACCCTAATAAACTTGAACCATTGTGTCATGTATGTTGTATATGCTTGTAGTTATTTCTTGGGTATTAGCGGAACCATGCTGTCATGGGGAACGCTTTCAACATTGCACTTGTACTTTGTACCTAGTTGATATCATGCTCTTTTGTCTATGGATGTTGTAGGTGTGAAATGAAAGGGGGGCTTGTAAGTCCATGGAGTTATGTATGTGTGTTAGAGAAACGCCTAGGCTGCTGGTCTAATCCATTCTGTCATGGTGGAAACCTGCAGCGTAACCATAATGAGTTGTCTATGAAGCATTCTTCTTATAAAAAAAGAGTCAGATATTGAGAAAAAAGAGAGAAAAGAGATTTTTTTTTTGAGAAAATAGGAAAGAGAGAAAAAAGCACCATATACCTATGGTAAATAAGAATATTGCTGAGATGCTCGTTATCTGCTTGCCTTGTCATTTTGATAAGGGGATTCTTCCGTATCATCGGGCAAGGGGTACCCCATTGGCGGTTCTCTATGATACACATGTACTTACGATGACAAGAACTTACCGGTAACTAAACTTGAGTAGCATGAGGAGCGGCCCTCGTATTCAAGGGACATGAGATTTCCAACTTATACTTCGTCAAGCATATACACCATAGTTTGTTCACTTTAACTTTAATCACTTCATGGTGCTTATGATAGGGGCAATGAGAGCTGAAAGCTAATAAGTACCATAATTTTTGGAAGCTCTTTATGAGACTTGAATCCCTACTTCCTTCTATGAAGGCCTTTCTTTTACTTTTATGTTGAGTCTCCACCTTCTACCTTTATGCACCTACTTTGAGAGCATAGTGGCCATTCTTAGTTCTATGTGCATTGTCCCAAGACTTGTTAATTGATGCATAGCTTTGATATTGCTTGTTTTAAACTATTTGTATCTAGTCACTCTTATGAACTTTGAAGGTGTCCTATGCATTTATGTTTGCTACTGATACATTGCAAATGTATCTATAATTTTTGATGTTCCATGCTTGGTTTTATCCACTTTCTTGTGTTTTGTCCACACTTTGGAGTACTTTTCATATGATTTCTTGGACTAACCTATTAACAAGAGCCACAGTGCCAGCAGCCTGTTTTCTGCTGTTTTTGGTTCTAGGAAAGTCAGAAAATGAATATTCTCGGAATTGGACGGGACAAAAGCCAAAGTGCCTATTTTCCGGAAGTCATCAGATGCTAGAATACGAGACGGAGTGGGGCCAGAGGCCGGCCACACCACCTGGCCGCGCGGCTAGGCTTGGCCCGCGCCAGGGGGTGGTGTGGTGGCCCCTGGCATCCCCTCGGCCTCCCCTTCCGACTATAAGATGCCCTCGGGACGTAAACCCTAAGTACCCGATCAAAAATCCACGAAAGAGTCTGTAGCCGCCGTCATCTCCATCCCTAGACCGGGAGGGATCTGAAGCTCTTCCCGTCACCCTGCCGGAGAGGGGAGTTCACCCTGGAGGCCTTCTTCATCACCATGCAAGCCTCCGGTGTGATGCGTGAGTAGTTCATCCTTGGACTACGGATCCATGTAGTAGCTAGATGGCTGGTTCTCCTCCTTTGTGCTTTCATGTCTAGATCTTGTGAGCTCCGTTCATGATCAACATCATCTATTTGTAATTCTGCATGTTGTGTTTGCGGGGATCCGATGGATATTGAGATGCTATTTCAGACTGATTATTGATTCTATCATGTCTTTGTTATTTGTGATCTTGCATGCTTTCCGTTGTTAGTAGCTATCTTGGCCAAGTAGATGCTAGCAACTCCAAGAGTTAGTATTTATGCTCGATAGTGGGTTCATTCCCTCTGGTAATCTAGGGAAGTGACAGAAATCTCTAAGGTACTAGATGTGCTGTTGGTACTAGGGAGAAAACAACAATCCTTTGTTCATAGAACAATCATATTGTTTAATTTACATGCAGTTCGTAAAGCAATAATCTGTTGCTTGCAACTTAATACTGGAGGGGGTTTGGATGATAACCTGAAGGTGGATTATTAGTCATAGATGCAGTTGGATGGCGGTCTATGTATAATGTGTAATGCCCAATCAAGTTCCAAAGGAGTCAAGATGATTAGTATATGCATGTATTGCTTTCTCGATGTTTGTCAATTGCCCCGCTGTAATTTGTTCACCCAGCATGTTATCTATCTTAAGGAGAGCCACCTCTATTGAACTATGGATCCCGGTCCTTGTCTTTACATACAATCTACAATCTTGTACTGCTTTGTGTTTACTTTCTGCAAACTATTACTTCTTTCCATTCGATACGTTTAATCCTTTGTTTTCCGCAAAACACGGTGAGATTGACAACCTCATCGCAAGTTGGGGACAGAGTTCTGTGGTTGTGTTGTGCAGGTCTCCATGTTGCTACTAGCAACAGTAGTGCGCCCTGCCAAGGCTCAGCTAGCAACACCTTTGGGGTGTTTCCTTGCTCCTACTGGTTCGATTAAACCTTGGTTTCATAACTGAGGGAAACTTGCTGCTGTGCTCATCATACCTTCCTCTTGGGGTTCCCAACGAGCTCTACATCAACACCGCACCAGCACTTTTCTAGGTGGCGTGCACTGGGCCATCGGCTACTCTATGAGAGACAAGCTGAGTGCCACCATGCTATGTTTTTGTTATGTGAAACAAACAAACATCTTGCAAAGCATTTTTATTCATGAATCTTTTGTTTGTGCCTTTTCATGTTGCAACATAGTTGCTTTGCCTTATTGCTAGAACTTTGTCTTTCATGTTATGATTGAAGTACTATGATCCCATCTTTCAATGCTTTACAAATACTTTGATCAAGTTTATGATGGTGCATGTCACCTAAAAAATTATTCTTTCTTTTTATCAATTACCTACTCGAGGACGAGCAGGAGTTAAGCTTGGGGATGTTGATACGTTGCTAACGTATCCATAATTTTTGATGTTCCATGCTTGGTTTTATCTACTTTCTTATGTTTTGTCCACACTTTAGAGTACTTTTCATATGATTTCTTGGACTAACCTATTAACAAGAGCCACAGTGCCACCTGCCTGTTTTCTGCTGTTTTTGGTTCTAGGGAAGTTAGCAAATGAATATTCTCGGAATTGGACGGGACAAAAGCCAAAGTCAGTTTTTCACCGAGGGACACCAGGAGCCAGAATACGAGACGGAGTGGGGCTGGGGCCCGACCACACCATCTGGCCACGCGGCCAGGCCTGGCCCACACCAGGGGTGGTCTGGCCGCCCTAGGCACCCCCTCGCCCCCCCTTTTGCCTATATATTGCCTCCGATACAGAAACCCTAAGTACCCGATAAAAATTCCACGAAAGAGTCTATAGCTGCCGTCATCTCCATCCCTAGATCGGGAGGGATCTGAAGCTCTTCCTGGCACCCTACCGGAGAGGGGAATTCACCCTGGAGGCCTTCTTCATCATCATGCAATCCTCCGGTGTGATGTGTGAGTAGTTCATCTCTCGACTACGGGTCCATATAGTAGCTAGATGGCTGGTTCTCCTGCTTTGTGCTATCATGTTTAGATCTTGTGAGCTCCGTTCATGATCAAGATCATCTATTTGTAATCCTACATGTTGTCTTTGCGGGGATCCGATGGATATTGAGATGCTATTTCAGATTGATTATTGATTCTATCATGTCTTTGTTATTTGTGATCTTGCATGCTTTCCGTTGTTAGTAGCTATCTTGGCCAAGTAGATGCTAGCAACTCCAAGAGTTAGTATTTATGCTCGATAGTGGGTCCATGCCTCTAGTAATATGGGGAAGTGACAGGAATCTTTAAGGTACTAGATGTGATGTTGCTACTAGGGAGAAAACAACAATCCTTTGTTCGTAGAACAATCATATTGTTACTTTACACGCAATTCGTAATGCAATTATCTGTTGCTTGCAACTTAATACTGGAGGGGGTTCGGATGATAACCTGAAGGTGGATTATTAGTCATAGATGCAATTGGATGGCGGTCTATGTATAATGTTGTAATGCCCAATCAAACCTCAAAGGAGTCAAGATGAGTAGTATATGCATATTGCTTTCTCGATGTTTGTCAATTGCACCGCTATAATTTGTTCACCCAACATGTCATCTATCTTAAGGAGAGCCAGCACTAGTAAACTATGGACCCCGGTCCTTTCTTTTACCATCCATCTACAATCAACTATTTACTGCTTTGTGTTTACTTTCTGCAAACTATTACTTTCTTCCACTCGATACGTTTAATCCTTTGTTTTCAGCAAAATTGGTGAGATTGACAACCTCTTCGCAAGTTGGGGGAAAAGTTATGTGGTTGTGTTGTGCAGGTCTCCACGTTGCTGCTGACGCCGGTAGTGCGCCCTGCCAAAGTCCAGCTAGCAACACCTTTGGGGTGTTTCCTTGCTCCTACTTGATTGATAACCTTGGTTTCATAACTGAGGGAAAACTTGCTGCTGTGCTCATCATACCTTCCTCTTGGGGTTCCCCAACGAGCTCGATATATTTTGGGCCATCAGACCTACATAAAAATTCTTGGGCCCCCAGCCGGCCTGCGCCCTTGGTGGTTGCACAACCCTGGCATGGGCTAGAGCCGGGTCTGTTACAAGATTGCGAGTGTGACTACACAATGCATAACCAATGACTTTATTCTCTATCCGAATATATACTTTGACTAGAGTTTCGGAGGTTACTCTCATCCGGAGCGCTGATCATGCACCCTATAAGAAACAAAGATATACAGTTTGTTCGTTGTGTCGACTACGTCCACAATGTCGACTCCATGCTTGCAACGGCCGAATACTTGGTGATCTGTCCATTAAGTACCTTGCACCAACGTCGAGTTCATAGGAAACATTTCCTCGACTGCCCAGGTCGTGTCCGCTACGAAAAACATGGATGTTGTGTCTATAACATAAAGATAAGACCTACAGATATGTTCGTGGCAGTCGCATTTGCTGCCCTCTATCGGATAAATACCATGTCTATGACATGAAGAAAATCTCGACGGACACGTTTGGTATATACTTATCAGTTGGAATTTGACTCAGTAAGGCCTCCACGGCATGAGTTGATTTACGCCAACCCATGCGAGGTTCGAGTCTAGAGACTTGAATCTGAGTAGGTAGCGTTGTTTTTTCCAAGATCAATTAACCGGTCCTAATCCGTCGAGAGCACCAGACAAGCTTACCAACATTCCTATGGTACTAAGCATCTACAATATAAGATTACTGACTTGATGTACTTCCGGGTTAGTACATTTACCTTATAAGACTGTCGACTTCAACTACGTGTTCAAGACTTCAATATCTCCACCCGAATCTATGATTCGATTGGACATTCGGTGGCTAATGACATAGGTATGCCCAAGCGGGCACCTTCCTTTAGCCTACCTGGATCGGCCCAGCGGGAGTCCCACATGAAAATCTGCAGATATCCATGAAACCTAGGGCGATTCTGCTGCTACAAAGACCACAAGGATACAGACTCTTGGCGTGCATAGCAAGAAGAAGAAGATCCTGATTAGGAAATTAGAGTTCAATCTATAACTGACTCGGACAGTACGTGAGACCTAGCCTTTTCATATAAAGGCTAGGAGGGGCCACCGAGGAGGATATCCAATCCATAATCACACCACCCGTAGCTTACGCTAGATCTAATCTGCACATCCATAGCCATCTCGACAATATTGTAATCTTCGATTCAAGAACATACAAGCATGAGTAGGTTATTACCCTCTGGGGTCCTGAACCTGGGTAAACTCATGTCCCTCTGTTGTTTCTTAGCCAAAGAAGTCACCAACGCACACCTTCTTCCCGAAAACCCAAGTCCATAAACCATGGACATTGCCGTGGAGACCCCACGTCACCACCATCACCACCACTTTGTTCTTTGCAAAGTTCCATCACCACTAATTCGCTCTTTGCAAAGTTGATTTTAGTCGAGACATATTCTCAAAACAAAGGAGAAGAAATTTGAGATTAGTGATCCCCGTTGCGTCTTGTTGGATTGTGTCATCTGCATATTAAAGGTGAGTTACCCCACCTGGGATGAGGTTAGGTACCAGGCCTTTAATGTGACCAGCTTACCTAGCTGATTCTAGTATAATGGCCAACGCATCCGCCATCATATCAATAGCAATAGTTTGATTGGATCCCCTTGCCGCACTTTGCGTGCATTCCTAAAGTATGGTCCAATATCACCATTGATATTAATAGTAGTTTGTCCCTCTTGGACCAGTTGCATTAGGCGATGGACCATCCTAGCCTCAAAACCCTCTCGCAGTAGAACAATGTGTAGAAATCCCTAGTTAACCGTGCCGTACGCTTTTTCGAAGTCAAGTTCTAACAAGATGCCCCCAAGCTTCTTGTTCTTGACTCATGGATAATTTTGCGGAGTTTCAACACTCCCTCGTGTAGGCAAGTCCCTTTACTGAATGCAGTATGGCATCTATCTACGCAATAGGAGAAAGTCTAGTTGCATAAGCTTTAGCAAAGAATTTAAAAATAACGTTAATACGTGTAATGGGTCTAAATTGTTTTACATCGTCAGCCCCTACCACTTCGGGAATCAGTGTAAGCACCTCAATATTCATGTGAAGAGACGTCAATCTGCCCTAGGATGAAGTCGTTAAGTATTTGAAAGATAGGGCCCTTCGGGATCGACCAAAACATCTTGAAGAAGGCGACGGGTAGGCCATCTAGGCCAGGGGCAGACATGCTGCATGCTGCTTAGAACCTTATCCATCTCTCCCTCTGAGAAGGTAATGGCCAAATGATCGTTTTCCTCACTTGTCACCCTACACTTGAGAGGCCAAGCATCCACAACAATTCAACACATGGGGTTTTCTCCCCAAGAACCCATCAGGTTCATATAGAATTTGTAGATGTGTGCTTGTAGTTGGCATAGCTTTGAAATTCCCCATTTGTAGTGTTTAGGCTATGGATCATGCATTTCCTGCATCTCCCATTCGTGATGGCACAGAAATACACAATGTTAGCGTCCCCTTTGACAATCCAGGTCACCATGCTCCTCTGCCGTCAGTTCTCCTCCTCTACCTTCGTAAACTGCATTAACTGGTCTTCTAGGAAGTATCGGAGGGTCCATCCCTCTTCATCGAGCTCAATTGAATCTACAGCCATGTCTAGATTCACGATTTGAGCTAGGATACTCTCCTTAGCCACCTTCCTCTCCTTCCCTAGGTTTGCACCCCAACCCTTAAGAAATTTCCGGGTCTCCCTAGACCATAGCTACCAAGTGTCCATGTTGATAGGGCAAATGTGTCCGATCTTTTGATGAGATTGTGATAATTTGATTTGGGTGGAGTTCAGGATTGACAATCCGACTACACATGTGAGTACGGGCGGTACTTGCAATCGCTAAGCCAATCTACTAGAGGTTACCGATCTTGCAGAAGCACGATTAGCCTGACTAGTGAGGGTCTTAATTCCTACCTGAAATTGAGAACAAGTAAGAACTAATATTATAATCAAGATATTGTGAATAAATATGAAAGCTTTATTTAAAAGGTGGGATTCGGTATAGGTGCGTAGTACAAGAGGCTTCTATGACACTCAAACCTTTGTCGTAGTTGCAACGGTGACTAACTTTTAGTCTAAACAAAATCCGAGTCTAAACGATGATCTAATAGGGGTATGTATGGAGGGACAAAGGGGGATGCGTCCAGCTTTGGAAGAGGCGGCCGAAAATACTTCCTAAGTCGGTTTCCTCCACATATACAAACTCTCAAAATCCAGCCTATTTATTATGGACGAAAATCACATGGGCCTGGCCCATAATTAAAAGGTGACACAACACCATATGACTCTATGAAAAAAATTATGAAGTAGTCATGTCTTGGTTTCGTCCATCTCTTCATCTCTCATTATGGTGGCTTCATAGTTCTGAAATTATCACTTGTAGCGTCATCTTCAATCCTCACAAGCTTGCTGCCATCTTCATGCATGAGCATGCTCCATTGATTATCCTTCTTGTCCTTGCTAGGTCTATTATTCCTAAGTAACATGAACACATCTAATTTAGACAGCATCATATTCTCATATGTATTAGGAAGAGTTCCTAGGGTTGGGCAGTTCGACGTCTTTCCTCAGCCGTCGCCTCTTTTCTGACCTAGCCGCCTCCTCCGTAGATTGGTTCCCCCTCCTCCGGCCGGCCTCACCGGCAACAGGAGGGGTGGGGAACCCGATCTATGGGTGGAGTTTCAATAAATAGTGTTTTCAAAATATTAGGTTAATGTTTTGGCAATCTTGTTTTTGGCCTCTACGTCAATGGAGATAGCCCCGTCTACAATAAATGATATTTGGCCCTTCGTCCGACGATGCGATCTCCTTCTCGGCGTCAATGGTGGTGTTGAAAGATTAAATTTCTTTAGGTATGGTCATTTAGATCTTGCTTCGCCAGATCGGTTTTGGATGTTTCACATGGTTGTCGTGATGAGGTTTATCCTCGCAATATGTGTCCCGGCTGCTACGTTCTCGACAATGGTGATTCGTTCTCTCAGGTTGCCAACGACGTTGATCAGGCTATTTGGTTGCTTTTTTCTGGAATACTGGTGTTGGTACTCTTGCCGATATTGATTGATTACTCTAATGGTTGCATGCGTGCATGTGATATTGGCACTGCAACTCAAATTAAAATTATGAGAGAACTGTCATTGATATTTACAGATTGTGGTTTGGTATTTGTCCGTTTTGGGCTGCCTTCAGAAAAGTACAGGGTTATGTCTTGGAAAAAGAAAGACTTTGAAGACCTCAAAGATTTGCTAGTTTCTTTTAGACTTTATTTTGTAATCGCTGGAGTAAGCTTATGTATATCTACCATGTACTATTTGCTAATATGAATATATATGGTATTGATTGTCAAAAAAAGGAAGAATTCCTATAAACGAAAGTACCTGATAATTGAGTAGACGTGCATGAGCTCTTGTGAGAGGTCTTTATAATGGTGTTGCAGGTGCAATGGGTGTATCAGTATTAGGAAGGTCCTCATCACACATGGTCTCAGAAGGGTAGTGAATATGATATACATGCTATGGTTGTATTTCATGTCCACTAGGAATCATGCTCAAGCTTATATCATGATTGCCACGTTTTGATGATTTGTTTTTTAATGGAATGTGACATACCCATTGACGGCGATAGGTTTGTGGTGACTTGTCAACTTTTGATCACAACATGGATGGATGTTCAGCAAATGCTCTGTATATGTGTGCACACAGGTGTATGTGTGTAACATAAGAGACTGCATGGCTTGTGAAAAGGAAAACCATATGTAAACCTTACTCAGCAAGCGTGAGCAGAAAATCTCACCTAAATGTCTTTAGCAAATTGTCAAAACACCTTTCAACTACCTTGACAACGACGAAAACAACATTTTGGGTGACATAGGCCACATAGTACCCCGTCATGTTCTCCTTTCTTCAAATTTCGTCATCAGTGCACCCCTGTATCAAAGCTGTTCTTGAACTTGCAAATTAAGGTTTTTGAAAGCTTGATTTAACTTAGTATTTGATCCTAAGGCACATTTAATCATGCATACGAACCCTGGTTGTTTCTTGTTTGCATGAAACGATCCACAGTCCAGGGTGCACTTTCTCCATATGAAACTTTTATTCTTGACGTTTGGATGATAAACTTGTGAAAGGACTCCATATGAAACTTTTATTCTTGACGTTTGGATGATAAACTTGTGAAAGGACGTGTTACGTGATGAACAAACGGGAGACACACTAATGTAGTCTTAGACTACTGCATGCCATAGCCAAAGCAGCACATGCTCTTGGCCATCGCTGTCCCCAAATCCCGTGGCTAATGGAAAATGCGAGACCAAAGTGACGCTGCGTCTTCTCTACTTCCTTACGTGTCCACCGTTACGTCGCCATGTATGCAGCCTACGGTGTAGGCCGGCTGGACAAGGACAGGGGCCAAATCATGGCGTGGACAAATATTGCTGATTTTGATGTTAACTTGACGACGGGCAAGCACTAAAACCTGAAGCAAGAAATTGTCGTGGCAAAATGACACTTCTGTTCCTTTGTCAGAGATTTTCCTTTTTTTCTTAACAAGTTCTCACTATAGGATCGAATGCTACGCCGAGGGCAGATAGCCGTTGGCGTTGGCTACGCGTCGACGTAGCTCCTCGCCGACGCCTCTCCTC
Organism: Avena eriantha; assembly: GCA_910589775.1. NCBI lineage: Eukaryota > Viridiplantae > Streptophyta > Magnoliopsida > Poales > Poaceae > Avena > Avena eriantha. The sequence continues at coordinate 487,816,750 of OU342741.1, read as the reverse complement.
GGCAGAGACGACATGGCCCTTGGCGTAGCCTACACCGACGGCCTCGCCGCAGCCGTCGGCGAAGAGCCTCCACGCCGTCACACGACGAGGTAACGGCACGCTGCTACGCCGACGGCCTGGCCATCGGCGTAGCTGGACACGTGCCAGCGCTGAGCCGCCCCAGTCGCGGAGCTACGCCGACGGCCTCCCCCTCAGCGTACAGGTGCCACGTGTTACCCCCCAAAAGCGATGCACCACCCCAGGACCGGAGCTACGCCGACGGCCTGGCCCTCGGCGTAGCCCTGACCATTTAGTCACACGCAGGGGCAGCCCAGATTTTTTCTATTTTATTTCAGAGCAATATTATTTCATAGCAGTAATTAACTTATCCAAAGCATCAATATTTCACAACAACAATTATTAACATCATTCAAGCATGATCACATCATTCAAGCATCATCATATCATTCATACATCATTCAAACATCATCATATCCTTCATGTATACAACCCGACATCCATAGACATCATCCCTAGTACTCTGGAGGAGACGGGTACTGTGGAGGAGACGGGGTGAACCCCTGATCTCCCCTGGTGAGAATAGGCGACGCCCGACGAGGTTGCCGTCCAGTCGAAGCAGCAGAAGAATCACCAGGCGAGGGAGTTGTCGGCGAAGCACCACCAGCAGAACGACCAGGCGAAGGACCATTGGGGTGGGTAGGTGTGATCATCCGATGGCTACCCAGCGAGGCATGACCAAAGTGCTCGTTCTCGGAATATCCCGTCCCCTACATGTTCCCTACATGTTAGCAACTTGCGAGACAAAGTAAAGCGGTAATCGGTGGTTTGGCAAAGAACTTACCGGTGATGATCCGTAGTATGTCCGACAGAAACTTTCCCTGATGGGGATATGCCAAAGGGGGTGTGCCCAGCAGGACGTTCTGATTGGGCCAAAGGCCTCGCAAGTGGGCCTGCAGGACGGCGACTGGAATGTGACTGAGAAGAAGGTCTGGCGATTGGAGATTGGAGGCCCAGAAGCATAGCTGGAGCCCAGTCAGATTAGGTCAAAAGCCTTCGAATCCATATCTTTTTTGGTTGTATACTGTAAACCCTAGCGAGGTACCCCCCTATATAAACCTCCCTAGGGTAGCTTAAGGACTTACATTCCATCATAAACCCCTTGGAGCGACTCACTTCTTAGACGCCGAGCTCGCCACCCCTGTAACTCGCTCTACATCAATCCAATCTAGCAGGAGTAGGTCTTTACCCTCCAGGGGCCAAACCTGGGTAAATCCATGTGCATCCGCCCCATCTCGCACCGCAGATGGCCGCCAGCTCTCCCCCCTGATTCTATCAATCGCTGCCCATGGCAGCGACTGCCGTGGCCATTCCCACGATAGTGGCGCCTACCGTGGGGCCTAGCTGGACTGGCCTGAGTTCTGCGACGAGACCCTACTTGCCAATCGATCGACCGCATGATCGCCAGCGGCGGGATCCTCCAGATCTTGCCCAGCAGCTACATCCCAGCGTCATACCCGATCAACCACAGCGTGATGATGCCGGTCGGCACCATCAACCTGTTCGTCGGCTTCACCGACGCAGTCGACCCAGCGGGAACAATGATCGTCAGTGGATCACCGCCACGCCGTGATCTACTCTCGGAGGAGCAGGTCCGCTCCATCAGTCGCCTCGCCACCGAGTATGACTCGGCCGCCAGCAACGCGGTCGGGACCAATGCCACCACGGATGACGCGGCTCTCCACGACGACGCCGACTCCGTGACCCCCGCCTCGGTAGACGGATCCATCACCGACGCTTCGCGGGAGGACTCCATCACGTGGGTCTCCAACCCTGAGGACTTCGAGGATTCCTCCATCCTTGGGATCTTTGATTCCGACTCCGGCTCGGAGTCCCTCGAGGACTTCCACGCTACATCCAATCGCTTCACCGCGATCTACATGGTGGGCAGCACGACCGCCCCACCAGACCCATTCTCCATGCCGATCCCGCCAACTGCCACGGCGACGGAGGTGGAGGAAGCCTGCCTATGCCTGGAGGAGGCGACACGCAAGGAGCTCACCGAGCGCGAGAAATTCTGCCTCGAGCAGAAAATGGCGCAGGAGCTGTCACTCTACCATCAGTGCCGCATCAGGACCCGCCTGCTCTCCAACGTCTAGGGCCACGTCCTGAACTTCAACGACAAGGGCGACCCTACGCGCGTGGCCGAACGCGAATACTGCGAGAACACGCCACCGGCGGCAGCAGCCGCTCGCCACCCGGCGCACCGGCGATCGGAGCCCCACCGCCACCCATCGGGCGTGTGCCTCCACCCAACCAGCCGCAAATCATCATCTCGCCGTAGGCCCGAGACACCAACGGGCTCCTGCTGTACTCCATCCCCATGGATAACGTCATCGCGACAGACTTCGCGGTCGCCCACCTCAACATCCAAGGAGAAGGTGCGATGTAGATCTAGTACGCCAAGTCCCTACTCGCCAGGGCCGTCGAGCAGCAAGCCACGGGAGTCGACCCGCGAGGGCGGATGTATTCCTTCTCATCGGCAAGTAGGGCGGCCTCAAGCGGCCACCCAACCGTCGCCAACACTGCCAACTTCCCACCGCCCGAGCCGCTGTCGCACCAGCCGCGGGCCGCCAACCCCGCCCTCTCAACCAACGAGCCGCGACCAGTAAACAATACGGTCGCCGCCAATGGGCAGCCCATCGACGCACGCACGCACATCGTCAACAACCAGGCCTGGCGAGCGCACCAGCCCAACGCCTTGAGGCACGCCCTCAACAACCGCGGCTACCCCGAACCAAGGGGCTCGCTAAGTCGAGTCGGCCCCCAGAGCTTCGGACCAATGATCTGAGGCAAGAGGTACCCCGCCAACTTCAAGGCGCCCGAAGAGATCGAAAAGTACGATCCAACGTGTGACCCAGCGGTGTGGCTGGACACGTACCTCACGGCGATGGGAATTGCCGGCCACACCGACCTGCTCACCGCACATTACCTTCCCCTGATGATGGAGGGAGCGACTAGGCAGTGGATCAATACCCTCCCCGCCGATAGCATCGACTCGTGGGAGGAGATGCGTGACACCTTCGTCAGACACTTCGAGGGCTCCTACACCCGCGCCACCACCATCGAAGACCTGGAGCGATGCATCCAGGGGCAGCGCGAGTCAACCCGCCACTAGATCCAGAGGTGGCAGGAGTTGTGGATCAATGCCTCCGGCATCCACCCGGACACGGCAATCCACTGTTTCAAGAACGCGTGCTGGTACGAACCTCTGGTCGCCAAGATCAAGAGGGTCTATCGGACGCTCGACAACATCCCCGACCTCCTCGAGATCGCCAAGCGGTACGCGGAGGAGGACCCCAACCAGGACTCCAACGACGAGTCGGGAGAAAGACACCGCACCAGCGGCCACGACAACGGGTAATAGCGCGACATGCGCTACAACAACACTCGCCTCACCGGCAAAGGCCGTAGTGACGGGCGAGTCGACTTTGTCGCCAACGCTAGTTACGGCCAACGTGACCTGAAGAACTTCCGCCACGACAGGGGAAACTATCGCGACAGCGGGAATTATCGTGCCAACAACGTGATGAGGCCGAAATTCGACCCCGCTGCCCTGCTCAACCAGCCATGTGTCTACCATAGCAGGGAGGGGAAGCCCGCCATCCACACCACCATAGACGGCCACTCACTCAAGGAGATCGAAAAGGCAAGGCGAGCACGGGACGACCCCAACAACAACCCGCCAAGGGTCAACGGAAACGCTGGCGGCTTCGGCAACACCGTCGGGTCGCTTCACACCTTCACCGGTCTCGGCACCAAGCGCGAGAAGAAAGTGCTTGCCCGCGCAGTCACTATCAATGCGGTGACATAGGTCGACATCCCCCGCTTCCTCAACTGGTCCGAGCAAAGCATCACCTGGAGTCGCCAAGACCACGTGCCCAAGATCGAGTACCTAGGGCGAGTCGCCTTGGTGGTCAGGCCCAAAGTGGCTGACTACTGGCTACCCAAGACGCTGATGGACGGTGGGAGGTCCATCAACATCATGTACTTGGACACATTTAAGAGGCTCCAGCTCTCCGAGTCGGCGATCGAGCCAACCCTGACAACCTTTCACGACATCGTCCCTGGTCAGAAGGCGTACCCGATTGGGAAGGTGATGCTGCCAGTCCCTTCGACACACCAGCAAACTACCGCACCGAGCGGATCATCTTCGAGCTGGTGAACTTCCGCAGCCCCTACCACTACGTCCCGGGGTGCCAGGCGTTCGCCAAATTCATGGCAACCCCACACTACGCCTACAACATGATGAAGCTCCCAGGGCCAAGCGGCATCATCACCATCCACGGCGACCCTGACATGGCCGTGGAATGCTGGGACAAAGGCGCCGAGCTCGCCGACGCTGTCATCACCGCGGAGACCGACCATGCGGAAGAGCTCGCGAAATACGCGGGCAGCATCAACAAGGATGACCCCACCATCCTCAAGAAGCCAACTGCCGCCAGTTCCACGTTTGAGGCGACCACGCACACCCGCACGTCGAGCTCGTCCCGGGCGACTCCAGCCAGACAGTCACCATCGGGGTGCACATGAGCCCCGCATAGGAAAGCGCACTCATCGGGTTCCTCCGTGAGAATCGCAACATCTTCCCATGGAAACCATTTGACATGCCTGGTGTCCCGAGGGAACTCGCTGAGCACAAACTCAAGGCCGACCCCAAAGTGCGACCAGTAAAACAGTCGCTGTGGCCCTTCAATGAAGAGCACCGCCAAGCAATCGCCGAAGAAGTACAGCGCCTGCTAGCCGCAGGCTTCATTCAGCCCATCAAATACTCCAAGTGGCTGGCAAACCCAGTCCTGGTCCTGAAAAAGAACAATACCTGGAGAATGTGTATCGACTACACCAACCTCAACAGTGCCTGCCCGAAGGAGGTGTTCGTCCTACCGCGCATCGACCAGATCATCGATTCAACCGTGGAATCGGAGCCACTGTGCTTCCTCGATGCGTATTCTGGCTACAACCAGATCAAAATGGCGATCGAGGATGAGGAGAAGACGGTGTTCATCATGCCATTCGGCGCCTTCTGCTACACGGCCATGACGTTCGGCCTCAAGAATGCCGGCGCCACCTACCAAAGGTCCATGCAGGAATGCCTCGCGGACCAAACTGGCCGCAACATCCACGTCTACATCGACGACATGGTGGATAAATCCACCCGCCAGGACGACCTGGCCGAGACCTTCGCAAATATGCAGAGGTACAACATCAAGCTCAACCCAGGGAAATGCACCTTCGGCGTCCCCACTGGACATCTCCCGGGATACATGGTCTCCAAGCGGGGAATCGAGGCAAACCCCACCAAGATCGACACCATCGCGTGGCTCGGGAAACCCGAGTGCCTGCGCAACGTCCAGAAGTTGGCCGGGCGAGTCGCGGCTCTCAGCCGCTTCATTCCCCGGCTCGGCGAGAAGGCAATGCCTCTCTACCACCTGATGCGCAAGAAACCCACGTTCCAATGGGACGTAGAAGCAGACAACGCGCTCAAGGCACTCAAAGAAGTGCTACTCGCGGCTCCACTACTCACCGCCCCAATCGACAAAGAGCCAATGCTCGTCTATAGCGCGGCCTCCACTTGAGTCGTCAGCGCCGTGATGGTCGTAGAACGGCCAGAAGAGGGCAAGGAGCACCCCATACAACGCCCAGTCTACTACATCAGCGAGGTCCTGACGGATTCAAGGTAGCGCTACCCGTAGTACCAGAAACGGGTATACGCGGTATTCCAAGCCTAACGGTGACTCCCCCACTACTTCTAGGAGCACTCAATCACGGTTGTCTCCTCCGCGCCACTACAGGACATCATCCGCAACCGCGAGGCGACTGGGCGAGTCACCAAGTGGGCTGTCGAAATCGGCGTCCACAACATCAAGTACGAGCCACGAAAAGCGATCAAGTCGCAAGCCCTGGCCGATTTTCTCGCCAACTAGGAAGACGCACAACAGCCGGAGAAGCTAGCATACCTTTACTACTGGTCGGTCCACTTCGACGGTTCCAAGGTCACCGATGGCGCAGAGGCCAGGGTCATACTGACCTCACCCAAGGGAGACAAGCTGCGCTACATGCTCCACCTCGACTTCAAGCCCTGCACCAACAACATGGCCGAGTACGAGGCTCTCCTTCATGGCATGCGAGCCGCCAAGAAGATGAATGTCAATTGCCTACGGTGCTACGGCGACTCCTACCTATTCGCCGGCCAATTCACCGGGACCTACGACGCCATCTCCCCGACAATGATAGTGTACCGCCAAGCGGTAGACCAGCTTGGAGGGCACTTCACCGGCTACTCAGCGAGTGGATCGACATGCGAAAGAATGAGGAGGTAGACACCCTCTCCCGCATCAGGTCGGCCAGGCAAATGCCACCCACAGGAGTCTTCATCGACATCATCCACAAGCCTTCGGTCTCCCTGCCAAAGGAGATCGACATCGGGATACCACTACAGCCCGAGCCCGCCCTCGTCTCCATGGTCATGGAACCCAGTGACTGGACCGCACCATACGTCGCCTTCCTCGAGCACAAGATCCTTCCAAGCAACGAGACAGAAGCGCGAATGATCATGCGCCATTGCAAATCCTTCGTCATCATCAATGGTGAGCTCCACAAACGCAGCATGACTGGCGTGTTCCAGCGCTGCATATAACCAGAAGAAGGATGCAAGATCCTCCAAGACATCCATGCCGGCGACTGCGGCCATCACGCCGGAGCCAGGTCGCTGGTCGCCAAAGCCATGCGACACGGCTTCTACTAGCTCACCATGCACGCCGACGCCACCGACATCGTCCAACGGTGCGTCAGGTGCCAAAAGTACGCCAACCAGACACATCTTCCTGGTTCGGCACTCAAGACCATCCCCATCACATGGCCATTCGCTGTATGGGGCATGGACATGGTCGGCCCGTTCAAGAAGGCCCCATCCAGCTTCACCCACCTCCTGGTCACGGTCGACAAATTCACCAAGTGGGTCGAAGCCAAACCGATCAAGAAGTGTGATGGCAAGAGTGCCACCAAGTTTCTCTGCGAGCTCATCTACCGGCACGGCTACCCGCACAACATCATAATGGACAACGGCACCAACTTCGCCAAGGGCGCCATGGTAGAATTCTGCGAAGAGCACAGCATACGACTCGACCTCGCCTTAGTTGCCCACCCGGAGTCGAAGGGCCAAGCAGAACGCGCTAATCGGAGTGTCCTCCATGGGCTCAAACCACGACTTTAGGTGCCCCTCAAGCGAACCCTAGGATACCGGGTCAAAGAGGTCCCCTTTGTAATATGGGGCATGCGCACCTCCATCAACCGCTCCACGGGGTTCACGCCCTTCTTCATGGTGTACGGCGCTGAGGCCGTAATGCCAACCGACCTGGAGTACGACTCACCTCGAGTCGCCAACTACGTCGAGGTAGCAAATGAGACCGCCTGCCAAGACGGCATCGACTAGCTCAACGAGGTACGTGACCTAGCTCGCTCTCCCACCACCACCTACCAGTAGGGACTCCACCGCCACCACAATCGCCGAGTTCGGACCCGCACCTTCCAGGAAGGCGACTTGGTCCTATGACTGGTCCAGGACAAGAAGGGCATGCACAAGCTCTCTCCCCCTTGGGAGGGGCCATTCGCCATAGGGAGAGTCCTCGGCAATGACACCTACTACCTCATTGACATACGAGGCAACGGCCAACTCGAGGTCGGGAGTCCATGGAATGTAAACCTCCTCCGAAAGTTCTATACATAGAACCCAAACTTGTACTTATCTGCTATATAATGAAATACATTCTGATCGCACAAATGTGTCTACTCGCCATCTTCTTGTGCCACTCGCACTCGTACAGTCAGCAATACGCTAGCTACGGAAGTCAACCCTTGGTCGCGCGAGCGGCACGACTAAGTAGTGCGATCCAAGGGCATCGAAGATATTCGGGCCTTGTGTCGTCCACGAACACGCCACCCCGGAGCCACCATCGGAGTCGCCTCGCTCAACTGGCCTACCGAGCTAAGACGACCGATAAACGCTTCTCACAGCGACATGTCCTCCCCATCCTCATGCAAAGCGACTCGAACGGTTAAGTACCACGCACGAGGACTTCGCAACAAGAAACCCTCACGCGGCTCGGGAATACACCAAGTAAGAGATATGCCTTGGAGTCGTCACGCGACTGGCTTTCTGAGCCAGGGGAGAGATGCGTTACAAACAACGCATCAGACCCATACCTATGATGGGCGCGCGCCTAGAATGGCTAAGTACCACGCTCGGGGACTCGCCTAAACCGACCCTGCTTATGCCCGGGAAAACAACTAAGTACAGATCCCCCTCAGAGTCGCAAGGCGACTGGCCCCACGCGCCATGACAAACCAGCACCAACCAAAACGAAAACTAAAAGAAACACACATGCACATAAACGAGTTATACGCCATTAAAGGGCAGACGCGCTCGGGGACTCGCTCAAATAAAATCAACATATAACACACTTGACCATGCATTGCGAGTCGACTGACTCCTCTTACTTCCATACATATGTTTTGTTCATATTACAAAAGTGTCCACTCGGCACAATTTACAAAATCCCCCTAGGGCAGCGATCTGTTTTGCAGGTTTTGATGAAGAAGCGCTACCATCGCCCTTGACCCGGATGAACGACACCCACATATTCGTCGGGTACGTTGTCAGCGACTTCGACAACACCGACCAGAAGGGCTGCTCTGACTTCAGGTCGCAATGCTCCGACTCGGGGTCACTCGGTGCTACCACCGTCTCCTGGTACGACAACAAGTCCCCCATCGCCAGCACCCGATCCGCGAATGGAGAAGCCTTGGCGGTTAGCTTCAGCTCCTTCGACATCTTCATAGAGCCAATCGCCGAAGGGTAGCCACTGGTGACGTCGTCGAGGTCGAAGTCGTCGGGGAAATGCGCGAGACCCAAGCTCAACACCGTGGTGGTGGGCTTGTTCGTCTGCGGTACTAAAGTTCACAGACCAGCGCATGGCGGTACCTAAGTTGCCTGAAATTACCACGTTTCAAAAAGTTGGGCCGCCAACTACAAAGAGGGGCCATTTCGATGCAAACTCGTCTCACCCCTACCAAATCCAAACATGCCGTGAAACTGCCCCGTGAAGTAGACGGTCGGGACCCTCATGTCAGTAATATTTCCGTGACGCGAGCGCCAACACGGCAACCACGTAGGCGAAACGAGATACTAAAGGAGCATGGTCCGTTGACCAAATTCACAAATCCACTCCCTCCCTCCTTTCAGATGAACCCTAGCACCGGCGACGTCAAAATCCCCTCTCCAACCAGAATGATCTCTTCAGGCATTTGACTTCTGGCGCCAAGTTGATGCGCCTACTCACTGCTACCGAGCTCTAATGCCGAATGTCGTGCCAGCTGTTGCGACGATCTAGCCCGCCACTACCACCGACGAGCTAAGCAGCACGAAGGATGGCAGATCCATTTGCCGAGGAAGAAGTACTTTTGGCTAATTTCGGGTGAGCTACTCTTCTCTTTGCTATTCGCACTACCTATAACTGCTAGCTAGCTATTGGCATTACAGAGATATATCAAACGTAGAATTGTTTGCTAGCACGACGCTGACAAACAATTCTTATCTTTTGTCTCCAATTTTCTGTCAACTAGGATCTCCGCTGAACCCAAATACACGGTCCTGGTGGCCATCTGCGGCTACCTCATTAAATTAGCACATGGGAAGAGCACGTGGAAACAAGCTCAGAATCTGAAGATGGAAGTAGCACCTGTGCAGTTATGCATTGTCCTTGGTTTGGTTGCTGTTGTGCGTCAACTTGCTGAAATGAGGCCAGAGCAGACTGCACGGTTCAGCATCGTTGATGAACGAGGCTTCAAGGTTCCTATAGCGTGTGACAGTCAGCTAATTGGGTGGATGAAACAGCATGTTAGGCTTCGCGTGGTTATGCTGGTGTGTAACATAGTGGATGAGGAAGCTCCTGCTACTGGGAGTCGCCCAACTATTATTGGACAGGGAGGTCTAACTCGAACCCCTGCTGTTGTTGAGCAAAATGTGGTTCCTCGTCCGCGACATGCTTCTGTCAGGCAACCTCCTCATAGGAGTCCCCGTATTGCCATTGTGGAAAACTCTGCTCTGGAATCTGCTGGTACTGGTGGTCCCCGTCCCTGTGCCCGTGTTGCTGCGGCTGCTGCTCACCCAATCCATGCCGCTGTTGAGAAAACTAAGGCGTCTGGAGGCTGCCCCGCTGTTGTTGCCAAGACCGCCGCCTTGTGTGCTACTCCTCCTTGAAACCTTCCTCAAGTTGTGCGAACCCATGCTCTGGAATCTGCTGGTACTGGTCGTCCTCGTGTTGTTGTTGATCTAGATGTCGTTGACCCAATCCCTGCCGCTGTTGAGCAAACTAAGGCTTCCGGAGGCTGCCCCACTGTTGTTGCAAAGACTGATGCCTTGTCTCCTCCTCGAACCCGTGCTCGGGTTTAGCGAGCTGCTGGTCTAAATCCAGCTCATGGTCTAGACTCTGCTAGCACTCGAAACACTATTGTTGTGGGAACTACTCCTGATCGTCGAGGTGGCATGGCAGCACCTGATCCTATTGTGGCTACCGTTAGAAGGGGCCCTACCTGTCCACCATGTAATGTAGCTCCCGCTGCTAAGGGCCCTCGCCTTGCTCCTGGTCCTGGTACTTCCACCGAGGTTGATCTAGCTAACGATGATGCTGGTGATGGCGGCGGTGGCATTGTGGTTGGGTCTGATGGTGCCGCTCCATCTCTCGAACCTCTCGGAGGTTTCTATCCTGAAGAACCTGATGATGGCAAAGTAATCGTTTGTATCGGTGTCACCGATTATACTGCAAAATTAGATGATGGCACAGAAAAATTCTGTGACGAGTTTGATGTAAACCTTGGCAGATACAACCCTGAAGTGGTAGAGTTATCTGACCTGATGGCATCGTTACGTGTGAAGGTGCTGTGGGGGTCCTCCCAGGAAGCACGTTTGTTATATTATGGTTACAGGAGCAAAAAGGCTATCAAAGTGAAAGATACCAGGGATTTAGTTGTACCGTTTACAAGGAAACATTATAGAGGTGAAGTTTACTTCCACTTGGTAGTGCTCATGGTTGGAGAGGAATTGGAACTCGACAATAGAGATGATGGACTTTTAGAAGGCATGCGTGACCTGATCCATGGCATCACTGGGGCTGGTGTGCCTGAGGGTAGCTTCGAACAGAGGAGAGTCTTACAGAGGAGCGTCATAAAGAGGAGCAGGAAGAGCATCCCTAGAAAGGGCACCTTGAAGAATAACATCAAAATGCCACACCGAACGGTAGCAGAAAAAACGCTAAGAGGGCAAGCACGATGGTGAACACTCCCAGGAGTGGTAGCAAAGAGGTGAAGATGGCCAGCACGGAGGCTACCACACCCAGTGGGAGGAGAAAAAATACTAATTTGGAGCGGAACACACCGCTGTCAGGGAATTATGCCAGCACGAAGGAGAACACGCCCAATAGTAGGAGCAAAAGAGCTAATTTGGAGCAGAACACGCTGCTGAGGTCAGGCAATAATACCAGCACGAAGGAGAAGACTTCCAATAGTAGCAGCAAAAAGGCTAATTTGGAGCGGAACACGCCACTGGGGTTAGGCAATAATGCCAGCACGAAGGAGAACATGCCCAATAGTAGCAGAAAAGGGCTAATTCAAAGAATAACACGCCGCAGAGGTCAGGCAATAATGCCAGCACACTGGAGCCAACACCCGTGAGGGGAGGCAGTAAGGAGATCACACCCAAGAGCCGCAGCAAAAATCCTAGTTCGATGGGGAATGTAACACGGATGTCAAGCCCTACTAATACCATCAGGAAAGATTACATCAGGAAGGAGGATGTACACAGGAAGAGAAAAAGGGTTCTGTACACTCAAGATGAAATTGATTCTGACTGCTGTTTGTCCACTGGAGTACCTGGGATGTGTGCAAACATAAGACCACCCCATGTGGTTGCAGCAGAACCAACCGAGTGTCTTGGAGAAAACAGAGTTGCCGGTGAGGTGGACTGGGGCATGTTCCTGTCCATCCGGGTGGAGACGATGCTGCAGGCCCACCCATGGGAGTCAATATGATGTGTGCAGTACTAGGCATTAGAGACGATGGCGAAGATTCTGAATCAGATGAAGAAGAAGGCACTATAGAGGATCAAGAATCTGGTGATGATGAAATAGACGAGGAACTTAATGATGATGCTGGTATTCCAGTCGATGATTTGGGTGTTGAAGTAGAAGAAATGAAACATGACCACGAGTATCCTATAATTTCGGTCGGCACCAAGTTCAGAAGCATGCATGAGTTCAGGATGTCGTTCCAGCATTTTTGTATCAAGGGGGAGTTCGACGTTTATCGACTGAAGAACTCTGCCGAGAGGTATGAGTCCGTTTGCAAGTTAACGTGGATGAATGGACGGGCTGAGGTACATTGTCCATGGAGGATCACACCAAGAGCCTTACCTGCGTTGGCTGTAATTAGGGTATTGGGGCAATGAATGCAGCAAACCATTAGAACTCTCTCTCTCTTTTCACTCTATAACTACAATTGATGTGCGATATCTTTCTGGCAACTAGTCGACTCCGCTTATCTTTTAAATGAATCTGTGTTGCAGGTGAACAAAATGGGCCCTCCACACATGTGTCCGACAGGCAGCAAACTGAAATCCTCAATGGCTGATACGGAGTGGGTGGCTATGCAATCTATGTCCATACTAAAGGATAACCCTAAGGAGACCACGAAGAATATTCAGACTAGCCTCGGTTCTAAATACAACATTGTCCTTTCGTATTACACGGTTTGGAAAGGTAAAGAGAAAGCTCTGGGGGTCTTGCATGGGGATTGGACCAATAGCTTCAGGATGATGTACAACTTCAAGGCGGAGGTACAAGCTAGGTGTCCGGGGAGTGTTTGGATATTGACACCGAATCAAAAGGTGGTAAAATATATTTCAAAAGATTTTTCATGGCGCTTAAACCTTGCATCCAGGGATTCAAGGACGGTTGTAGGCCGTATCTGAGTGTAGACAACACTGTCCTAACTGGCAAATGGAAAGGCTGCCAGCCATCTACCACAGCACTTGATAGTCACAACTAGATGTTCCCAGTAGCATTCGGGCTGTTTGAAATAGAAACGGAGGAAAACTAGGTCTGGTTTATGAGGCAGCTCAGGAGATCAATAGGCCACAAGGATCCATTGGCTATTTCCACGGATGCATGCAAAGGGCTGATGAATGCAGTGAAGGAGGTGTTTCCGCGAGCTGAAGGTAGAGAATGCCATGCCCATATGATGCTCAACTTGTACTCACACTATGCCGAAGATTTTTGCCGAAGCCCCTGAACTTCCAGACTGGAAAGAACACACATGCAATGACAGTGGTGGATCCATGTGTGGTTTGTGAAAAGAACACACATGCAATGAGTCTAGTGCTGGTTTTAGTATATGAACACACATGCAATGACTCTAGTGGCTCCACATGTGGTTTGTGAAAAGAACACACATGCAATGACACCGGTTGATCCATATGTGGTTTGTGTAAAAGAACACACATGCAATGACCACTGGTTGATCCATAAGTGGTTTGTGGAAAGAACACACATGCAATGAACACTGGTGGATCCATAAGTGGTTTGTGGAAAGAACACACATGCAATTAATCTAGTGCTGGTTTTAGTATAAGAACACACAAGCAATGATCTAGTGGGTCCATATGTGATTTGTGGAAATAACACACATGCAGTGACACTGGTTGATCCATGTGTGGTTTGTGGAAAGAACACACATGCAATGACTCTAGTGGTTGATCCATGGGTGGTTTGTGGAAATAACACACATGCAATGACTCTAGTGGTTGATCCATGCGTGGTTTGTGGAAATAACACACATGCAATGACTCTAATGGATCCATACGTGGTTTGTGGAAAACAACACACAAGCAATGACCACTGGTTGATCCATATGTGGTTTGTGGAAAGAACACACACGCAATGACACTGGTTGATCCATGTGTGGTTTGTGAAAAGAACACACATGCAATACCACTGGTTGATCCATGTGTGGTTTGTGGATATAACACACATGCAATGACTCTAGTGCTAGTTTTAGTATAAGAACACACATACAATGACTCTAGTGGGTCCGCATGTAGTTTGTGAAAAGAACACACATGCAATGACCACTGGTTGATCCATAAGTTGTTTGTGGAAAAGAACACACATGCAATGAACACTGGTGGATCCATGTGTGGTTTGTGGAAAAGAACACACATGCAATGAGTCTAGTGCTGGTTTTAGTATAAGAACACACATGCAATGACTCTAGTGGGTCCACATGTGGTTTTTGAAAAGAACACACATGCAATGACCACTGGTTGATCCATATGTGGTTTTTGGAAAAGAACACACACGCAATGAACACTGGTGGATCCGTAAGTGGTTTGTGGAAAGAACACACATGCAATGACTCTAGTGCTGGTTTTAGTATAAGAACACACAAGCAATGACTCTAGTGGGTCCATATGTGATTTGTGGAAAGAACACACATGCAATGACACTGGTTGATCCATGTGTGGTTTGTGGAAAGAACACACATCCAATGACTCTAGTGTTGGTTTTAGTATAAGAACACACATGCAATGACTCTAGCGGTTAATCCATGTGTGGTTTGTGGAAATAACACATATGCAATGACTCTAGTGGTTGATCCATGTGTGATTTGTCGAAATAACACACATGCAATGACTCTAGTGGTTGATCCATGTTGGTTTTAGTATAAGAACACACATGCAATGACTCTAGTGGTTGATCCATGTTTGTTCGTGGAAATAACACACATGCAATGACACTAGTGGTTGATCCATGTTTGTTTGTGGAAATAACACACATGCAATGACTCTAGTGGTTGATCCATGTGTGGTTTGTGATAAGAACACACATGCAATGACTATGGTGGGTCCACATGTAGTTTGTGAAAAGAACACACATGCAATGCCACTGGTTGATCCATAAGTGGTTTGTAGAAAGAACACACATGCAATGACTCTGGTTGGTCCATAAGTGGTTTGTGGAAAGAACATACATGTAGTGACCACTGGTTGATCCATGTGTGGTTTGTGGAAAGAACACACATGCAGTGACCACTGGTTGATCCATGTGTGGTTTGTAAAAAGAACACACATGCAATGCCACTGGTTGATCCATGTGTGGTTTGTGGAAAGAACACACATGCAATGACTCTAGTGCTAGTTTTAGTATAAGAACACACATGCAATGACCACTGGTTGATCCATAAGTGGTTTGTGAAAAGAACACACATACAATGACCACTTGTTGATCCATGTGTGGTTTGTGGATAGAGCACACATGCAATGACAGTGGTTGATCCATGTGTGGTTTGTGAAAAGAACACACGTGCAATGACTCTAGTGCTGGTTTTAGTATAAGAACACATATGCAATGACTCTAGTGGGTCCACATGTGGTTTGTGAAAAGAACACACACGCAATGCCACTGGTTGATCCATAAGTGGTTTGTGGAAAAGAACACACATGCAATGATCACGGGTTGATCCATAAGTGGTTTGTGGAAAGAACACACATGCAATGAACACTGGTGGATCCATAAGTGGTTTGTGGAAAGAACACACATGCAATGACTCTAGTGCTGGTTTTAGTATAAGAACACACAAGCATTGACTCTAGTGGGTCCATATGTGATTTCTGGAAAGAACACACATGCAATGACACTGGTTGATCCATGTGTGGTTTGTGGAAAGAACACACATGCAGTGACTCTAGTGGTTGATCCATGTGTGGTTTGTGGAAATAACACACATGCAGTGACTCTAGTGGTTGATCCATGTGTGGTTTGTGGAAATAACACACATGCAATGACTCTAGTGGTTGATCCATGTGTGGTTTGTGGAAATAACACACATGCAATGACTCTAATGGATCCATAAGTGGTTTGTGGAAAAGAACACACATGCAATGACCACTGGTTGATCCATATGTGGTTTATGGAAAAGAACACACATGCAATGACCACTGGTTGATCCATATCTGGTTTGTGAAAAGAACACACATGCAATGCCACTGCTTGATCCATGTGTGGTTTGTGGATAGAACACACAAGCAATAACTCTAGTGCTAGTTTTAGTATAAGAACACACATACAATGACTCTAGTTGGTCCACATGTACTTTGAGAAAAGAACACACATGCAATGACCACTGGTTGATCCATAAGTTGTTTGTGGAAAAGAACACACATGCAATGAACACTGGTGGATCCATGTGTGGTTTGTGGAAAAGAACAAACAGGCAATGAGTCTAGTGCTGGTTTTAGTATAAGAACACACATGCAATGACCCTAGTGGGTCCACATGTGGTTTGTGAAAAGAACACACATGCAATGACCACTGGTTGATCCATATGTGGTTTTTGGAAAAGAACACACATGCAATGAAGACTGGTGGATCCATGTGTGGTTTGTGGAAAGAACAGACATGCAATGAGTCTAGTGTTGGTTTTAGTATAAGAACACACATGCAATGACTCTAGTGGGTCCACATGTGGTTTGTGAAAAGAAGACACATGCAATGACCACTGGCTAATCCATATGTGGGTTTTGGAAAAGAACACACATTCAATGAACACTGGTAGATCCATAAGTGGTTTGTGGAAACAACACACATGCAATGACCACTGGTTGATCCATAAGTGGTTTGTGGAAAAGAACACACATGCAATGACCACTGGTTAATCCATATGTAGTTTTTGGAAAAGAACACACATGCAATGAACACCGGTGGATCCATAAGTGGTTTGTGGAAAGAACACACATGCAATGACTCTAGTGCCGGTTTTAGTATAAGAACACACAAGCAATGACTCTAGTGGGTCCATATGTGATTGTGGAAAGAACACACATGCAATGACACTTGTTGATCCATGTGTGGTTTGTGGAAAGAACACACATGAACTGACTCTAGTGGTTGATCCATGTGTGGTTTGTGGAAATAACACACATGCAATGACTCTAGTGGTTGATCCATGTGTGGTTTCTGGAAATAACACACATGCAATGACTCTAATGGATCCATAAGTTGTTTGTGGAAAAGAACACACATGCAATCACACTAGTTGATCCATGTGTGGTTTGTGGAAAGAACACACATGCAATGACACTGGTTGATCCATATGTGGTTTGTGGAAAGAACACACGTGCAATGACTTGATACGTCCATTTTCCATCACTATTCTATGTCATAATTCACTATTATTCATTGTTATATTTCATATTGAGAGGTGATACTTATGTTATTTCATCTGTTTTTGCATGGTTGATGACTTTTGGAGCATGGACCGCTGCAGGCAGGATTCTGATGGAAAAGGTGCTGTTTGTGGAAAGAACACACATGCAATGACTCTAGTGGTTGATACATGTGTGGTTTGTGGAAAGAACACACATGCAATGACTCTGGTTGATCCATGTGGGTTTGTGAAAAGAACACACATGGAATGCCACTGGTTGATCCATGTGTGGTTTGTGAAAAGAACACACATGCAATGCCACTGTTTGATCCATGTGTGGTTTGTGGAAAGAACACACATGCGATGACTCTAGTGCTAGTTTTAGTATAAGAACACACATGGAATGACCACTGGTTGATCCATAAGTGGTTTGTGAAGAGAACACACATACAATGACCACTTGTTGATCCATGTGTGGTTTGTGGAAAGAACACACATGCAATGACAGTGGTTGATCCATGTATGGTTTGTGAAAAGAACACACGTGCAATGACTCTAGTGCTGGTTTTAGTATAAGAACACATATGCAATGACTCTAGTGGGTCCACATGTGGTTTGTGAAAAGAACACACATGCAATGACCACTGGTTGATCCATAAGTTGTTTGTGGAAAAGAACACACATGCAATGAACACTGGTGGATCCATGTGTGGTTTGTGGAAAAGAACACACATGCAATGAGTCTAGTGCTGGTTTTAGTATAAGAACACACATGCAATGACTCTAGTGGGTCCACATGTGGTTTTTGAAAAGAACACACATGCAATGACCACTGGTTGATCCATATGTGGTTTTTGGAAAAGAACACACACGCAATGAACACTGGTGGATCCGTAAGTGGTTTGTGGAAAGAACACACATGCAATGACTCTAGTGCTGGTTTTAGTATAAGAACACACAAGCAATGACTCTAGTGGGTCCATATGTGATTTGTGGAAAGAACACACATGCAATGACACTGGTTGATCCATGTGTGGTTTGTGGAAAGAACACACATCCAATGACTCTAGTGTTGGTTTTAGTATAAGAACACACATGCAATGACTCTAGCGGTTAATCCATGTGTGGTTTGTGGAAATAACACATATGCAATGACTCTAGTGGTTGATCCATGTGTGATTTGTCGAAATAACACACATGCAATGACTCTAGTGGTTGATCCATGTTGGTTTTAGTATAAGAACACACATGCAATGACTCTAGTGGTTGATCCATGTTTGTTCGTGGAAATAACACACATGCAATGACACTAGTGGTTGATCCATGTTTGTTTGTGGAAATAACACACATGCAATGACTCTAGTGGTTGATCCATGTGTGGTTTGTGATAAGAACACACATGCAATGACTATGGTGGGTCCACATGTAGTTTGTGAAAAGAACACACATGCAATGCCACTGGTTGATCCATAAGTGGTTTGTAGAAAGAACACACATGCAATGACTCTGGTTGGTCCATAAGTGGTTTGTGGAAAGAACATACATGTAGTGACCACTGGTTGATCCATGTGTGGTTTGTGGAAAGAACACACATGCAGTGACCACTGGTTGATCCATGTGTGGTTTGTAAAAAGAACACACATGCAATGCCACTGGTTGATCCATGTGTGGTTTGTGGAAAGAACACACATGCAATGACTCTAGTGCTAGTTTTAGTATAAGAACACACATGCAATGACCACTGGTTGATCCATAAGTGGTTTGTGAAAAGAACACACATACAATGACCACTTGTTGATCCATGTGTGGTTTGTGGATAGAGCACACATGCAATGACAGTGGTTGATCCATGTGTGGTTTGTGAAAAGAACACACGTGCAATGACTCTAGTGCTGGTTTTAGTATAAGAACACATATGCAATGACTCTAGTGGGTCCACATGTGGTTTGTGAAAAGAACACACACGCAATGCCACTGGTTGATCCATAAGTGGTTTGTGGAAAAGAACACACATGCAATGATCACGGGTTGATCCATAAGTGGTTTGTGGAAAGAACACACATGCAATGAACACTGGTGGATCCATAAGTGGTTTGTGGAAAGAACACACATGCAATGACTCTAGTGCTGGTTTTAGTATAAGAACACACAAGCATTGACTCTAGTGGGTCCATATGTGATTTCTGGAAAGAACACACATGCAATGACACTGGTTGATCCATGTGTGGTTTGTGGAAAGAACACACATGCAGTGACTCTAGTGGTTGATCCATGTGTGGTTTGTGGAAATAACACACATGCAGTGACTCTAGTGGTTGATCCATGTGTGGTTTGTGGAAATAACACACATGCAATGACTCTAGTGGTTGATCCATGTGTGGTTTGTGGAAATAACACACATGCAATGACTCTAATGGATCCATAAGTGGTTTGTGGAAAAGAACACACATGCAATGACCACTGGTTGATCCATATGTGGTTTATGGAAAAGAACACACATGCAATGACCACTGGTTGATCCATATCTGGTTTGTGAAAAGAACACACATGCAATGCCACTGCTTGATCCATGTGTGGTTTGTGGATAGAACACACAAGCAATAACTCTAGTGCTAGTTTTAGTATAAGAACACACATACAATGACTCTAGTTGGTCCACATGTACTTTGAGAAAAGAACACACATGCAATGACCACTGGTTGATCCATAAGTTGTTTGTGGAAAAGAACACACATGCAATGAACACTGGTGGATCCATGTGTGGTTTGTGGAAAAGAACAAACAGGCAATGAGTCTAGTGCTGGTTTTAGTATAAGAACACACATGCAATGACCCTAGTGGGTCCACATGTGGTTTGTGAAAAGAACACACATGCAATGACCACTGGTTGATCCATATGTGGTTTTTGGAAAAGAACACACATGCAATGAAGACTGGTGGATCCATGTGTGGTTTGTGGAAAGAACAGACATGCAATGAGTCTAGTGTTGGTTTTAGTATAAGAACACACATGCAATGACTCTAGTGGGTCCACATGTGGTTTGTGAAAAGAAGACACATGCAATGACCACTGGCTAATCCATATGTGGGTTTTGGAAAAGAACACACATTCAATGAACACTGGTAGATCCATAAGTGGTTTGTGGAAACAACACACATGCAATGACCACTGGTTGATCCATAAGTGGTTTGTGGAAAAGAACACACATGCAATGACCACTGGTTAATCCATATGTAGTTTTTGGAAAAGAACACACATGCAATGAACACCGGTGGATCCATAAGTGGTTTGTGGAAAGAACACACATGCAATGACTCTAGTGCCGGTTTTAGTATAAGAACACACAAGCAATGACTCTAGTGGGTCCATATGTGATTGTGGAAAGAACACACATGCAATGACACTTGTTGATCCATGTGTGGTTTGTGGAAAGAACACACATGAACTGACTCTAGTGGTTGATCCATGTGTGGTTTGTGGAAATAACACACATGCAATGACTCTAGTGGTTGATCCATGTGTGGTTTCTGGAAATAACACACATGCAATGACTCTAATGGATCCATAAGTTGTTTGTGGAAAAGAACACACATGCAATCACACTAGTTGATCCATGTGTGGTTTGTGGAAAGAACACACATGCAATGACACTGGTTGATCCATATGTGGTTTGTGGAAAGAACACACGTGCAATGACTTGATACGTCCATTTTCCATCACTATTCTATGTCATAATTCACTATTATTCATTGTTATATTTCATATTGAGAGGTGATACTTATGTTATTTCATCTGTTTTTGCATGGTTGATGACTTTTGGAGCATGGACCGCTGCAGGCAGGATTCTGATGGAAAAGGTGCTGTTTGTGGAAAGAACACACATGCAATGACTCTAGTGGTTGATACATGTGTGGTTTGTGGAAAGAACACACATGCAATGACTCTGGTTGATCCATGTGGGTTTGTGAAAAGAACACACATGGAATGCCACTGGTTGATCCATGTGTGGTTTGTGAAAAGAACACACATGCAATGCCACTGTTTGATCCATGTGTGGTTTGTGGAAAGAACACACATGCGATGACTCTAGTGCTAGTTTTAGTATAAGAACACACATGGAATGACCACTGGTTGATCCATAAGTGGTTTGTGAAGAGAACACACATACAATGACCACTTGTTGATCCATGTGTGGTTTGTGGAAAGAACACACATGCAATGACAGTGGTTGATCCATGTATGGTTTGTGAAAAGAACACACGTGCAATGACTCTAGTGCTGGTTTTAGTATAAGAACACATATGCAATGACTCTAGTGGGTCCACATGTGGTTTGTGAAAAGAACACACATGCAATGCCACTGGTTGATCCATAAGTGGTTTGTGGAAAAGAACACACATGCAATGATCACGGGTTGATCCTTAAGTGGTTTGTGGAAAGAACACACATGCAATGAACACTGGTGGATCCATAAGTGGTTTGTGGAAAGAACACACATGCAATGACTCTAGTGCTGGTTTTAGTATAGGAACACACAAGCATTGACTCTAGTGGGTCCATATGTGATTTGCGGAAAGAACACACATTCAATGACACTGGTTGATCCATGTGTGGTTTGTGGAAAGAACACACATGTAGTGCCTCTAGTGGTTGATCCTGTGTGGTTTGTGGAAATAACACACATGCAATGACTCTAGTGGTTGATCCATGTGTGGTTTGTGGAAATAACACACATGCAATGACTCTAATGGATCCATAAGTGGTTTGTGGAAAAGAACACACATGCAATGACCACTGGTTGATCCATATGTGGTTTGTGGAAAGAACACACATGCAATGACCACTGGTTGATCCATATGTGGTTTGAGGAAAAGATCACACATGCAATGACCACTGGTTGATCCATATGTGGTTTGTGGAAAAGAACACACATGCAATGACCACTGGTTGATCCATATGTGGTTTGTGGAAAGAACACACATGCAATGAACACTGGTTGATCCATGTGTGGTTTGAGAAAAGAACACACATGCAATGACTCTAGTGCTAGTTTAGTATAAGAACACATATGCAATGACTCTAGTGGGTCCACATGTGGTTTATGAAAAGAACACACATGCAATGACCACTGGTTGATCCATATGTGGTTTTTGGAAAAGAAAACACATGCAATGAACACTGGTGGATCCATGTGTGGTTTGTGGAAAGAACAGACATGCAATGAGTCTAGTGCTGGTTTTAGTATAAGAACACACATGCAATGACTCTAGTGGGTCCACATGTGGTTTGTGAAAAGAACACACATGCAATGACCACTGGCTGATCCATATGTGGGTTTTTGAAAAGAACACACATTCAATAAACACTGGTGGATCCATAAGTGGTTTGTGGAAACAACACACATGCAATGACTCTGGTTGGTCCATATGTGGTTTGTGGAAAGAACACACATGCAGTGACCACTGGTTGATCCATGTGTGGTTTGTGAAAAGAACACACATGCAATGACTCTAGTGCTAGTTTTAGTATAAGAACACACATGCAATGACCACTGGTTGATCCATAAGTGGTTTGTGAAAAGAACACACATACAATGACCACTTGTTGATCCATGTGTGGTTTGTGGATAGAGGACACATGCAATGACAGTGGTTGATCCATGTGTGGTTTGTGAAAAGAACACACGTGCAATGACTCTAGTGCTGGTTTTAGTATAAGAACACATATGCAATGACTCTAGTGGGTCCACATGTGGTTTGTGAAAAGAACACACACGCAATGCCACTGGTTGATCCATAAGTGGTTTGTGGAAAAGAACACACATGCAATGATCACGGGTTGATCCATAAGTGGTTTGTGGAAAGAACACACATGCAATGAACACTGGTGGATCCATAAGTGGTTTGTGGAAAGAACACACATGCAATGACTCTAGTGCTGGTTTTAGTATAAGAACACACAAGCATTGACTCTAGTGGGTCCATATGTGATTTCTGGAAAGAACACACATGCAATGACACTGGTTGATCCATGTGTGGTTTGTGGAAAGAACACACATGCAGTGACTCTAGTGGTTGATCCATGTGTGGTTTGTGGAAATAACACACATGCAGTGACTCTAGTGGTTGATCCATGTGTGGTTTGTGGAAATAACACACATGCAATGACTCTAGTGGTTGATCCATGTGTGGTTTGTGGAAATAACACACATGCAATGACTCTAATGGATCCATAAGTGGTTTGTGGAAAAGAACACACATGCAATGACCACTGGTTGATCCATATGTGGTTTATGGAAAAGAACACACATGCAATGACCACTGGTTGATCCATATCTGGTTTGTGAAAAGAACACACATGCAATGCCACTGCTTGATCCATGTGTGGTTTGTGGATAGAACACACAAGCAATGACTCTAGTGCTAGTTTTAGTATAAGAACACACATACAATGACTCTAGTTGGTCCACATGTACTTTGTGAAAAGAACACACATGCAATGACCACTGGTTGATCCATAAGTTTTTTGTGGAAAAGAACACACATGCAATGAACACTGGTGGATCCATGTGTGGTTTGTGGAAAAGAACAAACAGGCAATGAGTCTAGTGCTGGTTTTAGTATAAGAACACACATGCAATGACCCTAGTGGGTCCACATGTGGTTTGTGAAAAGAACACACATGCAATGACCACTGGTTGATCCATATGTGGTTTTTGGAAAGAACACACATGCAATGAAGACTGGTGGATCCATGTGTGGTTTGTGGAAAGAACAGACATGCAATGAGTCTAGTGTTGGTTTTAGTATAAGAACACACATGCAATGACTCTAGTGGGTCCACATGTGGTTTGTGAAAAGAAGACACATGCAATGACCACTGGCTAATCCATATGTGGGTTTTGGAAAAGAACACACATTCAATGAACACTGGTAGATCCATAAGTGGTTTGTGGAAACAACACACATGCAATGACCACTGGTTGATCCATAAGTGGTTTGTGGAAAAGAACACACATGCAATGACCACTGGTTAATCCATATGTAGTTTTTGGAAAAGAACACCCATGCAATGAACACCGGTGGATCCATAAGTGGTTTGTGGAAAGAACACACATGCAATGACTCTAGTGCCGGTTTTAGTATAAGAACACACAAGCAATGACTCTAGTGGGTCCATATGTGATTGTGGAAAGAACACACATGCAATGACACTTGTTGATCCATGTGTGGTTTGTGGAAAGAACACACATGAACTGACTCTAGTGGTTGATCCATGTGTGGTTTGTGGAAATAACACACATGCAATGACTCTAGTGGTTGATCCATGTGTGGTTTGTGGAAATAACACACATGCAATGACTCTAATGGATCCATAAGTTGTTTGTGGAAAAGAACACACATGCAATCACACTAGTTGATCCATGTGTGGTTTGTGGAAAGAACACACATGCAATGACACTGGTTGATCCATATGTGGTTTGTGGAAAGAACACACGTGCAATGACTTGATACGTCCATTTTCCATCACTATTCTATGTCATAATTCACTATTATTCATTGATATATTTCATATTGAGAGGTGATACTTATGTTATTTCATCTGTTTTTGCATGGTTGATGAATTTTGGAGCATGGACCGCTGCAGGCAGGATTCTGATGGAAAAGGTGCTGTTTGTGGAAAGAACACACATGCAATGACTCTAGTGGTTGATACATGTGTGGTTTGTGGAAAGAACACACATGCAATGACTCTGGTTGATCCATGTGGGTTTGTGAAAAGAACACACATGGAATGCCACTGGTTGATCCATGTGTGGTTTGTGAAAAGAACACACATGCAATGCCACTGTTTGATCCATGTGTGGTTTGTGGAAAGAACACACATGCGATGACTCTAGTTCTAGTTTTAGTATAAGAACACACATGCAATGACCACTGGTTGATCCATAAGTGGTTTGTGAAGAGAACACACATACAATGACCACTTGTTGATCCATGTGTGGTTTGTGGAAAGAACACACATGCAATGACAGTGGTTGATCCATGTATGGTTTGTGAAAAGAACACACGTGCAATGACTCTAGTGCTGGTTTTAGTATAAGAACACATATGCAATGACTCTAGTGGGTCCACATGTGGTTTGTGAAAATAAAACACATGCAATGCCACTGGTTGATCCACATGTGGTTTGTGGAAAAGAACACACATGCAATGATCACGGGTTGATCCTTAAGTGGTTTGTGGAAAGAACACACATGCAATGAACACTGGTGGATCCATAAGTGGTTTGTGGAAAGAACACACATGCAATGACTCTAGTGCTGGTTTTAGTATAGGAACACACAAGCATTGACTCTAGTGGGTCCATATGTAATTTGCGGAAAGAACACACATTCAATGACACTGGTTGATCCATGTGTGGTTTGTGGAAAGAACACACATGCAGTGCCTCTAGTGGTTGATCCTGTGTGGTTTGTGGAAATAACACACATGCAATGACTCTAGTGGTTGATCCATGTGTGGTTTGTGGAAATAACACACATGCAATGACTCTAATGGATCCATAAGTGGTTTGTGGAAAAGAACACACATGCAATGACCACTGGTTGATCCATATGTGGTTTGTGGAAAAGAACACACATGCAATGACCACTGGTTGATCCATATGTGGTTTGTGAAAGAACACACATGCAATGTCATTGGTTGATCCATGTGTGGTTTGTGGATAGAACACACATGCAATAACTCTAGTGCTAGTTTTAGTATAAGAACACACATACAATGACTCTTGTTGGTCCACATGTACTTTGTGAAAAGAACACACATGCAATGACCACTGGTTGATCCATAAGTTGTTTGTGGAAAAGAACACACATGCAATGAAAACTGGTGGATCCATGTGTGGTTTGTGGAAAAGAACAAATAGGCAATGAGTCT